>BSBK01000626.1:0-120000 GCA_027943335.1 Chamaecyparis obtusa | reverse complement strand
TGTGCTAATCGGTACTTGGCACCTTTAGGT
This sequence comes from Chamaecyparis obtusa, assembly GCA_027943335.1. Lineage (NCBI taxonomy): Eukaryota > Viridiplantae > Streptophyta > Pinopsida > Cupressales > Cupressaceae > Chamaecyparis > Chamaecyparis obtusa. Next base: position 119,970 of record BSBK01000626.1, on the reverse strand, counting down.
TTGAGATTGAGTTGAAATTAATAAATATATTATCTAAGAAAGATTTAACTTTCAAATAAAAACTAAGAAAATATATACCAGACACTTTTATTTCATTCTATGCATGCTAGTGTTTTAAATATTTTCAATACTAAAGTCAAGATTTATTGATAAAGTTCTCATATACTATAGTGTTTACTCCATAAGGATACACATACACATATACATATATGTGTGTATGTATATGTATGTATATACATATAAATACACAAATGTATATAAATATACATATGTATATACATACACACACATATACATACATATGCACATATACACATACACACATACACACATAGACATAGACATAGACATTCGCATACACATACACATACACATACGCATACGCATATGCATACACATGTACACATATGCATACACATACACATACACATACACACACCACAAACACATACACACACACACAAACACAAACACATACACACACACACAAACACATACCCACACACACACACACATACACATACACATATGCATACGTGCGAACTCTTACAGGGAATGGAGAGAACTATGTTACACTAATTCTAATGTGTGTGTGTGTGTGTGTGTGTGTGAGAGAGAGAGAGAGAGAGAGATAGTTATGGTGAATATATTTACAAATACTTGTTATCATGACTTTGAAATTTGCATCAATGGGTTTTAGCTTGGGAATGTCCATTACTCCTAGTGTATTACTCATAAACAACTCAAGTCCACTATTATTTTCTTTCATGTAAGTAAGTAATAGTGCAAAAATCCATTTTGGAGCCCATAAATTTTCTCTATTAGCTTGTGCCTCTTACTCATTGAAGTAGGCACAAGTTTGGCTTTATGCCTACTTACTATGGGTCCAAAATCACTAACTATTGTTATTTCATTGCATAAATTTAATATTTTTACTCATTCCATACAACCAATGAGAGAGAGAGAGAGAGAGAGCACCAAACACTCCATAATATTTAGATTTAAATTAGCTATGAGAATTTTATATAAAATCCATAATACTCAACTAATCATTATGTTTTTTCATAAATTTATCAAACTTACTGTAAAAATAGCTACCATGTGCTATTGATATGAGTTTCATGCAACCTTAAAAACTTGAGAGAGAGAGAGAGAGAGAGAGAGAGCATCTTTGTGTGGTTCTCTCAGTCTTACAAATAGTCAAACTTTGTTAGCTTGCCTTCATGGCTATTTTTAATGTAATGGATTCAAGCCCTTTTCTAAATTTATCCTAGTCAAACAAAGCAATAATTTTATCCTCATAAATATTCTAGACTTCCTATAGTGAAAAAATCTCAAATGTGTGATTAAACTAGCTTTCATATTGTATATATCAATGTCAAGATCCAAAAAACCATGGACAACGGATATCTAACAATCTTGGGTGATATTCTTGTGTATAATATTGATTCATCGTGATCTTTTTCATTAGGCATCTTAGCCACTCTTTTCTCTACTTGATCTATCTTATGCATTCATACATCTTGAGTAGAAGAGGGAAGAGTAAGCTTATAAGTTTGAGGACCACTAGGACATGTGCAGTCATAAGTATGACTAGAATCAAGAATTTAGGTATTAAATTTGGAAAGAATCATTGAGGAGGAGACATAATGAAGGGTTTACATGGGGATGGATGGAGATGTGAGAATAGGAATATTTATCTAGTATAAGAGGGTGGAGTCAATGCACCTGAATAGTGTTAAAATGGAATCACCAAATTGAATGTATGTATGGGGGAAATATGAGATCCACTTCTAAATCCAAATTCCCAAAGGAGAGATCCAAATTGATCAACCAAAAGGTTAATGCACAATCGAATCAATCTATGGAGAATATGAAAGAGGAAGAAAACCCTATATTTCCCTATAATGGAATTGTACTTGAAATTTGAAATAATAAAAAGGAAAATACTAACCTCAAAATAGGGAAAATTTGGAAAATACCAATTTCTGATGTCTGTGTGTAGTTTCAGGTAATTCTATAGCTTGTTTCAGACTGGAAACACCGAGACAAAGAAAACCCAGAAAAATTTTATCTTTTTGACAGCAGGTAGTCTTTGACCCTCATAAAAGGTCAAAGGCTACATTCTTATTCTGAAGGTCGACTTTGATTTTGTTTGCAGATCTCAGAAGTTCACCAAAAAGGGTATCCAAATCCAATCTCAGATCTGAAGTTTTGCACCTGCACTTGCAAGAAAAAGGGGGCTTTTGTTGTTTGTATGGGGGGTTTGCCTTGGTCAGAACCCAATTTAGCAATTAACCTTGAAATTGAATTGAAATATAATGTGCATAAACAAATCAAATGAAACAATTCACCATGCTTATGTTGAAGTCCTTGTAGAGGATTCAAATCCTCAAATCCACAAGTAGGGATGCTGCAATAGATGTAGAATGAATGTAGGATGTCTCAAATCAATGACATTTGATCTTAAACACCAATCTTGAATAGATCTTTTCATATGAGGAGGCTTGGATGAATGTAGAAGGATGGATCTTCAAGGGGGCTCCAAAGAGATTGAATCCTTCAATAGCTAAAAATGGATCTCCTTGATGGATGAATGCTTGAACACTTGAATGCTTGAAGGCTTTCTTGAATGCTTGAATTCACTTTATTGCACTTGAGAGCTTGCTCATGAAATTTCTTCAAGATGAGATGAAAACTTGATTGAGAGATGGATTGAAATGAGAGAGGAAGGCCTCCTTTTATAGTGAGCTAGGGCACAAACCTCTAGAGAAGGTCGACATTGGAGAATTAAATCCCAATTAACCTTAACCCCTGCAAATGGACCCATATTAAATGAAATTTAAGGATTTACCATCCCAAAACCCAAAATGGCTAACCCAGAGGCAGGAAAAAGAATCTTTCCGAAACTCGATACCCAGAAATTAGAAAAACTTGAAATTTGAACTGAGGGTCAAGGATGAGGTCGACTCTGCCCTAGGTCAGAGTCAAGGTCAACCCTGACCTAGGTCAGAGTCAAGGTTGACTTTGGCCCTCAAGGTTGACTTTGACCTTGAGGTCAAAAACCTCAAGACCCCAGCCCAGAATGCCAGGAAATGTAGATAGTAAGTGGAAAATAGGTGCAAAGGGAAGCAGAATAGGGAGAAAAGACAAATATATGCAAAGACCCGATCAAGGTGCTTAACATGACCCTAGACCACTTACTCAGAGGGCTAAACACTCTTATCATGGAAGTGCTTCCATTTTAAGATGATACATTAAGCCCCCACTTTAGCAAGAGTATGGACTCGATGCAAACTATTGGTAAAGGAGATAAAAATGAAAAGATAATCTTATTGTAATCCAAGGGACAAAGAGAAACCTCAAGCCCCCAGGGACTCAAGTCTTCGTTGACTCCCAGATCACAATAAGAGAGACATATCTAGAGAGAGAAAGAGGGTGTGATTACCTCGCCCAATGAGAACTTATGTCCCATTGTGAACCACACAAGGAAATGGTGCTACTGGAAAGATGGAATCGAACCGTCTAGTGAATGTGGCTACTCACTAGTAACCTATCAAGGATTCACCCTTAGGAATATTCTATTCCATAAGAATAAAGCCAAAAACAAAAGAGATCCAATCTTAAGGACACCTTCGACCTTAAGGGATCAAAATATATGTATATTTGAAACTGGAGGGATCAAGAGATCCTAAAATATAAATCCATGCTTTAAGGATTACTTACTAATCCAAAAAGGGAGAAAAGGTATATTGAAAAATATGTGTGCGTATCAAAAAGTGCATGTGTGCAATAGGTGAGCAGAGCGTATGCCCCCATGTTAAAGTCATTGCTAACACTTTAACAGGAGCAATGGCTTTAATGGAAACATAAACAACTCCACTGATTATGTTTCCATGTCGAGATGCCCCCAGATGAAGACAAATCTAGGGAAATATCACCAAAACATACAGAGAACATAGAAGGGATCTACCTACTGTGGGGTCAGTATGATCATAAGATAATATATATATGATATTATTGCAAATGAATTGACATCATTCCCCAAAGAAAGTAGAACTACGATCACAAAGGAGGAAAGATCACATAAGATATACGAAGGAGAATCTTTTCAGACCATGACATGGAGACCAAAAAGAATCAGTGCTACCACATCTCGAATCCAAGCAGATTACACAAGGAAACATTTACGAACAATAGCACAATTATAACATAACATTGAACAATGCATAGAAGAATAGAGATACATATAGAGGAATTTTAAAAACAGTGTCGATTCCTTCATCACCTTGTACCAATTGAGTAACAAGGATCATATAAAATAATCTAACAACATTTAGCAAACACATTATGGGAGAAGCACAATACAATAGGAAAACACACAACAAAGCTACCACGAAGGACAAGCTGATCAAGTGTGTCACTTACTCTCCCCATCTTGTTGTATATCATTTAGGGAAGGTGGGTAACTTGCAAGAGGGACTATATCCAACACATTAGGAATGATAGCCAGTTCCAAACAAGGATCCTCTTGAGAATCACAATGTTTGACACTAGGTGTAAGAGTTAATTGTGATGAAAGCATATTAGGTAAATCAATGTCAATGTCAATAGTCTCATATTCATCATTAACATCATCAGTATCATCAAGAGTATCTTCTTCATCCAAACTAATCAAAATGGGATCTAAGATACAAATAGAATCATCATAATCATGCATCTTAACATCATTATTAGTAACAACTTCTTCTAACACATCAGGCATAGATTTATCCGAAGAAGATAGAGATCTTTGAAGAATAGAATTATGAGATTTAGCATAAGCATGACACTTTTTATGACATTCATTGGAAGATCAATTACGTTTTGATTTATTTGAAATAGGTTGAGAACTAGGAGGAACTATCATAGGATCCTTCACAGGTTCTTGAGGAAGATTAATAGGATTATCAACAATAGGAGGAACTATCACATGATCTTTCAGAGGTGCTTTAGGAAGATCGATAGAAGGAACTTGATTAACATAACTAGAAGCCATAGTTAAAGGAGGTATAGAAGGTGTAGGCAAAAGACCACAATTAAGATCCATAAGAGGTATGCTTAATTCAAGAATATTATGATGTTTATAAGCTTGATATGAATGAAAAAGATTATCAGGTCGAGGAGGACATGAATTAGGTAATGAAGGCCAAAAGAAATCAAGAGTAGCACAATCTCTAGGCCTAGTGGGTTGATATAAACTGTGATTAACCATCTTCACTTCTTCATCATGAATAAATTTAAGACACTGATGGATAGGTGAAGCAACAACATGCATGGAATTTAACCAAGGAAAACCTAGCTTAACTTGAAATTGATCAGAAGTAGGAACAAAAACAAAGGTAGTGTTCACAATTTTTTGACAAAGTTCAACTGGTAAAGTAATAGAACCAAATGATGGATAAAGAAAACCATTAAAAGTCTAAATCCACACATCTAATTATCATAAGAATCACGTTGTAAGATTTTCAGAAAAATATTTTCTTCAGTAATAACATTGACTAAGGATGTAGGATGAACAAGACAACCATGAGTAGGTTTCTGAGAAATCCTAGCATAAATGTAAAGGGGACCATCAGGAGCTTTAATAGTCTCAGATTCATCAAAGGTAATCAAAAGTTCCTGAGGTCTTTTATTCTTAGGTTGTTGTCAAGGTTTAGGTTGAGTTTTCAATTTAGGCTTAGGTTTTGGTCGAGGTTGAGATTGATCTTGAGGTTGAATCTGAGGTTGAGGTTGAAGTTGAGGTGGAGATATAGATTGACCAACATGCTCCACTTGATTAAAAACATGATTGAGATCATCCATCTTTGAATCATAGACAATTTTCATAGCAGATGGCTGAGCAATGGTATTAGTATCATGCATAGGTAAAGGATTCATATAGATTTGAAGGTTTTGATTAGGAGGAGAAATAGATTTGTTACCACTACCATCAAGATTATCAACAAACAAGGCATATGAGTCAATTAAGTCTTGAACCTTATGTTTTAAAGATTAACACTTCTCAGTATCATGACCATTCTGATGATGATATTGAAAAAAAGCATTTTGATCAAAATATTTTGATGCAATCGTAGCAGGTAAAAGAGGTTGAATAGGAGGTAAAGTAATCATATTAGCAAATAACAACCTATTCATAATAGCATGTAAAGATTCAGAAAGAGGAGTAAATGTATGATTTAATCGAAAAGCAATGGATGCAGAAGTGGCATTGTGAGATGCAACAACAACTTGATCAACAACTGCATTCACTTGTTTGTTTATCTTGACATAGTTGTTAAATTTTTGAAATTTGTTTGGATTAGGAGTAGCATCACTTTTATCAACTGGAATAGGAGCCATTAGAGTGTTGCTCTCAAATTGACTCACTTGTAATTGATAATGATGAGGTGTTACACAAAGTTGTTGAAAAGAGGTAAATTCAGTAAGCAGAATCTTCTCTAATATCCTTTTGCAAATTTGAAATAAACATACGTTGAATATCAATATTAGGAACATGATAGGAAATCTGAGCATGCAAATACTTAAATCTACCAATAAATTCAGTTAATTTTTCTTTAGCACTTTGTTTACAATGCATCAAATCAGTTAAAGACACTTGCAAGCCAATGTTGTTTTGAAATTGTTGAATAAAGGCATTAGCAAGTTTTGGAAAGGAATCAATAGAATGAGGCAAGGAACAATACCATTGTAAGGCCTTGTCATGGAAGGTTCTAGCAAATAGTTTGGCTAAAATCCTATGGTCATGAGCATAATCACTACAAAGGATTTGGAATGTTTTAACATGATGAACAGGATCTCCTTTTCCATTATAATTCTCAAGATGAGGCATATCGACTTTATGAGGAATAGGAGTATGAATAATATCCAAGGACAAAGGACTTCCCATGTCACATGTAGGAATACTAAGCTTGTTTTGAGTTAAGGAAGCAAGTTGTTGTAAGGATGACACAGTTTGAGCCAAACTGATGATTGTTGAATCATTAGAGGAAATAGGAGGAATTAAAACATTAGACACACTAGGTAAGGTGTAAGAAGCTGCAGGAATAGAAGACACAACTGGAGGAACACTAGGAACTATAGTTGGAAGCAAATTGGAATAAGTAAAAGGAACATTATGATATGAAGGTTGTGATGTAGGAAGGGACACATGAGGAACACTCATAGGAATAGAGGGAACTATCACAGTCACCAAAGAAGGAGTATAGGTAGGAATATGAGGTAAAGGATTAGAAGAGGGTTCAACACTAGTGATAGGAGGAATCAACCCTAAATCTTGAGCTTCTTGAGCTAGAGGCTTAACATTTGAATGCACAAGTTGAGTAATACCACGCAAGAGGTTAACACCTTGATCACTATCATGAAGAACTTTCTTAAGAGCCTCTATAGCTTGAATAGAATCTTGATTATGGTTCTCTTGAATAAGCCAATTACCCATTTTATCAAGTTCAGTTGAAAGTTTTTGGACTTGTTCAGGAGGAACTCTTAAAGTGTCATCCTCATCATGAGATGAGTGAGAAGAGTTTTGATCCATAGTAGGATTGGAATCATGAAGAATCAAATTATCATCCAGGATCCTAAGGAAAGGAGAGGAAGATTCAGGATCAAAGGCACCCATGAGTCTATGACTTCTTCTAACCGGAATGTTATAAGTAGGACTACTAGTAGTAAAGCTCATAAACCAATGCAATGCAAATGAACTAAACTAAGAACACATAAAGCATGAATATTTTTGTATTTTTGAAATCAAATTAGCATGCAACATTTAACACAAAGAATAATCTAATACTAACAAGATAAAAGGAAATCTAATACCACAAAACACAATAGGGCATCCAATTCCACAAAAAGAGAGTAAGTATGTCGGGTTCACCAAAATGAATAGTGTTAAAATAGAATCACCAAATTGAATGTATGTATGGGGGAAATATGAGATCCAATTCTAAATCCAAATTCCCAAAGGAGAGATCCAAATTGATCAACCAAAAGGTTAATGCACAATCGAATCAATCTATGAAGAATATGAAAGAGGAAGAAAACCCTATATTTCCCTATAATGGAATTGTACTTGAAATCTGAAATAATTCAAAAGCAAATACTAACCTCAAAATAGGGAAAATCTAAAAAATGCCAATTTCTAATGCTTGTGTGTAGTTTTGAGCAATTCTACAACCTGTTTCGAACTGGAAACACCAAGATGAAGAAAACCCAAAAAAAATTTATCTTTCTGATAGTAGGTATTCTTTGACCCTCATAAAAGGTCAAAGGCTACATTCTTATTTTGAAGGTCAACTTTGATTTTGTTCACAGATCTTGGAAGTTCGCTGAAAAGTGTATCCAAATCCAATCTCAGATACGAAGTTTCACACCTACACCTGCAAGAAAAAGGGGGGTTTTGTTGTTTGTATGGGGGGTGTGCCTTGGTCAAACCCCAATTTAAGAATTAACCTTGAAATTGAATTGAAATGTAATGTGCATAAACAAAGCAAATGAAACAATTCACCTTGCTTATGTTAAAGTCCTTGTAGAGGATTTGAATCCTCAAATCCACAAGTAGGGATGCTCCAATGGATGTAGAATGAATGTAGGATGTCTCAAATCAATGGAATTTGATCTTCAACACCAATCTTGAATAGATCTTTGCATATGAGGAGGCTTGGATGAATGTAGAAGGATGGATCTTCAAGGGGGCTCCAAAGAGATTGAATCCTTGAATGCTTGAATGCTTGAATTCACTTGCTTGCACTTGAGAGCTTGCTCATGAAATTTCTTGAAGATGAGATGAAAACTTGATTGAGAGATGGATTGAAATGAGAGAGGAAGGTCTCCTTTTATAGTGAGCTAGGGCACAAACCTCTAGAGAAGGTCGACATTGGGGAATTAAATCCCAATTAACCTTAACCCCTACAAATGTACCCATATTAAATGAAATTTAAGGATTCAGCATCCCAAAACCCAAAATGGCCGACCCGAAGGCGGGAAAAAGAATATTTCTGAAACCCGATACTCGAAAATTAGAAAAACTTGAAATTTGAACTAGGGGTCAAGGACGAGGTCGACTCTGCCCTAGGTCAAAGTTGAGGTTGACCCTGACCTAGGTCAGAGTTGAGGTTGACTTTGACCCTCAAGGTCAACTTTGACCTTGAGGTCAAAAACCTCAGGACCCCAGCCCAGAATGCCAAGAAATGCAGATAGGAAGTGGAAAATAGGTGCAGAGGGAAGTAGAACAGGGGGAAAAGCCAAATACATGCAAAGACCCGATCAAGGTGCTTAACATGACCCCATCCCACTTACTGAAAGGGATAAACTCTCTTATCATAGAAGTGCTTCCATTTTAAGATGATATAGCACCAAGAAAAGAGGTAGATGAATAAGTATTAGCACCAAAAACTTGTAGATCTCTAACCCATGTGGCTTGTTGATAAATGTGTAATAAATCATGTTTGCTAATTATGTTAGATTCTTAAAATTAATAAATTTGTTCCTTAACTTGAGCATCACGATCATAATTGAATCCACTTCATTATCAACATGAGCATAATAGAAAATATCAATATCATTAGAGCGGTCCAATCAATAGTGGGTTATAGACAAACAGTCCTCCAATAATTATTTCTAGGCTATCAAGTAGAGCTTGTGGAATAAAGAAAGAAATGTATCTTGTGGAATATAAAAATATAAGATATTATAAATCACTTGCAAAATTTAAAATATAAAATTTTAATGAGGCATTCAAGGGTGGGAAAAAGGGATGTCTCACAATGTAGCTCAAAATTTAAAAAAAAGGATATAATAATGAAACAACAATTGATACATAAACATGAATCCTAGTGAGAATGAAAATGTAAAACCCTGTAAGTAATAAAGATATAAACTATAAAGTAAAACCCTATGATGGTGTAAGATCTGACAAGTTTATCCAAAATGTAGAAAAATATTTTGTGTAGTTCAAACTATCTAGATTAATGATAATAGTGTACAATAAACATGTCATTAACCTAAAAAACTAAATTTGGTAAACAAATGCTATTTTAGGAAATGTTGTGTAAAGGAAAGGAATACTTATCCCTTCAACTTATGATGAAGTGTGATCATTGATGACTCATGGGTAAAAGCACAATAAGTTGTCACCCTTTTACAAAGGAAGAGGCTAACAACACCAAAACTAAAAAACTTCAAGGGCATAAAAGTCACATTTCTATTTAGAATTTGAAGATGATGTAAACTGATGAAATGTGTGAAATAGGATGAATTTTATGCCTATAATTTTTAAAAATTATTTTGGACATAAATTAATATATTTTTTTTAATTTGTAAGGTCTATTTTTCATGTCCTAAAAAATACAGCAAATCAGGGGGTTTACCTCCCGTCAAATAATTATAAGTAAAACATTATTTTTTCCTCCAATTTCAAAATATGTTTTAGATTACATGTATACCTAGTGCAGGAAGAAGGAAAGAAGTTTTTTTGAACTATAATTTGCCCGTTATAAGTATTCAAAGTACAACTTACACGAAATCAATAGTTTTTGTCTCCCGCCACTTTTCACCTATCAAAATTATTTCCAAATCCAAATAAATTATATATTCTCGAAGAAGATTCTCTTCTCTAGTGCTGCATATAATTTTTTTATTTTTTTTAATTGATTTACTATTTTTTTTAATTTATCGAATCGGTGACTTCTCAAAGCTTTATATACCTACATGTAGTTTTTTACAAATTTGTTTACTATTTTCTAATTGAAATTATATAAAATTTATATGTCCAGAATTGTAGTTCCGAGATCTAAAAAAGGGTAGTTTTAGTGTTTTGAAATTTTTAATTTGTAGAAGAGAAAAAAACATCACAAGTGCAAATTCTACATTTTTGGTGTTTTTGAAGTTTTGGCTGCCAAGTTGGCATGCCACTTGGGATGACTCAGTCGAGTAGTACTCGGCTGAGTGGGACTCGGCCGAGTCCCCTAAGAGGTCAGCCCCTCGCGACCGATCACGTGGGTGACCCGACCTTTCAATTTGAAGGGTATATATATGTGTGATGTTTTTTAAACAAAATATATCAATTGCAAATTTACATTCTTATTTTAGGATACAAGGATATTTTGAAGCAGGGAGTCATTTTTTCGGTGAAGTTATAAAGATATTTTGGTTTCAACAGACTTTGAAGACAATTTTTTTAGTGACGAAATAATAAAACAATAAAAAAATTCTTGCTTAAATATTTGAGCAATGGGAAATAAAAGGACTAGAACAAGGAAGTATGATCGTAAAAGGGATGACCAAATGAAAGGTCATACGAAATGTGTCCAAGAGCAACCGGTCGATGTTGAAGAACCTATCGCTGTAGAAGGTGCAACTCAACTAGGGGAGGATATTGGTAGTAGTCGAAGTATACATTTTTTTCCTACAATGCAAAATTTGATGGACATGAATGAGGAATCACTTATTAGTCAAATTGAACCAAAATACCTAGTACCTAAAAGCACTATTAAATTGCATCTCAAAAACATGTGGATGGACTATTTTGAGAGTAAATCTTTGGTGGGAAAAGCATAATTTTTTGCAAAGTTATTCAAGAAAAAAGAAATGACTTCAGTTTTGGAGTTGTTGGGTATTGATAATAGGAAAATTGGAGGTAAAGTAAAAGAGACAATAATTCTAAATTTACAAGATGCACTGAACATTGTTAACAGGGCAGATCATAAAGGACCAGATTCAAATGCAGCTAGAGGAACCTTGATGACTATGATAACTAGCAAGAAATTGACACATAGAAATCAAGTTCGAGCAATTTCTGATTTACTCAAGGTATCTCGAAGAACTGTACAGAGTTATATTAGGAAGAGAAATATGTTGGATATGGATATTGAAAAGAATTGGGTATAGATTTGTAGACTTCCCCGTAAAGATAGAATTTTTGAAGATGTAAGAAGATGGGTCATTAATTTTTGGACCAACCACTCTCATGTTTCTTCCAATAGAAGGGACACTATACAAATTCTAGATGAAGAGACCGGTATGAAGATTTCACATCCAAAACATTTTGTCGATACTACACAAAGTGAATTGTTTGAAGCATTCAAGCATGAATTTTTAGATGTGAAAATAGGTCAGAGAATGTTTCAGATGTTGCGCCCTTGCTTCGTATGCATAAATAAAGTTCATGAAACATCTTGTCAAAATCATGTTGAGTTTCACTTATACTTGCAATCATATAAAAGGGTTATAGCAATACTTAATCTAGATATGGTTACTAAAAGTACAATAGAATTTGTAAAGTCCATTTTATGTGATAAATTAGAAGATTCAAATGAATTCAATGTCCATTGTATAAAAAATGAATGCAATAATTGTGGAAATTTGCAGAAATTTCCTTTACAATTTGATAATATTGATGTTACAACACCAGTCCAGTAGAAGAGATTTGAATATGAGATATACCAAACAAAGATAGGAGGTGAATAAAAAAAAATTACATTAAAGGAGAGTGAATTACCATACCTTCAGTTCATGGACAGACTTCGATCTATGATTTATCCACATAACCAACATTGTCATGGTGCACGATGGCAAGCTAAATAGTTTTGTGATTCCAAAAATTGTTTCCCACCTGGTTGTATTCTTTCAGTTGTAGATTTTGCAGAGAACTAGACATTTTCCCCTCAAAAGGAGATCCAGAGTCAATATTATCATTCTAATCAAGTTGCAATATTTGTGCATGTAACCTATAGACATGCACAATATGATTTGGATGAGATAGATGATACAGATCAAAATGAACACATTATCATCAAGGAGGTTCATTTCTATATTAGTGATGACAGGGTTCATGATAGGAGCTACGTGGCTCATTATTTCAACATGTTTTTCAACAATCTTGCGAGTTGTGGGATAAATGCTTCACAACATTGGATCTGGTCTGATGGGTGTGCATGTAAGTACGTTTGCATTATATAAATTTTCTTTTAAATTTTCTCAATTCTCTAGATATATTTATGTGTCACATATTTATACATTTTTATATTTATTTGAATTGTAGGTCAATTTAAGTCTGCAAAAGCCTTTAATTGCTTAGCCATGCAACATGCTAGACATAACATTAAGTTTGTTTGGAGCTTCTTTGAAAGTGGACAAGGAAAAGGAGAGCATGATGGAGCAGGAGCATGTGTGAAGCGTGCACTCTAACAACATGAACTTCAAGGTATGTGTATGTATACATTTGATATTCAACTTGTTTACTTGACTAGACTATTTAAAACTTTACATTACATGTACACACACACACACACATAGATATATATATATATATATATATATATATATATATATATATATATATATATATATATATATATATATATATATATATATATATATATATATATATATATATATATATATATATATAGCTCGTGTGAACTACATAATGTATGAATTTGTGTACATATATATTGCATTTCACATTTTTCATGATTTCAAACTAAGATCTATATATCAATCCATCCAATATAGATATCGATCGATCAAATCCCTACAATTGTCAATCAACTGTTGGAATTAGAAGTTTGCATCAAGTGATGACTACGGGACAACACAAGCCTCCACTGATTAAACTAAGAGATAAATCATGCTTTTGTGAAGATTGTCTTAACAACAACACAATGAGTCAATGTGTTAATATTGAAAATGGATATGTTTCAAAATGGAATCATAAAGTGTTAATTAGAATGCCTCCTTATGAAGATGATGACAATGTCATAGACATCCATGATCCTATATATTCAGCTGACTATGAACGTGTTTCTGATTTAGTTGTTATAGGTGCGTATTTTTTATTTCTAGGTATATTTATGATATATATATATATATATATATTATATTCTTGAGGTTTAAATTTAACATTTACATGTACACATAAATATAAATTGTGCACAAGTGATATTTTTGTTGTGGTTGCAGATCTTGAGAATATAGAAGGTGTAGATTATTATCTACTAAGATGCACCAAGGAAAAACACAAGTTGCTTGAAGAAGTTGTCGATGGTGATGGACAAAAATATCCAACTGGTTCAGTTATTATTGAAGGCACCTATTATCAACAAGCTAAGATCGACAAAAATGGAATTAACTTTGTTGAATACATGCGTGGAAAGAGAGTTCTAAATTATAGTCACTTGGTTATAGCGATGAAATTGCAGTTTGAAACTGTGTCAAAAAAAGGGTCAAGTAAAAACCAAAAGTGGAAGTTGACTATTGAAGAGCATGAAAAACTTTTGGAGATAATAAAGGATAGAGAGGATCCAGATTACATGTATCAGGAGCTTTAGGTTGAAGGATTTTAATTTGTGCATACTTAATTTAAATCCTATTTGAAACTTATATGTAGACTTTAAATTTGATTTGAAATTTATGATTAGATTGAATTTATGGATCAAGATTAAACCTGAATTGAATTTTAATTGATGAACTCTCTCTCTCTCTCTCTCTCTCTCTCTCTCTCTCTCTCTCTCTCTCTCTCTCTCTCTCTCCCCTTCCCCTTCCCCTTCCCCTTCCTCTCTCTCTCTCTTAGAACTAGAACTTTCAATTTACTTTCTACTTGATTAGATTGATTAGATAGGTTTAAACTAAATTTAAAAATGATTCTAGAACTTTCAATTTACTTTCTATCTGAATTTTAATTTCAATTTATTGATTAGATTGATTAGATAAATATTAGATAGGTCTATATTTCTATTTTTTGTTTAGATTGATTAGATTGATTAGATAGGTCTATATTTAAATTGAATTTAAATTGAAATTAGATTGATTCTTTTTTCAATTGATTAGAATATAGATTGATTTCCTGAATTGAATACCTTTCTAGTCTATAAATTTATATTTATTGTTTATATTGATTAGATAGGTAAATTGAATTTTAATTGATTAGATAGAACTTTGAATTTACTTTCTACTTGAATTTTAGGTCTTAATCTATATCATGTATCAGGTCTTATTAGTTGAATGTTAGGTCTTAAGGGGTCCTATTAGGTCATGTTAGGTCTAAAGGGGTCATATTAGGTCTTATTAGTTGAATGTTAGGTCTTAAGGGGTCATGTTAGGTCTTTTTAGGTCTTAAGGGGTCATGTTAGGTCATTTTAGGTCTTAAGGGGTCCTAAGGGCTTAAGGGGTCATGTTAGGTCTTTTTAGGGCTTAAGGGGTCATGTTAGGTCTTTTTAGGTCTTAAGGGGTCATGTTAGGTCTTAAGGGGTTAAGGGGTCATGTTAGGTCTTAAGGGGTCTTATTAGGTCATGTGAGGTCATATTAGGCCTTAAGGGGTCTTTTAGGTCATGTTAGGTCATGTTAGGTCATATTAGGTCTTATTAGGTCACATTAGGTCATGTTCGGTCCTTAAGGGCTCATGTGAGGTCAAATTAGGTCTTAAGCGATCATTTTAGGTCTTAAGGGGTCATGTTAGGTCTTATTAGGTCATATTAGGTCTTTTAGGTCTTATAAGGTCTTAAGGGGTCATATTAGGTCATATTAGGCCATGTTAGGTCTTGTTAGGTCATGTTAGGTCTTCAAGGGTCCTATTAGGTCTTAAGGGGTCCTATTAGGTCATGTGAGGTCATATTAGGTCTTAAGGGGTCATGTTAGGTCATATTAGGTCTTTTAGGTCATGTTAGGTCTTAAGGGATCATGTTAGGTTATATTAGGTCATGCTAGGTCTTAAGGGGTCATGTTAGGTCTTAAGGGTTCATTTTAGGTCTTAAGGGGTCATGTTAGGTCTTATTAGGTCATATTAGGTCTTTTAGGTCTTATAAGGTCTTAAGAGGTCATATTAGGTCATGTTAGGTCTAATTAGGTCATGTTAGGTCTTCAAGGCTCCTATTAGGTCTTAAGGGGTCCTATTAGGTCATGTGAGGTCATATTAGGTCTTAAGGGGTCATGTTAGGTCATATTAGGTCTTTTATGTCATGTTAGGTCTTAAGAGATCATGTTAGGTCTTATTAGGTCTTATTAGGTCATATTAGGTCATATTAGGTCTTGTTAGGTCATGATAGGGACCTTATTAGGTCATGTATTAGGTCTTATTAGGTCATATTAGGTCTTTTAGGTCTTATAAGGTCTTAAGGGGTCATATTAGGTCATGTTAGGTCATACTAGGTACTTAAGGGCTTAAGGGGTCATGTTACCTATACTTAAGGGCTTAAAGGGTCATGTGTTCGGTCCTTAAGGGCTCATGTGAGGTCAAATTAGGTCTTAAGGGATCATTTTAGGTCTTAAGGGGTCATGTTAGGTCTTATTAGGTCATATTAGGTCATGTCTAGTCCTTAAGGGCTCATGTGAGGTCAAATTAGGTCTTAAGGGATCATTTTAGGTCTTAAGGGGTCATGTTAGGTCTTATTAGGTCGTATTAGGTCATGTTTGGTCCTTAAGGGCTCATGTGAGGTCAAATTAGGTCTTAAGGGATCGCTTTAGGTCTTAAGGGGTCATGTTAGGTCTTATTAGGTCATATGAGGTCTTTAAGGTCTTATAAGGTCTTAAGGGCATATTAGGTCATATTAGGTCTTATTAGGTCATGTTAGGTCTTCAAGGGTCCTATTAGGTCTTAAGGGGTCCTATTAGGTCATGTGAGGTCATGTTAGGTACTTAAGAGGTCATGTTAGGGCTTAAGGGGTCATGTTAGGGACTTAAGAGGTCATTTTAGGTACTTAAGGGCTTAAGGGGTCTTGTTAGGGCTTAAGAGGTCATGTTAGGTACTTAAGAGGTCATGTTAGGGCTAAAGGGGTCATGTTAGGTATTTAAGAGGTCATGTTAGGTACTTAAGGGCTTAAGGGGTCTTGTTAGGGCTTAAAGGGTCATGTTAGGTACTTAAGAGGTCATGTTAGGTACTTAAGGGCTTAAGTGATCTTGTTAGGGCTTAAGGGGTCATGCTAGGTCTTTTTAGGTCTTAAGGGGTCATGCTAGGTACTTAAGGGCTTAAGGGGTCATGTTAGGTCTTTTTAGGTCTTAAGGGGTCATGCTAGGTACTTAAGGGCTTAAGGGGTCATGTTAGGGCTTAAGTGGTCATGCTAGGTCTTTTTAGGTCTTAAGGGGTCATGCTAGATACTTAAGGGCTTAAGGGGTCATGTTAGGGCTTAAGGGGTCATGTTAGGTCTTTTTAGGTCTTAAGGGGTCATGCTAGGAACTTAAGGGCTTAAGGGGTCATGTTAGGTCTTTTTAGGTCTTACGGGATCATGTTAGGGCTTAAGGGGTCATGTTAGGTCTTTTTAGGTTGTAATGGGTCATGCTAGGTACTTAAGGGCTTAAGGGGTCATGTTAGGTCTTTTTAGGTCTTAAGGGGTCATGCTAGGTAGTTAAGGGCTTAAGAGGTCATGTTAGGGCTTAAGGGGTCATGTTAGGTCTTTTTAGGTCTTAAGGGGTCATGTTAGGGCTTAAGGGGTCGTGTTAGGTCTTTTTAGGTCTTAAGGGGTCATGCTAGGTACTTAAGGGGTTAAGGGGTAATGTTAGGGCTCAAGGGATCATGTTAGGTCTTTTTAGGTCTTAAGGGGTCATGCGAGGTACTTAAGGGCTTAAGGGGTCTTAAGGGGTCATGCTAGGTACTTAAGAGCTTAAGGGATCTTGTTAGGTACTTAAGGGCTTAAGGGGTTTTTTTAGGGCTTAAGGGGTCATGCTAGGTACTTAAGGGCTTAAGGGGTCATGTTAGGTACTTAAGGGCTTAAGAGGTCTTATTAGGTACTTAAGGGCTTAAGGGTCATGTTAGGGCTTAAGGGGTCATGTTAGGTCTTTTTAGGTCTTAAGGGGTCATGCTAGGTACTTAAGGGCTTAAGGGGTCATGTTAGGGCTTAAGGGGTCATGCTAGGTCTTTTTAGGTCTTAAGGGGTCATATTAGGTACTTAAGGGCTTAAGGGGTCATGTTAGGTCTTTTTAGGTCTTAAGGGGTCATGCTAGGTACTTAAGGGCTTAAGGGGTCATGTTAGGTCTTTTTAGGTCTTAAGGGGTCATGCTAGGTACTTAAGGGATTAAGGGGTCATGTTAGGGCTTAAGGGGTCATGCTAGATCTTTTTAGGTCTTAAGGGGTCATGCTAGGTACTTAAGGGTTTAAGGGGTCATGTTAGGGCTTAAGGGGTCATGGTAGGTCTTTTTAGGTCTTAAGGGGTCATGTTAGGTACTTAAGGGCTTAAGGGGTCATGTAAGGTCTTTTTAGGTCTTGAGGGGTCATGCGAGGTACTTAAGGGCTTAAGGGGTCATGTTAGGTCTTTTTAGGTCTTAAGGGGTCATGCTAGGTACTTAAGAGCTTAAGGGGTCTTGTTAGGTACTTAAGGGCTTAAGGGGTCTTGTTAGGGCTTAAGGGGTCATGCTAGGTACTTAAGGGCTTAAGGGGTCATGTTAGGTACTTAAGGGCTTAAGGGGTCTTATTAAATAAATTGATTATATTGATTCTACCTATAGATTGAATTTCTAAGATTGAACATTGAAATTAAAATGATTAATTTTAAAGTTAGATTTTAAAGATTGATTTAAACTTTCAATTCATTAAAGATTTTTCAGTAAGATTGATTAATTAGTTTTCAATTAATTGATCTAGATAGGGCTTAAGGGTGCATAATAGGGCTTAAGGGGTCTTATTAAATAAATTGATTATATTTATTCTACATATAGATTGAATTTCTAATATTGATTAAAGATTGAACATTGAAATTAAAGATTAATTTTAAAGTTAGATTTTAAAGATTGATTTAAACTTTCAATTGATTAAAGATTTTTTAGTAAGATTGATTAATTAGATTGATGAAAGATTGAACATAAATTAAATATTAATTTTAAAGATCAATTAATTTTTGGCTTCAATTACAAAATCCAAACATGTATCAATGTACAAATCTAGATCAACATACAAAGCATGCACGTACATATCAATGTAAATGTCTATATATCTCAAAAATCAAACGTGTGTACATCAATGTTTAAATGTCTATATATATATCACAAAATCCAAACATTTATCAATGTACAAATAGATCAATATACAAAACATGCACCTACATATCAATGTAAATGTGTGTGTAATATATATATATATATATATATATATATATATATATATATATATATATATATATATATATATATATATATATATATATATATATATATATCTCAAAAATCAAACATTTACATCAATGTTTAAATGTCTATATATATATCACAAAATCCAAACATGTATCAATGAACAAATAGATCAATGTACAAAACATGTGCACGTATATATCAAAGTAAATGTCTAGAGATATATCGTGCAAAAAGATCAAACATGTGTACATCAATATAAATGTCTATATCACAAAATCAAAACATGTATCTATCAATGTAAATGTCTAGATATCACAAAATCCAAACATGTATCGATGTAAATAGATCAACGTACAAATGGACCTATATATATCAATGTACAAATGTCTACATATATCAATGTAAAGCATATATCTAGGTCAATGTAAAACATATCTAGAAATCAACGTAGCATATAAATACTCTCTAGTACATGTGTACTCTAGATCAAAATCAATGCCATATATCTAAATCTATGAACACATCAACTACGTTGATGATCGCCATCATGTGCTAGATGTCCGGGCCTGTGTGGATCCTCGTCCTACTGGACCTGAGTCTGTAAATGTAAATATACATACATACATACATACATACATATATATATATATATATATAAGAACTTGAAATGTAAATAAATTATAAAATTTAATTTTTAAATTATTTTACATGTACCTCTGTATCATGATGAATCAAATCAACAGGCTCCTCTAAATCTCCATTGCAGCACCCGTCACAATGTCTTGTACCACGTTTAAATAAATTTAAATTTAAATATAGAGCTATATGTACACATGTATATCTATATAAATTGAAATTAAATCTAGATTCTTGTACCTTCTGTAATGCACATCCAAGGTCAGATAACTTAGAAGAGTGCAAGGACACTGCATCAGGATCAATGGCCTCGTCCATAAGCAAATTTGAGAATCTACAATGAACTCATGAGGTCGTAGCCTATGTCTGCTGTGTGGGAGCCTATGTATGCTGTGTGGGAGCCTATGTATGTTGTGGAGGTGGTGTAAGATCATCCACACTCTATCTAGAGGAACCTGCCTCTGCATCTGAGCCTTAACCTCAACTACTGCCTGTGGAGGATGATCTACGACACTGTCCTCCTCCAATGAAAGTAGGCAAATCATGTGACTCAATCCCATGCAACGGAGAAATCCTCTAGTAAGCAGCTAGGAGATCACTTGCTAACATACCACTAATCTCACGCATGTGATCCTCGAGTAGTCGTCCTATCTCATCTAGAGTAGGAAGATCAAATCTGATGTACGGGTCATAAAATGGACTAGATGGTGATACACCTACACTCATCTATGATCGAAGCATGTACCTACCCACACTATCAAATGAAAATTTCTTGACCTAAGTTGCGATTGTGGCAATGCTAGAATACATATCTAAATGTGTGTCCTCAGCTGCAACCTGCCCAGCTCCAGTGTAGGTCTCCAAACCTTTTGGAAGAACCAAAAGGTTTTGACCCACTAATGCCCTCTTACTAGGGGGTTGTGGTATATCAATTCATCTACACTTATCATGATATCTCCCCCGACCCTGACCAACATGTGGAGGTAGATCTGTGTAGTCAACATCGTAGCCCAAATGAAACTTTGCAAACAATTGTTTGCAGAAATATAGTGGCACCTCATCCTTTTGGGGCCACATATGATGTGTTGCTAACCATCTAGGATATATAAAAGGGGCCACTATGTCATCTGTACAAAAAGTGACCATGTATGATCAAACCACCCTCTTATTGATGTAATGGGTGCCAAACATGTTCTTAACCTGAGTGACTGAGACATCTGAATCAACTGTCCTCCAACCTACTGTCCCTATGACAATGCTAGATAGGCTATGATAAAAAACATCAATCGATACATCATCATATGGATTGTATGATTGAGCCTTCTGAATCATACTCATGAGCTCAATGTGTATAGATGTCAATTTCTCCCTATTAGGGAGAGTAGTACTATTCTGTAGTGTCCGCTCTAACATAGTCAATGTGGCCTGCATCCTAGAGATAGTCTCATCTCTATGACTATCTCTACTATGTGGGGCCTGGGTACTATCCTTGTCTGAGGGAGCTCATGATCCCCGACTATCATGGACACTCTGATCTAAACCACTAGAAACCATGAATGATATGCACACAAAGGTAATATATATATATATATATATATATATATATATATATATAGATAAAAAATGCTCGCTACAAGTAGGCACATGCACAAGTACATACATCCATTAGAAAATCAATTGATATATCTATATATATATATATATATATATATATATATATATATATATATATATATATATATATATATATATATATATATATATATATATATAAATTAAAAAGATCTAACTTTCAATTCGTACATGTGTACATACTTCAAGTAAACATGAAAACATTTTAAAAACTTCAAACAAACAACATGAACTAATTTTCAAATGCATTTGTACATAATATAAATTAAATATTAAATTAAACATTTAAATTCATGCATTTACATATGTACATGTAATATTTTTAAATATTTAAAAACATAATTTAAACTTGA
Source organism: Chamaecyparis obtusa (assembly GCA_027943335.1). Classification (NCBI taxonomy): domain Eukaryota; kingdom Viridiplantae; phylum Streptophyta; class Pinopsida; order Cupressales; family Cupressaceae; genus Chamaecyparis; species Chamaecyparis obtusa. The sequence goes on along the minus strand of BSBK01000626.1, from coordinate 98,260 downwards.
AGGCATTTACACATGTATTCAATCATGGTAGTAGAACTAATTCATGCACGCATATTTATAATTTGAATGCATATTTATGTACATATTTACTTTACACACATGAGAAAAATTAATTTGTACAAATTTCCATATAACTAGGGAGGGAAAAACATTATATTTAAATTAAATACTAAAAGAAATGGTGAAAATATATAATAATCTGGAAAGGGGTTCATGGGTCTTAAGGGTCTCAAGAGTCTTAATTAGGTCTAGTAACCTGATCTTATGGGTCTTAAGGGTCTTATGAGCTCGTCTTAAGGGTCTTAATTAGGTCCCATTAGGTATTAAGGGTCCTATTGGGTCCTATTGGGTCTTAAGGGTCACATTGGATCTTAAGGGTTTTAATTAGGTCTTATTGAGTCTTAAGGGTGAACTATTTTGACCTATTAAGTTCTATTAGGTCTTAAGTGGTCTTATTAGGTCTTAAGGGTCCTAATAGGTCATATTCAGTGGATGTTAAGTCTTAAGTGGTAGAATTAAGTCTTAAGTGGTCCTATTAGGTCAGTAAGAGTAGATAGTCCATTATGTTTTAATTGGTATTATTAAGTCAAGTATTGGGTCTTATAATTGGGCCCATCTTATTAGGTTTTAATGGTCTTATTAAATGTCTTAAGGGTAGGTCCTATTACATGTTTTTAAAAGTTTCAGTTTACGTTTTACTTAAATTATATATGTTTTCTTAGGATTTAGGTTTGTACATTTAAGTTTTATGTGTTAATTTTGTACATTTTTAAAAGTAACTACAATACCTATTAAAAAACATGACATTTTTTTTACATATAAACATTAAAAAAATAATTAAAAAACATTTAAACAATATATACAAAAAATTAATTAAAAAACACAAACAAATTTTTTTTTTTAAAAACAAAAAACCTACCTCTAATTCGGTCGAGTTACACTATCGCTCCCTCTAGTCGCCTATCCTTAGCCCCTCACTATTCAAATGAGGGGCTTTGGCCATTCACAGGGCTACTTATAGCCCTGGGTAGACTTGGCCAAGTCATACTTGGCCAAGTAGGACTCGGCCGAGTCCCCCCCACCACGTAGGTGCCACTCGGCGTCGTGTGGTGCCTCCCTTTCTTTGGCCGAAGATGACTCAGCCGAGAGGTACTCGGCCGAGTCGGTTGAGTTAGCCAAAAGGGTGACACACGATTGTGATTTCACCCTATTATAGGAAAACCCATTGGGTCCCACATGTAAAAAATCTTAAAAGTCCAATAGCATTCCTCTTCTAATCTCCCATAGAAAAATGAGAAACATAAAAATAAATGAATTCACATTCAAAAATATCCAAACATGCATACGTTGCATAAAAGCCCAAACATACATGGAATTGAATCAAACACATGGGAGATAACATTAATCTCATACCACAAACTAATTTGCAACAAGCAAGAAGTAAAGAAATGAAGAACCAAGTGAGAAATAAGGAGTTCTTAACTCAAACAAAGAAAAGGGAAAAATGGAAGAAGAAATGCACAAAATCTATGAAATCAAATGAGCTTCTTGACAAAGTGGAGCAATCTTGACACAAATCCAATGAGTCAATGCCCACAAAATTATGACTACATGATCAAACCCAACAAGCAAAAGATTTTTCTCCAATAGGTTTTTGGAGAAAAATCCAATTCCACAAATTCAAAAGTGGAGAAAAATAATTCTTTTTGAAAAATATAAAGTCACTTTTCTCCAAATCCAAAAAGGCTAGAAATAAAAACATTCTAATTTAAATAAATCAAAACCAACTAAATAACCTAAAAGCCCCAAACTATTAATTTAATCAATTCTAATTAAATGGAATACCACTATGACAAATTTATGAATAAATATAAAATAATTAAATGCATATAAAATTAGCATTAATATTAAATCACTTAACCACAAAAATTGCAGATACCAAACTATGCGTAGACATCTAGTAGTCTATCATAAATATGCAAGGTCCATCTTGATTTTACCTATATGGTAATTGGTGTATAATCATATACATTTATGTTATCCAATTAGGCATGACAGATAGGTAAGGTACTATGCATGTCTAATGTAACTATCTCATGTGCCATTGTCGGGGATAAGGAAAATTCACAAAAATACACAGTCACCTATCAAGAAGTGATGATTCAACCTATGGGAATCATCATACTTCTTCTAATCTTGAGTAGTAACCAACTACTCTCTAATAAAAAAAAATTTATACTCTATATCCTAAATCAACTTGGGACCAAAAATAATGTAGTCCTCCAAATGATCTCAGCTCAAATGTGTATGGTAAGGATAATCATACAACTTGAAAAGGAGACATGCCAACAGAACTATGGTTTCCATTATTATAATAAAACTCTACTAGGTACAAGTAATCCCCCTATTGATTATATTGATCCATCACATACATGTAAATAATTTCCTTAGGAATCTGATTCACCTACTCTTTATAACCATCAGTATTGGGTTAGTATGCATAACTAAAATTGAGTTGAAGACCCAAAGAATATTGGAGAGAAGTCCATAGTGCTGAAGTAACATTGGATCTCTATCCAAAATGATCTTGTGAAGCACCCCATGCAATCAAACTATATACTTCATTAACACATGTACTACCAAAGTAACAATATAAGAAGCTCCCATAGAATAAATTTAAGTTACCTTAGATAAATTGTCTATAGTAACCATAATGGTGTCATGATGATGTAATGACATAAGAAGCCTCGTTAATAAAATTAATATATATAGTGTCCCACTTCCACTCACTAGTAAATTTTAGCTTGTTTTTCGATGAGGTTTAGTCAATTATTAGATGCCCATTGGTTGGATAATCGACTATAACGGTCATCGGAGTTGTTTAGTCGATAATACGACACATCAAGTTTCAGTCAAAATTGCAACATCAACAGTGGTTGAATTACTGATGGAGATGACATTGAAATCATTGCTTCAACCTGGAAGAATTGTCTGTTATATCGTTTACCTCTACGACCAATGTTGGTCGAAAGTGCAACTTACAATCGTCGTAATAAACATCGACTATATAGCTTTCTCATCGATATGTCTACTCTTTGTTGGTCGAAAAAGTGACTAAAAAGTTAATTTTTAAAATATATATATATATATTGATTATCAAATTAAGCACAACAATATTATGTCACTGTTGTTTAGTATTTGGGAAAGGCTTTCTCGGACTACCACTCTCCACCACCCACCATTTCCACCTTAGCATTCCCATTTCTTGGGGATACTTCTCACCATGTATGACAAGGTAGAGCTCCTTGTCCATTTCCAGCTATACATATTCTTTCATCAATCCTACATGCAATACATATGAGACTATGAAGAATGATAAGAGAGAATAGATGCACCACTAATGTCCAACCCACTCATTTTTTTCAATACTAATATAGAAACTAAGATAAAGATATTTGTGAAGGTTTTTATAAACATAGGTTACTAAATCATTATCTCTACACTGGTACTCAATCTAGAAACCCTTGTATGTATATACCCACTCTATCAAATCTCCACAAAAATCCCTTTTGGCCTCCACTGCATATACGTCTTCTCAAAATCTAAAAACTTCGACCCATCATTGATTCTCATCAATGTACCAATTTGGATAGTAAGTCTAATTTAATTTGTCCGTGGACTGAGACCTTAAATTATTGAGCTTCTCTTTGTTTCGAGAAGAGTATAACATTCTCTACTTAACAGGGCCAACCACATGAAGGTGGAAGCTCATCTGGCCCCTCCTAGGAGCCTCTTATGACCCTTTACGACATTTTAAGACCTCTAAGATGTATTCTTAGGGATCATAAATGGTCGTAAAGGGTCACAAGGGGTCCTGGGACACAATAGTTGAGAAACATAATTGTAGGCATTGTGGTCACAATTTTTTGGAGACAATGTAATTGAGTTGTATACCCAAATAATGGAGAGCAACTCCTGCACCTCCGATTCCAAGTTGACTACATCTGTTGCTCATGAATACAAGGTCCTCCAATAGATGTATTCAACTTGGAATCGAGGGTGTAGAAATTTCTCTCCATCGCTTGGGTACACAACTCAATTACATTGTCTCCAAAAGATTGTGACTATGATGCCTACAGTGATGTTTCTTAGCTATTGTGAAATCTACATTTATGTTTCTTAGCTGTCATGTTTATGTGCAGGTTTTTTATGTGTTTTAGATAGTAAGTCTAATTTAATTTGTCCATGGACTAAAACCTTAAATCATGTAATGAGGAGGCTTAGAACACTAGTATATGAAAATTTCATTATTTAATAATAAAAATCTATTAAAATGTTTATACCTTCTTCTCTCATTTGCTGGTGTAATTCCTCTTTGAGTATCCCCTTTCTCCTTTGCATCCAAAATAAACTCATTCCAATCCTTCACAGGAATAAAGGGAGGATGCTCAAACTTCAGCGAGACTTCATACCACGCAACATTTGTAGATTACATTCAATGCATTATCTACGTTCGTAAATCAACGTTGCATACAAATCTGCGGATGGTGCATGGTACGAAGCCTCGCTCAAGCTTGAAAATGATAGTCAATCCATAGTCAAGGTCAAGGAAGAAATGGAATAACCAAGAAAACACTATACGTTAAATCATGTGATTGATAGTAGATTGGGGCTCACCTGAGCCATAAACATGAAGAATTATTCTAAAAAAAGATGTAAACCATATATATGTTGGAAATATCGATGCAGTAACTGAGAGGGGGGGTGAATCAGTTAACCACAAAAATATTACCACTAATCCCTTAGATATCTTATTAAATTATTTACTGTTGCCACTCGGTAAACATACAAAGAAATGTTGAAACTCAATCTTTGCAGTGTGTAATAATTATAACGGTTCTTAAGCATTCATCACTGATTAACATACATGAATAAAGAAAATAACATGAACACAAGAGACACCAGATTTACTATGGAAACCCAATATGGGAAAAACCACCAATGTAACTAGTTACTGCTTTTCACTCTTCTGAAGTGATACCCGGTTAGGAACCAACCCGGTAAAAGGTTACAAAACACACTGTTAAGTGTGACCTTGTTAGAGGATTTAATCACCCTATTAGGAGTGGCCTTGTAAGAGGTCTTTTGAAAAAATTCAATAGAACTATCACCTTGTTAGAGGATTTACAAAATGGTTGTTAAACCAACTCGGTTAAGAGATTTTGATATCACTGCTACAATTGTAAGAGAGTAACAATGAAATGACCTACAACTGAATTGTTGATTACAGATCTCTATTCTGGTTCACTAGATCCTTCCTGATCAAATAAATCTTTGCTGCTCCTCAAGGATATCTAACCATCCTTCAAAATTTGCACACACCTTTCTTCAAAATGATTTTTGCATGCTATATATTTAATTCAGCACTTGACCTTCTATATATATATACCATTCAGATTAATCATTTAGATTGTCAAGTTGGCACTAACAATCATTACAACAGTCGGCTGGGATAAACAAACTGTAATAACAAAATCCTTTGAAGGGCCGACCTTTCTCGGTAAACATTAATCCTGAAAAGATTTCCTTCGGTGACCGAGTGAACTTGGTAACCACAGTGAATTCTGCAACATCCTTCGGAGACCAAGTGAGCTCGGTAACCACTAACTTTCCTTCGATAACCGAGGAGGCTCGGTTAACACTATTTTTTGTCATGTTTTCTTTTGACACCCGAGAGGTCTCGGTAGACACTGAAAACCGCCTAGCTAACCAACTGAGCTCGGTAGACACTGAGAACCACCTAGCTGGCCGACTGAGCTCGGTAGACACTGAGAACTACCTAGCTGACTGACTGAGCTCGGTAGACACTGAGAATGATAATTGATATGACATTTGTGTGACATCAAAGACAACACATAGCTAATCCAACAATGTCCTTCAGACAATTGTATCCAACAATCTCTCTCTTTGGCATTGATGGCAACACAACATGTCATAGCACAATAAAATTTCACAAAGAAACATAGAGTAAGAAACATATCCTTAGCTTCATTCTGATTCCCATCATCCTCAAACTTCTCTCTCTGACTGAGAACTCTCCCTCTTAACTTCTCAAATTCTTCTCCTTAGAAATTTCTTGAAATGACAGCAAACTCTCCCTCTTTGACAACACATGCCAAAGACAACTTACACAATTTCATTGAATATCAATGTACCTTAAGTATTGATTCATATGCAATGATTCCTTGACTATGCTGCATCAACTGATTGATCTTCAACATGTTCTAGTTGATGCATCACTAAAACTTTATTTAGTGAACCTCAGACAAGGGAGTGACCCCTAACTTACCTCTTAGATACAAGAATGCATCCTTAGGTAGTGGCTTGGTGAAGATATCTACAATCTATTCTTTTGTATGAACATATTCCAATCTGATTTCCTTGTCCTACACCAATTCTCTGACAAAGTGATATTTTATAGCAATGTGCTTGGTTTTGGAATGCATTACTGGATTCTTTGAAATATTTATTGCACTTTTATTATCACAAAACATAACAACTGGTTCTTTGATCTCAACCTTCATGCCTTCCAATAACTGTTTAAACCATACAATATTAGAGTAGTTTACTGCTGCGACAACATATTCTGCTTCTGCTATGGATTGGGATGTGCAGATTTGCTTTTTACTAGTCCAAGATACTAACCTCTTGCCAAGAAAGAATGCTCCACCACTTGTACTCTTTATGTCATCAATGTTTCCTGCCCAATCAGCATCAGTAAACACTTTTAAGTCCAAATTGCCTCCAAATTTATACCACAAGCCATAATCTTCAGTTCCTCTCAAGTACCTCAAGATTCTTTTGATTTCCATCATGTGATTTTCTCTGGGTTTTGCTGAGAATCTTGCTACTATACCAACTGCAAAGGCAATATCAGGCCTTGTGTGCACTACATACTGTAATTTTCCAATCATTGATCTGTATAAGGTCTGATCTACTTCTTTTGAATCATCATCTTTGGTAAGCTTCAGTCCAGTACACATGGGTGTACCAAATGGTTTTGAATCTTCCATACCAAATTTCTTAAGTATTTCCCTGATATATTTAGACTGAGTAATGTAGATACCATTTTTGTTCTACTGAATCTGAAGTCCAACAAAAAATTTTATCTGACCAAACATAGACATTTCAAATTCTTTGTTCATATGCTCTGAAAATTCTTTGCACTGATCATCATTTCCTGTAAACACAGTATCATCCACAAATATTTATACCAAAACAATTTTGTTATCTGATCCTTCTTTGATGTATAAATTACTGTTATCATTAGCTCTTTTGAAATCAATCTGAGTAAGATAGTTATGTAATCTTTCATACCACGCTCTAGGGGCTTTTTTCAGACCATGCAATGCTTTATGTAATTTGCAGACCATATCCCTTCTGTCTGGATCAATAAAACCTTCAGGTTGCTCAATGTAGACTTCTTCCTCAAGAATACCATTAAGAAATGCAGATTTTATATCCATCTGATATACCTTAAATCCTTTATGTGTTGCATATGCAAGTAAAGTCCTCACGCCTTCTAATCTTGCAACAGGAGAAAAAGTCTCTCCATAATCTATTCCTTCTTCTTGAGAATATCCTTTACATACCAATCTTGCTTTGTTTCTTGATACTTGACCATCTTCATTCAACTTATTTTTGAAAACCCATTTTGTCCCAATTACATTTTTATCTTTAGGCCTAGGTACAAGATTCCATGTCTTATTTTTCTCTATTTTCTCTATTTCTTCATTCGTAGCCTCAATGCAACTTTCATTTTCCAATGCATCTTTGACATTTTTAGGTTCAAAATCAGCAAGTAAACATGTACCTTTTAGTTTACTTCTTGTCATAGTACCATCTAATTTGTTTCCAATAATCTGATCTAGTGTATGATGCTTCCTGACATACTTGGCCAATATAGGTTCCTTGCTTCCTGAATGAGTTACATTGTCATCTTCTTGAATTTCATCTTTAGGTTCAAGTTGCTCGGGCTCGGTAGATACTTGCTTGGTAGCTTCAGACTGAGACTCGGTACTTTGTGACTCAGTCTGAACTTCTTCTTGTGACTCAGTTACTGTACTGGGCTTGGTAGATGTAGTTTCCTTATTGACAGATGTGTCTGGCAATGTATCAGGTTCAATGTAAACAAATCTTTTGTAATCCTTTAGTTCCTTTTTGCTTTCTTCTTCAGTCTTTTCTGCAAACTCGTCAATTCTCACATGTGCACTTTCTATGATTTTGTGAGTAGACAAATTTAGACATCTATATGCCTTACTTTTGCAAGAATATCCCAAAAATATTCCTTCATCACTTTTTACATCAAATTTGCCTTTTCTAGATTCTTTCAAGATGTAACATTTACTACCAAATACTTTTAGGTAACTTACATTGGGTTTATAGCCATACCATAACTCATAAGGAGTCTTGAATATGTCTTTCCTCAACTATACTTGGTTCAAGGTATGAACTGTAGTGCTGATAGCTTCCTTCCAGTATTTCATAGAAATGTTCTTTTCAATCATTAGAGTCCTTGCACAATCCATGATAGATCCGTTCCTTCTTTTAGCTATTCCATTCTACTCAGGAATTCTCGGAGCTGATACCTGTCTTTTGATTCCTCTTTCAATGCAGAAATTATTGAATTCATGGGAGATGAATTCACCACCTCTGTCTGATCTCAAGCATTTTATTCTTTTTCTTGTTTCCTTTTCTACTCTTTCCAAATACCATTTGAACTTCTCAAATGCTTCTGACTTTTCTCTTAAATACATAACAGTCATCATTCTAGAGTAATCATCAACAAAGAGAATAAAGAATTTTTCTCCAGTATAGCTCTCAAATCCAATAGGTCCACATAAATCAGTATGCACAATTTCCAAAATATCTTCAGATTGATAGTTTTTACTTTTAAAACTAGACTTTCCCATTTTACCAATCTGACAATTCTTGCATAGACCAACATCAGGTTTCTTCAAAGTAGGAATACCTCTTACTTTCTCGAATTTTCTTATTTTCATCATGTTATCAAAATTTACATGACATAACCTTTTGTGCCATAACCAACTTTCTTCAATTTGAGAAATAAAACATGAGTATTCACCAAGATCAAGATAAAACAGGTTACCTTTGGTTTGTTTGCCTGATCCTATTAGTTTTCCTTTGTCATCCAGCAGTCTTGCTTTGCCATTCATGAATTCAACTTTGAATCCAATGTTAATTAGATGTGCTACACTTAGAAGATTATGCTTTAGTCCTTCAACCCAATATGCATTATCACATATAAGTTCTTTGGTTAATGAAAGTCATCCCTTTCCTTTTATACAACAAGGTTCATTGTTTCCAAACCTTACATTACCACCATCATAGTTTTCAAAGTGTTCAAACTTGGTCTTGTCACCAGTCATATGATGTGAACATCCACTGTCTATAATCCATGTATCATTCTTGCTTATATGAGAGATAAGTGCCATCTCATCTTCATCATTATCAGATTCATCTTTTACAGCAATGAAAACAATTTCTTCTTCACTATCATCCGAATCTTCAGCTAAAAAACATGTTTTCTTACCTTTATCCTTGAATGATTTGAAATTTTTCTTGCCATTGTACTTGTAACTTTTCTTCTCATCTTTTCTTTGCTTATTTGGACACCTAGCTGCAATATGACCAATTTTTTCACATGAAAAATAGATTAAGGGAGTTTTACCTTTGTATTTTCCTCTACCTCTTGAATACTTCTTTGCAAGTAATGCTTCAATAACTTCAAGATCGCTATCAAAAATTTCCTCTGATTCTTCTTCACTTTCTGATTGGATTTTCTTCCCTTTCTTGAGTGAAAGTTTGGCCTCAAAAGCTGATTCAATATTTTTAGAAGTTGGAACATAGTTGTCATAGTTATCCAGTTCAAGGGCTGTCAATCTTCCAACTAAGGCATCCAAAGTTATATTGTGATTTTCTTCACATCTTCTTTCTTGAATAGCAGAAACTCTTATTGCATAAATAGGAAGTAATGTTCTAAGAACCTTACTTATAACAGTTTCATCATCAACTTTTCCTCCAGAAGCTCTGATTGCACTAACACTTGTGTTGATCCTTTCAACATATTTTGCAATGTTTTCTTCTTCTCTCATTTTCATCTGGTCAAACTGTCCTCTTAGGCTCTCTGCTTTGGCTCTCTTCACATTGTCATCACCACCATAGATTTTCTTCAGCTTGTTCCACATTTCATGAGCAGTTGTGCAGTCTTTGATTTCATCAAATTCTTCATAGCTAAGAGTTGATGCAATGTCTATCATCATAGTGTTATGGTTCTTCTTCTCTGCAATGTCTTCAAAACTTAATGTGCCACTAGGAATTGTATATTCTTGATCAATATATTTGCATCCTGAATCACTAATGGAAGCTAGATGAAGTCTCATGAGACCTTGCCATGTTGAAAATTTATTTATGTTAAGCCTTGGAATTTCTCTTTTGTAAGACATCCTGATCTTTAGCTTAGGTCCTTGAAACCCTTCCTGCAAGCACCAAAAGCTCTGATACCAATTGTTGGAAATATAGATGCAGTAACTGAGAGGGGGGGTGAATCAGTTAACCACAAAAATATTACCACTGATCCGTTAAATATCTTAACAAATTATTTATTGTGCCACTCGGTAAATATACAGAGAAATGCTAAAACTTGATCCTTGAAGTGTGTAATAATTAAACTGTTCTTAAGCATTCATCACTGATTAACTTACATGAATAAAGAAAATAACATGAACATAAGAGACACCAGATTTATCGTGGAAACCCAATATGGGAAAAAACACCAATGTAACTAGTTACTATTTTTCACTCTTCTGAAGTGATGCCCGGTTAGAAGCCAACCCGATAAAAGGTTACAAAACACACTGTTAGGTGTGACCTTGTTAGAGGATTTAATCACCCTGCTAGGAGTGGCCTTGTAAGAGGTCTTGAAACAATTCAATAGAACTGTCACCTTGTTAGAGGATTTACAAAATGGTTGTTAAACCAACTCGGTTAAGAGATTTTGATATCACTACTACAATTGTAAGAGAGTAACAATGAAATGACCTACAACTGAATTGCTGAATATAGATCTCTGTTCTGCTTCACTAGATCCTTACTGATCAAATAAATCTTTGCTGCTCCTTAAGGATATCTAACCATCCTTCAAAATTTGCACATACCTTTCTTCAAAATGATTTCTGCATGTTTTATATGTTCTATTCACCATTTGACCTTCTATATATATGCCATTCTAATTAACATTTAGATTGTCAAGTCGGAACAAATAATTATTATAACAGTCAGCTTAGATAAACAAACTGTAATAACAAAATCCTTTGAAAGGTCGACCATGCTCGGTAAACATTAATCCTGAAAAGATTTCCTTCGATGACTGAGTGAACTCGGTAACCACAGTGAATTCTGCAACATCCTTCGGAGACCGAGAGAGCTCGGTAACCACTACTTTTCCTTCGATAACTAAGGAGGCTCGGTTAACACTATTACCCTGTCATGTTTCCTTTAGACACCTGAGAGATCTCGGTAGACACTAAAAACTGCCTAACTGACCGACTGAGCTCGGTAGACACTGAGAACCGCTTAGCTGACTGACTGAACTCAGTAGACACTGAGAATGATAATTGATATGACATTTGTGTGACATCAAAGACAACACATAACTAATCCAACAATGTCCTTCAGATAATTGTATCCAACAATCATGTGTTATGAGTTCTTTCTATTTACTGCTATGTTTGTTAATCAGCTTGATAATCTTTGTATGCACTAAAGTAATCTGTTATATCCATAAGTGGGCAAAAGAAAAATTTTGTGAAATTATTTATTGTGAAATGATGTACAACTGAATTACTGATTACAGATCTCTGTTTAGCTTCACTAGATCCTTCTTGATCAAATAAATATTTGCTACTCCTCAAGGATATCTAACCATCCTTCAAAATTCGCACACACCTTTCTTCAAAATGATTTTTTCATGCTATATATTTAAATCACCACTTGACCTTCTATATATATATACCATTCAGATTAATCATTCAGATTGTCAAGTCGGCACTAACAATCATTACAACAGTTGGCTAGGATAAACAAACTTTAATAACAAAATCCTTTGAAGGGCTGACCTTGCTCGGTAAACATTAATCCTAAAAAGATTTCCTTCGGTGATCGAGTGAACTCGGTAACCACGATGAATTCTGCAACATCCTTCAGAGACCGAGTGAGCTCGGTAACCACTAACTTTCCTTTGATAACTGAGGAGGCTCGGTTAACACTATTTTCTGTCATGTTTTCTTTTGACACCCGAGAGGTCTCGATAGACACTGAAAACCACCTAGCTGACCGACTGAGCTCAGTAGACACTGAGAACCGCCTAGCTGACCGACTGAGCTCGGTAGACACTAAGAACTACCTAGCTAACCGACTGAGCTCGGTAGACACTGAGAATGATAATTGATATGACATTTGTGTGACATCAAAGACAACACATAGCTAATCCAACAATGTCCTTCAGACAATTGTATCCAACATATATATGTGCACTTGAGGCAAAGATAAGTTATGTCATATCCATATTAAAATATTAGTTACAATATGAAAATACTAAACTAACTAATTCCTGAGTTCATCTCTGCATATGGTCGCAACAAAGATATGTGATTACAATACAGAGAAGGCATCATAAAAATATAATTTTGGAATTTTCCCTAGCCTAACATGTTTTGCACTCAAATCCTTCATCGTGGATAAGTTGAGATGGGTGGATAGATGCAGATGAGTTGTCATCGACCCAAATAAAGTATCCGCAGCCATTATTTCCCTGTGATGCCCAGTCTACATTAGTTCTTATATTATAATGAATAGTATTACATTACAAACATTAAATATATACACATTAGCAACCTTTTTCTATTTGGGCAGCACCAAAATTGTCGTACAGGGTTGTTTGGTGTCTGTGAAGTCTTCAGCACACACTGCCCACCACCACATTGACAAGAGTCATCGAGCCTATATATCAATAATGCACTACACCATCATTACTACATTTATTATTTTTATATGATTATTTTTATATAAAATACACCAAGGAGTACCATCAAAAATATTAACCATTTACAATAATGAAAAGTAAACCTAAATCAAATAGCTCATTTTTTTATCAGCATGTGTAGTCTCTGTGTATATGAAAAATGAAAGAAATATGAAGCTGAAATAAAATAGTGAATAAAATAGTATTCCACATAGACTGAATGAAATATACCATCAAAAGAAGGTGACAAAATCCTGTCATGAAGCACAGACATAGGAAATCAAAAAGGGACAAAAGACAAGAAGTAAGAAAAATCATTACGACTATAGAAAAATCATTTATACTATAATCAAAAAAAGAAACACTCTTTGTCAACAATTTTCAAAATCATTAGGACTATAGAAAAATAATTAAGACTATACAAAATCAAATTTTAGAAATGGACAGTTCTAATGCTTTTCCATTACAACAATTGAGCATTCATCATTTGGTATTGTGTATTCCATTTAAGTATGTCAACAATGTTCAAAATCCTGTCACAAAGCACAAACAAGAAATAAGAAAAATCATTAGGACTATAGAAAAATAAAGTTCTAGAAATGGATGATTCTAATATTGCTTTGCCATTACAACAATTGAGGATTCATCATTTGGTACTTCTTGGTGTATTCCATTTAAGTTTACTAATAGAGACTTAGTAGTAAAAGCATTGTATTCCATTACAAACAGAGACTTAGTAGTAAAAGCATGTCCTTTGGTTTACTAGTTTACTTATAATCAGTATGTCCTTTGGTTTACTAGTTTAATATGGTTTAAGAATGGTTTGTTTCATGTTTGAATGTACCATTGAATGAAGCTTGGCTATATTAAGTACAATCTTAAGACTCGTGACTCTTAAAATTCTCTTGTTTCCTTCAGACCTCCAAACATGTGTACTATGAGTAGCCCTAGTCCAACAAATGGACTTGTGATGATTTTCACAATAGTACATGTGTTGGAGGAAAGCTCACAATACTACTTAGGCAAATCTGAATGCTTAGGTATTTGCACCCATAGAAAATTGTGCCCCCATGTCCCATGGGATGCCATGCCTCCTCCAATGTTTATGTCATACACCCTGCGGTAGTCAGACCATGTGTCGTGCCTGCGGAGAGAGTATTTATTACATAATTTTCAAAGATGATATAAAGATATTATATTTTATACTTAGCAAGATTTTAATATTAATATGCTTAGCAAGATATTTCTAAGTATAAAATATAATCTTGATTATACATAATCTTGCTAAGTAAAAAAAATGGTGAATTTCAATTCTCATTTCATTATTTCATTTTTGAAGAAAAGAAGTAAGTCTGGTTCTCCAATGACCACAACTGATTTCATGTTGGTTGGATCAGTTGGAAGACTTTTTGGAAGTGGTTTTTAAACCTTGTCCAATCATGGGATTGGCACAAGGAGATGATCTTCCAAGCACCGTTGAATAAAAGAAACCCAAAAAACATTCTAAGTACATTTTTGTTATCATACTTTTTCTGTTGCAAACAGGTAGATGGATTGATCATTTTGCAAGTTCATTGTATGCATTGTTTATTCAAATCCATCTTAGTTTTGACTATCGTTTGATTTCAAGTTTTAGTTACATTTACACGGTCGATTATGAACTGAACACATGGCTTGACTGTCATAGCAAACCCAATCATGTAATGGTTAGAGATCTTTAATGTTACTGCAGGTTCATTTGTGCATCCACAGTTCTTGTTAGAGCTCATTAAACTAGACTTTGCAAACATTGTATTTTAAATTTGGTGTTGATCTACGCAAGAACCCAACCTCACTGATAGACCGGCTTGAGAAAATCTATAGTCGGCTCTATAACGTAGGAACATTTCCAAGCATTAGTTTTACCATGGCAATGTATGAGAAGGACAATTCATGATGGCTACTCTAATACATATATTGTTCACAAAGGCAAAGATAAATTTTAGTTAATACCACTGACTTGCAGGGATAAAGACAAGATAATTAAGTGTTTTGGTGATACTATTCCTCTTCATAAGCAAGGAAACATTGCAGGTGATACAGGTTGGTATGGGCAGAAAGCATACAACACATGGATTGACTAGGACAATGTTGAACAGACCTAGAAATGTAGACTTTTGGGATTTGAACTATGTTCAAATAGGTACAGTCAAGTGTCCTATTGAAGGGAAGCCAGTAAACAACCATGTTCAAATGTGGACAGACAGTGCCCCTGATAAGAATCACTTTACCTGAAGATTGTGCCATGTTCATAATTTTTGAGTTATGTCCATTTGATTAATTCTCCAAATTTTGGTTGTACTCCTTGCATTGGTTGACATTTTCCTAATTATAAGGTTTGAATTTCACAACAGAAGGAAATCAATACTAAGATGAAATTTTGGTATGTAGGATCTGCATTGCCTATATACATTTGTGACCAAAGATATGGACTGATCTACAATGCCTCCAAACCTTCTACTCAAAAGAATCTTCTCACCACTCAAAGACCATGCCCATTTTGATTCTCACTGTAGCTTTAAATTCTTTACCCTCTACTTAAATGTTGAAGGATGTCAAGCATGACTAGGAATACAACAATATTACTCTCTTACATACAGCAAAGACATACAAAAGAATCTTCTCTCCACTCAAAGACCATGCAAGCTTTTATTCTCCCAGTAGCTTTAAAATTATTTATCTTCCACTTCAATAATGAAGATGGCACAATGTTGAAGAATCTCTATTGCGAGTTTAGAAAATAACAACACTAGTGCAATGCACGTAGCATAGGCATTCTATTAGTTTTGGCCGGAGGCATAAGCTAAAATATTATTCAATTTGAATATAAGCTTTGAATAACTTCCAATAGCTACAACATGAATGGAGTGACTGCATTAAACTTATTTCATATTTGGTTTCCATGTAACAAGAATAGAATTCAAGATTAGAAGTATTAATTTAACAGGGTTCCAGAACGTGACTCTTAAGTGCTTCTAAAATCTACAGCAATTTGTAATAGACCCACAGCGGATATTTCATATCCTCTCTCAATGTGTTCCATAAGGATTCTAATGCATTTGATCACAATCTCATCATGGCTCGTAATCCACAATGATCTAATATGTTAAAATTTCACTCCAATCGCCATTCCCATCCCTGTACCCTTTGCTACATCCCATACCTATGGTTCATGAAGCAATATATATGCTGCTAAACTAAGCACTTGGTGGGAATCGAACCAGTGACCACTAGATGGGAAATAAGCATTTTGGGCCCATAAACACAGTTCAAATATATAGCCGAATACAATAAAAGTGCAAGAACCGACTTACCTGTTGAGCACACGTAGTGGGAAAGTAGACCTCCATGGCCAAAATTCCAATATTCTTTGGATGTGAAACCATTTTCTTCTAGTAGGGATAAAGACAAGATAATAATGTGTTTTGGTGATACTATTCCTCTTCATAAGCAAGGAAACATTGCAGGTGATACAGGTTGGTATGGGCAGCAAGCATACAAACATGGATTGACTAGGACAATACTAAATAGTCCTAGAAATGTAGACTTTTGGGATTTGAACTATGTTCAAATAGGTACAGTCAAGTTTCCTATTGAAGGGCAGCCAGTAAACAACCATCTTCAGGTAAAGTGATACCTATGCTAAAACTGAGAAGTTCACCTCTTACCCCTCACTTATAGTTGTTCCTTTAAGGGAAGATTGTAGGGCCCAAATGATAGGCTTCAATTATATGTACTAAGTGTTACAAAGGAAATGTAGGTCTATAGGAGATTCTCAACATTGAGTAGGGGTTTAATGAGTGGAAAAAGAAGATAGAGATCTTCAAGGAAAGTGTATCAGACATGAAACAAGGAAAAAGAGAAGATAGAAAGCACTGTAACCATCATAGTCTTCTAGAATCAACAACATCAATGATAAAGGGAAAATAAGAGAATAGTGTTTGCATGAACAAAGGCCCTAAATCATCAAATTTAAATGGCAGTCATGATGTTAAAGGACAACTAAGAGAAATTAATATGACAATCCAAGTGCATATGATATAGACCTTTTATCTAAAGACAAATCAAGTCTAACCAAAGAGATTAGAGGGTGACAGTTTTTAATTAATGATAGAGATATAGAAATAAAGCAGTCCTTTTGGAATGATGACTATGAGGATGAATAATAGTGGGTGTAAGTCATGAAAATATGATAGTGGTGATAGAGATTACTAGAAAGGTTCAATTTTGAATCACAGTAAGGAAAGAATGATAGACACACAGACAATGAAAGGAAGAGTTCTTAGACACAGTTGATTCAAAGACTATAAAATGGTTGATATGATGATCTCAATTGAAAAGACAAAGAAAAATGACAAAGCAATGTAAAGGGACCTACAGGATAGTCATACAATACATGAAAACTACTACAAACAAGGTGAAAGGAACATGAATGTGACATTCCTCTAAAGGGTGTATCATGAAGGACATAACCTTTTATACTTCTTAATGTGACAGTTTCAAAAAGGATAGTTCTATTTAGTCACAAGACCGAGTGTTTCATGACAGTCTTCTATAGATAGTGTGATGTCCCCATCTTTAACCTAGTAACATAATAGCAACAAAACACATGTGGTAAAGGGGTGGCAGATCTTGAGCACCTCAACATAGTTAGGAGATAGTGGAAAATAGTACATAGCAAGTAAGAGTTCAAGTAGATAGTTTGCATATTCTTTCCACAAATAGTCAATAAGCATCAAATGTATCAAGGAAAATCATGAATTCTTTCAATAAGATAATTTTCCTATTTAGCATCAAGGAGCACATCAAAGAAATACAATATGAGGATGTGTTATGATCGAGGATAACAAATATCGAGTATCTCCATCAATCACTACCAAGCTCACATGTTATCAAGAATGACAATCTTGTGGACAACCACCTTATCAACAAGGCATTTGATGATCACCTTGAAAACATGTCAAAGAATCTTCAGGACATAGTTGCAGAAGAGCAGGGTAATTTCACAAGGAAAGTGTAGGGTAATGGTAGAGAGTTTTATTTTTGATGTTCAGAAGTTCATTTACCCGTGAGTCAGTCGCCTCATACTTCTGAATATTAGTAAGTATTTAAGAGTAAGGAAGACTGTTGTAGAAGTGGATAGAGGTGCAAGTCGCTTCCAAGTTATTTGATGCAGCGAAGGAGATCTAGTTAAGATATTGGGACAGAGAGAAGGGACGCTTTTGATGGCATGCATGAGAGACCCATGATCAATCTCGTGAACTTGGATGATGTTGTAGTCAATTCTTGTCTCATCGCGAAAGCACTTCGATAAGGATGCAGATGGTTCTATTTATACTCCTATGTTCTTGTGTTTTTTCACAACACAATGGCAAATCACCTAAGCATAACATGTCGATGTAGCAAGGTGGAATCGTTGTAGGTGTTGGAAACTGCAATTGAAGAAATTGTTGTATTGTCATTGATATCAAACCTTAACTGGTAAGACTATTGTTATTTAAGAAAGTACTATATCTATTTGATTGTTGCTAAGGGGAAAGGAAAGGTTGGTAACAATAGCACCTAAGGAAAGGTTGAGTTATCTTGATACTTCAATGAGTACTTGATTATGTGGCACAATGATAAGATAATGCATTTTTTATCTAAGTAAGAATGAAGACTAAACTGGTAGGCTTAACCAAGCAAAAGTGAAGAAATCTAGTTTAAGTCGAGTGTTGTTAGTGTCGACCGAGCTAGTATATGCCGAGTAAATTCAGTGTTGACCGAACACCAGTTAATTGCCAAGGAAGATAGTATTAACCGAGGAATTTTGAGATGACCAAGCTTTCTAGTGAAGACTAATTAGTTGAACACAGTATTGACCGAGCGTCAGTATTTTGCATTTGAGTAAGAATTCAGATTTCCAGCCGACATCGTTGAATTCTTGGATTATGTAAAATGTGTTGACTTTATTTATTGATTGTATGAAAGCATTTAATGCACTGTAAAATGTTTTATTGTAAATACATTGAGAGATTTGAGATATTTCTAGAAGGATAGCTAAAGAACATAAAGTAGGAAAGATTTGATGAATCTGACCTAACGCTAAGATCTATGAAGGAGATTAAGCAAAAAAAGATGTATTGACCTAATGGAGGAAGTTTTAAGGGAACCTAAGCTAGAGGTTGTAGGAGAGAGGATGCTGGAAGTATTGTTGATGTTATTGACTATCTAAGTAGAGAAGGTTGAAGGAGAAGTGTTGTGATTGTGTGAAGAGAGTTTCGAGAAGATTAGTGATAGTGATGGTAAAGGTTCACAATCAGTAAGCCAACATATGTGTACAGAATTGGATCTGATATTTGCAAAGTGAGTTGTATGTTTTTCAGATCAATGTTACTACTACTTTCTAACCATTTTAACAGTCAAAATCCTTTTAACAGAGTTAGTTTTTCTAGTGTTTTAGCATCTGATTAAGAGGGTTAATCTCCTTTTAATGAGACGGTTGTCGCATGTTTGTAAAGCTTAATCTTGTTCCTTGCGATCATGTGACAACCATCAATCTTCCTTACAACGCAGCGCTTCAAACAAGTGGGTCCAGTGTTGGTTGTGCTAAGGTGCTCATTTCTAGTTGGCCGAAGGGTGGCGACGTGACAGCTGACAGTAGGCCCAAAATATTTAGGTGGAATGGCAATGCAGTAAGATCTAACGAATTGTCGCTTGATCACAAGGAATATTCTTTCTCTTTGCGATCATGCGACCACCATCCGATTTAAGGCCGACAGAGAAGTGGGTCCGCTGCCAGGTTGTGTTGATTTGTCTATTTCCCATTGAATGAGAGATTGATGATGTGGATGGTGACTTTTCAGAGCTGAATTGATTGTTGTGGAGAATGATATAAGCTGTTTAATTTTCTGGTAAATGATGATATCGACGCTCATGTTTTAAACTTGGACTTGGTAGCCATTGCAACTGAATCTGAACATCTATCAGGATTTCTTGCCAGGTTTTCTCCAATTTTTCAACAATTGGTCGTATGCGATGTTGTGGGTAGCTCAAAATTGATTTCCCCAGGACAGTTGCAAGTAGAAAATTGATGAAGAAGATTTGGGTGGTTGTCGAATGTTGATTTTTGTTTCCTGAGGTGCCATGCCAATTTAAATATCAGCCGCTGATGAACGAGAAGGGTTGGCACTGTAATACCCTAAAAATGGGCTATAAGTTCATTAACCTCCTATATCATCAAATCATATGAAATAGACATCAAAGTCCTAATCTAAGGCACATCTAAACATCATCAAATCTAATTGATTATCTTAAATTCTGCATTGGGGAATATTCCTAGTAATATTCCTAATTATCTTAATTATCTTTAATTTAATGATTATTTGGCGATAAATCACATTTATCCTAAGTTTGATTAATTGAATATTTTCATATTTAATTAATTAGATTTAATATTTGCCACTTAATTATGTAATTAAATTTAATTCTATCTATTATTAATTGTATTATTTAATTTTGACAATAAATCAAAATTCCTATCTTTAATTGATTAAATTCTTATTTAATTAATTAAAGCATGTTGTCATTATTTAATAATATAATTTTTAATAAAAGTTTGAATAAATAGTTAATTAACCCATAAATTAATTATTTTATTTCAAAAATCAGTTGAGTTGAGGATAAATCACTTTATTTATTTATTTAATTCTTAATTATTATGCATATTCAAAAGAAACAGTTAAACTCCAAATCAGAAAATCAATGCAAGTTATTGACTTTTTGGAACTCAACATCCTTTTGGAGTTCAAAAAGCTGATCTAAACTCTAATTTGAGTTAAAAAGCTATTTTTGCATGTTTTTGCATGATTTTGAGAATTAACTATCTTTCATGATCAGATAACTCAAAAATTAAGTTGAGTTTATTTGAGTGATTTATGGCTTTTTCCCATGCACCTCCAAAGCCCTGGATTTCTATAAATTAAGGCTTTAGCTCTTCACAAATCATCTCATATTTTGCACAATCACGCTGGAGAATTGGAATTGAAGAATCAAAGCTCTTGCGAATCGACATCTTTGTGAGATCAATCTTATTTTTGCATTCATATTTCATATCATTGTTAGATTAGCATTGCATATCAATTTTCAATAGCATTCATAGCATATCAATTTCAATAGCATTCATATCATATCAGTTTTTATCATTCTTATTGCATAGAAAATATCAAAAATATAGATTAATTGCATTTATTCCATATCTAGAATTGCATTCAAATCCTTCATTTAGGTGTCGTCTAGGTCACTGATCTCGATAATAATCTGAGAACATTAATCTCGCACCTATTAGAAGGCAGTAAATCGCTTGGTTAGATAGCTTTCAATTTTGCACGATTTTGATTATCACTAACCTCTAATGTTTTACTGAGTGTTGTGTCTACAGATCAGGTACAATTTTCACACACACAGGCACCACCTATGACCGTTTATACTTTTAAATTCAAATATATGTGAAGATCAGATTTGAACATTCATGATGAACCCAACTTACAGAGACAAAGTTATGGCAGTGGCGTGAGGTTTTCAACTTGCAACAAAGTAGATGGATCAAGGTGGCTTATTTGCAGACAATTATGGTGATTGGAAAGACATGCAAGCATATATCTGATCATCCAAGATATTTCAAGGAGGCATTTATAATCAGAAGTGACAAAGTTAGGGTTTCTATTATTATATGAAAATCTATGTAACCCTAAAAATTTGACTCCAAGCCTGCATGTTGGGGAGATGTATATATTAGTCTTTTGGAGCTTTTAGAGCTCAAAGTTTTACAATTGTAAAAAGAGAGTTTTCCTTTCTTAGGAGTTATCCATGGCATTCTTTCTACCCTCTAGCTTCTAAAGTCTGTAATCTTTCATTGATTTATCAGATTTAATAGAGGCATTTCATGGCATCTTCTCTACCCTCAAGTCTTTCTCTTGTTTGTATTTCTGTTAATGAGTATAATATACTGGCTTTGTTAGAGAAATCTTAGAGTTCCAGGGCCCTTCTTTCTTTCAGCTTATTCATGTGCTATTGTGTATGATTTAATTTGAATGATCTTGTGGGTATACCTCAACCCCCTATCACTCTATCTCATTCATGTGCCTTTTTGCTGAAGAGAATGTTTGCTTGAAGGTCACAGTCTGAGTCTTTTGTTCAGACCTCTATGTGAAACACTTATGCAAGCCTGTTTAGAAAGATTGTGTTTTATTAGATCTGAGAGTCTTCATGCTAATTTGGTCAATATATTATGTTCATGGCATTTTGGTGTATCACCTAGTAGGATAGTTTGCTTCAGTTATTTTCCCTTCAACATTCCTTCTATATGTTTCCCTTCAAGAATTTACTTTCCTGTCAAGAAGCAAATTAAGGTGATTATCCAAGAGGAAACAACCTATAACCTGGAGGTTTCATCTTAGTTAGCAAAGGTCCCACAACCTGGAGATGATCCCAAAGTTATACTAGGTTATCAAGACCAAGAGAGCTTGAAAAGGGTGCAAAACTTAGTGTATAACACAAACATTTATGGCGGTGACATAAATGTGTTGAGAGCAAAAGCCGAGAGCCTAAGAGGTAAATTTGATGAAATGAGAATGCAAGAAGGTGAGAATATTGCACAATATTGTGGTAAAATAAAAGTTGTAAATGCTATTAGAGGAGAAAATGGAACTATTGATCTGATAAGACTGTAATAGGAAAAGTATTGAGAACTTTGTGTCCTATCTATGCCATCAAAATTTTTGCAATTCAGGAATCTAGATGTAACCCTACAAATGCTCTTACTTTGGAAAGTTTGGTTGGTAAGCTTACTACTTTTGAACTTTCTAACTATGATAACTTCACTATTGGTAATATTGAATCTTCTTTTAAGTCACACGTGGTTCTAAGTAAGTCAAAGAAGGAAAAAGAAAGATGCATCAGTGAAAGTGACAGTGACACATCTGATGAAGAACTTGACGATCTAGAAGCTCTTATGGCTAGAAGTCTGAAAAGGGGAAAAGGAAGGTACAAAGGTAAACTCCCTATTTTATGTTTTTCATGTAATAAAGTTGGTCATATAGCTGCTAGATGTCCTGACAAGGATGATAAGGATGAAGAAAGAGACAACAAGCATAAAGACAAAAGAGAAGATAGAGATTACCGAAGATACAAGGACTACAAAGTAAAAGGTAAGAAATCCTGCTATATTGCCGAAGAAGAGACTGACACTAATAATAATGATTTTAAAATTGAGGTTGTCTATGTTGTAATGAAAGATGAATCTGATGAGGATAAGAAAACTACATTGATATCTTATGTGAACAAAAATGATAAATGGATTATTGACAGTGGTTGTTCACATCATATGACTAGAGACAAGAGTAAGTTTGACACCTTAGATCATTATAAAGGTAGGACTGTGAAATTTGGTAATGATGCACCATGTCCTGTTAGAGGAAAAGGATTGATTAAGCTGACTGATAAGATCACTTGTGAAAATGCTTATTGGGTTGAGGGTCTTAACTATAATCTATGCCTGAGTGTTGCATAGCTTAAAAGCACTAGCTACCGAGTGGAATTTCATCACAGAAAGGCCAAAATATTTGATGCCACTGGTGAACTGATTGGAAGTGGAGAACAGACAAGAGGTAATTTGTTCTATCTAGACCTATCTGAAGAAACATGTATGATTGCACAACTTGATGATATTTGGTTATGGCATAAGTGGCTATGTCATGTTAACTTTGATAATCTGGTAGAAATTAGTAAGAAAAAGAAAGTGAGAGGACTACCTAGATTGAAGAAACCTAAGAATGTAATGTGCAAAGAATGTCAGTTGGGTAAGATGACAAAGTCTAGTTTCAAGAGCAAAACTTTTACTTCTGAGAATACCCTAGATTTGGTTCATATTGACCTTTGTGGACTGATGGGTGTACATGTAAGGAAACTTAGGTGCGGAAATAGCTTCCTACGCTAATCTCTATAGGAGAGTATTGTGCAAATCCTTATAAATCCTTACAATTTCAGATTCGTTAACTACTTTAACAAAGATATTGCAACCACATACCATACATACAGAAAAATAGAGAATGACACAATGATATACCCTGGGGAAAAACTTTCGGTAAAAAACCCCAGCACTCCAAAACATGCACAATGTATTATCTTCAACACAAAGATTACAATACACTTGCAATGCAAGTTCTATCAAGAGACGAGAGACAAAGCCAACAAGACTTAAACTTTTTTATATCTCTCCCATAGGAGCAGCATCATATATATAGACTCCTCTGGACCCAAAAATAGGCACAACCACCAAGACCCATGCACAAAGCCACATGTACACAATTGTTACATGCAATCCCAAGAATAGGCGTCCATCCCTAGAATAGACTATGACAGCTTGTCATAGAATCCGCCAAAAATAACGGTCACAAGAGAAGTGTAAGAGAATCTATCATACCAACCTATTTTTGGCATATTCTCTTACACACACCAACCACTTCTTCTTGGGCACCCAAATAGGCCCAAGTCATAAGATGCTCTTACACCTGTCATAGCACATTCTTTAAATAGTTCTTACGCATCATACGAATCTGTCATGACCATTTTAGTCATGATCTCCTTATGCACAAGATGCCGACACATCAAGTGGAGTGACACATCAACATGCCAACTAGACATGTACACTCACACTTAATTACATTATTTGCAAAAAATACATTTACAAAACAAATAATAAGAATAGGAATTATCCAAGGTTGAGACACCTTATTCCTAACATTCTCCCACTTGTCGAACACCTTGTAAGAGCAACAGGAACATAACAGGAACTTTAACTGCTATAGGCCAAAAGGCCCATAGACTCCGAACACCATCTGAACTTCTCAGTGCCCACTAGTTTCGTTAATGCATCTGCAACATTCTTCACAGTATCTACCTTCTCCAAATTTACCTTTCAATCTTCCACCATATCTCTCACAAAGTGAAACTGCACATCAATGTGCTTCGTTCTGGCATGGAAAGTTGGATTCTTTGCAAGGCAAATAGCGCTCTGACTGTCACACCAAATAGTAATTTGTTCTGCATCAACACCAACATCAGAACACAATCTTCTAAGCCAAATGGCTTCTTTACAAGCATGAGTAGTAGCCATGTACTCAGCTTCTGTAGTGGACAAAGCAACCACAGGTTGTCACTTACTCATCCAACTAATGGCACCACCAAACATAGTGAACACATAAGCACTAGTGGATCTCCTGTTGTCAATATCACCTACCCAATCTGAATCCACAAACCCATGAATACAAACTGAATGCGGAGATCCAGAAGAGTTACCATGATAACATATGGAGTAATCTGATGTACCCCTCAAATATCTGAATACTCGCTTAACTGTATCCCAATGTACCCGTCTAGGGTTAGCCATAAACCGACTCAGGACTCCCACTGCTTGGGCAATGTCTGGTCTAGTACAGACCATAGCGTACATAAGACTGCCAATTGCACTAGCATAAGGTACTCTACTCATGTCCTCCACCTCACTAGGAGATTTTGGACAATCATCTACAGATAACTTTGTTCCCATAGAAATAGGAACACATAGTGGTCTACAATCTGCCATGTTGAACCTGTCCAACACAGACTTCACATACTTACTCTGACTCAACCAAAGTTTTCTGTTAGACCTGTCTCTACTGATTTCCATACCCAAGATGTACCTAGCTGCCCCAAGATCTTTCATCTCAAACTGTGCTGACAACTGAGATTTAAAATCAGAAATCATACCCTTACCCTTCCCAAACAGCAACATATCATCAACATATAATGCAACAATAAGAAGGCGATCATTTTCGACTCTAAAATAAACACAATGATCTGATTTTGATCTTACAAATCCAATTGACAACACAAAGGCATCAAACTTAAGGTACCACATCCTAGGAGATTGCTTCAAACCATATAGAGATTTCTTTAATCTGCAAACTAAGGATTCTTTACCTTTAACAATGTAGTGCTCGGGCTGTGACATATAAATCTCTTCCTCCAAATCACCATGAAGGAAAGTTGTCTTCACATCCATCTGTTCTATCTCTAAATCATATGATGCAGTAAGAGATAACAGAAATCTAATGGATGTCAACTTTGCAACAGGAGAGAATATTTCACCATAATCTATTCCCTCTACATGTGAATACCCCTTTGCAACCAATCTAGCTTTATACCTTTCAACACTGTCATCTGCACAGAATTTCTTCTTGAACACCCATTTACAACCAACAGATTTTCTCCCTTTAGGCAAAGGTACAAGGTCCCAAGTTTTGTTTTTCTCCAATGAAGCCATCTCATCATCCATAGCCTCAATCCAGGAACCTGCATCTTCCATGCCCAAAGCCTCTTTCACAAATCTAGGCTCATCAGTGTTAGTAATCAAAGCAAAGGCACAACTGGAATCTAACATAGAATAACCAAACCTTTTTGGTTGCTTTCTTTCTCTCATGGATCTCCTTAAGGGCTGAGGTTGAGGTTGTTCTTCCTCTTCTTCCGAACTATCAGGGCTACTAGAGCTCTCCTCATCATTAGACCCAACATGGTCTCTTTGTTCAGTCTTCTCAGGGGTAGGAGGCAACTGAACAACATCTTTTTCCTTTTCTTTTTCATCTGGTTGTAGCACAATAGGAGAAGATGTTAGCTCTCTGAAAATAACATTTCTACTATACAACACCTTACTAGTCACGGGATCCCAAAGCTTGTATCCTTTCACACCAGCACTGTATCCGGTGAAAATACATTTAACAACTTTGTTTTCCAACTTAGATCTTTTCTCCTTTGGAACATGTGCATAAGCTTCACAACCAAAAACATGAAGATGTCTAATTGAAGGCTTCTTACCAGACCACACCTCCATGGATGTCTTACCAACAAGGGCTGATGTAGGAGATCTGTTAACCAGATAGCAAGCAGTGGCCACAGCTTCGGCCCAAAACCTTTGTTCTAAACCAACTCCACTAAGCATACTCCTAGCCTTCTCCATCAATGTCCTGTTCATTCTCTCTACAACTCCATTTTGTTGTGGGGTATAAGGAGTTGTCTTATGCCTCTCGATACCTCATTCTTTACAGAATTGTTCAAACTCTGCTGAGCAAAACTCACCACCATTGTCAGTTCTCACACACTTAATCTTCTTACTAGTCTGATTCTCTACAAGAGCTTTAAATTCCTTGAACCGACTAAAGACTTGTGTCTTACTTTTAAGGAAATAAATCCACGTCCTTCTACTGTAATCATCTATGAAAGATACAAAAAATATAGACTTGGAGATTGAAGGAACTTTACAGGACCAAAAACATTAGAATGAATAAGATCCAAAACATCAGAAGATTTGTGAGAACTAGAGTAAAACTGAACACGATTTTGTTTACCATAGACACAGTGTTTGCAGAAGTCAAACTCCAGATTGCAATCATTTAACCCCTCAATGATATTTTTACTTTTCAGGGTTCTGAGACCCTTTTCACCAATGTGGCCAAATCTCATATGCCACAACATTGTCTTTTCTTCAGGAAGCTTACCTTCCAAGGTATTTGCACTACCATCAGAACCAATAGCCACAGACTTCTTCATTGCTTGTTCAGATGGTGA
Source organism: Chamaecyparis obtusa (assembly GCA_027943335.1). Taxonomy (NCBI): domain Eukaryota; kingdom Viridiplantae; phylum Streptophyta; class Pinopsida; order Cupressales; family Cupressaceae; genus Chamaecyparis; species Chamaecyparis obtusa. The sequence continues at coordinate 70,479 of BSBK01000626.1, read as the reverse complement.
GGATGAAGAATTATTACATAGAGGAATACATGCATCTAGCTGAAATAAGGTACCTCTCCAGGTACCTCTCCTAGTACCCCTTGCAAGCACTATCGATCCTCTCATCATCTTGCATCCTTCTTTCAAAAAAACAACTTGCACACCTACATCATTCAGCATACTTACAGATAATAGGTTTCATGCCAAACCCGGAATGTGCATGACTCCGTTGATTCCCTTTACTCGTCCATCAGGAAATTTGATAGTGACCCTTTCGCATCCAACTATCTTTAGGTGAGAATCATCACCCAAGTACACCTTTCCACCATCAAACTCTTCATATTTTGAGAACCAGTTTCGATGAGAGGTCATGTGAAAAGATGCACCCGAGTCAACCAACCACACATCATCAGATGCATGGGCTGCCAAAGCTGTGATGAATGCATCGCCATCTTCTTGAGATCTTTCTGAAGTTGAATCTGAACCTTTCTTCTTCTTCTTCGGCTCTTTGCAGTCTTTACGGAAGTGCCCAGATTTATCACAGTTCCAACATTTTGCCTTGGACTTATTGGAAGTCTTTGACTTCCCACGAGATTTGGATCTACCCTTATTGTCAGACTTATTGTCATTTTTCTTCCCTCTTTCAGTGGATCTCCCACGAACAGCAAGGGCTTCTTTTTCTGAAATGGAAGCCTTTCTCCACATCTCCTCTGATAGCAACGAAGACACCACATCATCCATTTTGAAGGTGACTACAGTGCTTCCGAGAGCCATCACAAGATGGTCCCATGAATCCGGTAAAGAACACAAAAGTGTGTAGCAACGATCCTCCTCCTCTAACTTGACACCAGCTGATGTCAATTGTGCAGCCAGCAGATTAAATGCATTTAAATGATCCGTTAAGGATCCACCTTCCTCCATTCGCAGAGAGTACAACTTCTTCCTCAGGAACAACTTGTTCACCAGAGATTTGGCCTGATACATGGCTGCAAGTCTTTCCCACAAACTATTTGCAGTTTTCTCATCTAGAACATTCAGAAGGACTGCATCGGTTAGACAGAGTCTTATGAGACCCTTAGCTTTATGGTCTTTGATATCCCAATCTGCTTGAGCTATAGTTGCTAGTCTTGTAGCGCTTGAAGTCACTTCCCATAGGTCACGATCTTCCAACATGTCTTCCATCTTGAGTTTCCACAACTCGAAATTAGTGCCATTAAATTTTTCCACCTCCATTCTTCCATATGATAAACTTGCCATCTCAATCTGCAAATAAGATTCAGGATGCTCTACAAAAAACTCTCACTCAAACTTGAGATCAGCTCAAAAAACCCTACCCAACAACTAGGATCAAAAGTTGATCAAGCTCTGATACCACTTGTAAGGAAACTCGGGTGCGGAAACAGCTTCCTACGCTAATCTCTATAGGAGAGTATTGTGCAAATCCTTATAAATCCTTACAATTTCAGATTCGTTAACTACTTTAACAAAGATATTGCAACCACATACCATACATACAGAAAAATAGAGAATGACACAATGATATACCCTGGGGAAAACCTTTCGGTAAAAAACCCCAACACTCCAAAACCTGCACAATGTATTATCTTCAACACAAAGATTACAATACACTTGCAATGCAAGTTCTATCAGGAGACGAGAGACAAAGCCAACAAGACTTAAACTTTTTTATATCTCTCCCATAGGAGCAGCATCATATATATAGACTCCTCTGGACCCAAAAATAGGCACAACCACCAAGACCCATGCACAAAGCCACATGTACACAGTTGTTACATGCAATCCCAAGAATAGGTGTCCATCCCTAGAATAGACTATGACAGCTTGTCATAGAATCTGCCAAAAATAACGGTCAAAAGAGAAGTGTAAGAGAATCTGTCATACCAACTTATTTTTGGTATATTCTCTTACACACACCAACCACTTCTTCTTGGGCGCCCAAATAGGCCCAAGTCATAAGATGCTCTTACACCTGTCATAGCACATTCCTTAAATAGTTCTTACGCATCGTAGGAATCCGTCATGACCATTTCAGTCATGATCTCCTTATGCACAAGATGTCGACACATCAAGTGGAGTGACACATCAACATGCCAACTAGACATGTACACTCACACTTAATTACATTATTTGCAAAAAATACATTTACAAAACAAATAATAAGAATAGGAATTATCCAAGGTTGAGACACCTTATTCCTAACAGTACAAAGCTATTGTGGTGCTAGATATTTTATCCTGTTTGTTGATGATTATACCAGAATGATGCATGTAATGTTCTTAAAAGAAAAATATGATGCTTTTCAAATTTTTAAGTGGTATGTGGCTAAGGTTGAAAAGGAGACAGGTAGGAACTTGAAGTGTCTAAGATCTGACCGAGGTGGAAAATTTATATCCAATGAATTTAATCTATTTTGCAATGATAGAGGGATCAAAAGATAGATGTCTACACCTAGAACTCCTCCATAGAATGGTATAGCAGAGAGAAGGAACAGATCTATCTTGGATTGTGCAAGGACATTAATGATTGAAAAGAATGTTGCACAAAAGTATTGGAAAGAAGTTGTAAGTACAGCTGTTTATACTCTTAACCGAGTACAAATAAAAAAAGGTACAAATCTGACACCTTATGAGTTGTGGCATGGGTATGCACCTAATGTAAAGTACTTTAGAATTTTTGGTAGTAAATGCTACATATTAAAGGACAGTAGAAATGGAAAATTTGATGCTAAAAGTGATGAGGGTATATTCCTAGGCTATTCCACAAAAAGTAAAGCTTATAAGTGTTTGAACTCTAACACTAAAAATATTGTGGAAAGTGTGAATGTCAAAGTTGATGAGTGTGCAGAGAAAAATGAAGCTGACAGTAAAAGAGAACTAGAAGATTATAGATCTTTTGTGTATATAGAGGAAGGAGAGGCAAGTGAAAGACTTGCACCTGATGTTGAGTCATGGGTAAGCAATGTTGAGCATTAGGAAAATAATGTTGAGAGAGAAGAAGAACGTGTCGAGCGACAGGAAGAAGCTGTTGAGTATCAGGGAAAAGTTGTCGAGCATTCAAAAGCTGAATTTGACAATCTTGTTGGTGAACTTGATGATCAAAATGAAAGGAGAGAAGAACTTGTTCTAGCATAATATGTAAGGAGACATCACAAGCCTGAACATATTATTGGAGATAAAGATACTAGAATTCTGACCAGAAGCAAGGCAAGAGATCCAACATGTTTACTATGTGAATTTGAGCCTAAGACAACAAAGGAGGCATTAGAAAATGAAGACTGGATAGAAGCAATGAATGAAGAGATAGACCAGATAGAGAAGAATGATACCTAGACTCTGGTGCCGAGACCAGAAAATAAGAATGTCATTGGGACAAAGTGGGTATTTCGTAATAAGTTAAATGAGCATGGCCAAATAACAAGAAACAAAGCTAGAGTGGTATGCAAAGGCTACGTACAAGAAGAAGGAATAGATTATGGGGAGACATTTGCCCCTGTAGCGAGATTGGAAGGAGTAAGAACTCTGTTTGCATATGTTGCTTATAAATATTTCAAGGTATACCAAATGGATGTTAAGTCTGCATTTTTAAATGGTATATTAGAAGAAGTATATATTGAACAGCCAGAAGGATTTGTTGATCCAAACAAAAGACACATGGTTTGCAAACTGAATAAAGCACTGTATGGACTGAAGCAAGCTCCCAGAGCATGGTATGAGAGACTACACAACTACCTAATACAAATTGGATTCTCAAGGACAAATGACACAAGCAATCTGTACATGAAAGATGAAGAAGGTAAATGAATCTTGTTAGCTAAGATCTTTGTAGATGATATTATATTTGGTGGACAAGATACCTTGTGTAAGAAATTTTCAAATGAAATGCAAACTGAATTTGAAATGAGTATGTTTGGGGAGATCAAATTTTTTGTTGGTTTACAAGTATATCAAATGGAGAAAGGAATTTTCATCACCCACTCTAAATATGTTCATGAGATACTGAAAACCTTTGGTATGGAAGATTTAAGGCCAGCAAGTACTCCCATGGCTACTGGACAAAAGTTGTCTAAAAATGATGATGTTGTAGAAGTTAACCATACTTTGTATAGATCTATGATTGGAAAGCTATAGTATGATGTACATAGCAAACCAAATATTGCATTAGCTGTTGGGATTGTGGCAAGATTTTTTGTCAATCCTAAGGAAACTCACATGATGGCTATCAAAAGAATAATGAGATATTTGAAAAGGACTGCTGACTATGGATTGTACTACAAGAATCATGAGAAGTTTGAATTGAGAGTGTATATAGATGCTAATTGGGCAGGAAATTTAGATGGCATAAAGAGTGCTAGTGGTGGAGCTTTCTTTCTTGGATAGAGATTAGTTTCTTGGACAAGCAAGAAACAAAATTGTATTTCCCAATCTACTACTGAAGCTAAGTATGTGGCTGCAGTTGTAAACTGTTCAAACTTGATATGGATAAAGCAATTGTTGGTAGGCATGAAAGAAGAAATCACTGAACCAGTTGTCATTTTCTGTGACAACACAAGTGCTATCAACATCTCTAAGAATCCAGAGATGCACACAAAGACCAAACACATTGTCATTAAGTATCATTACTTAAGAGAACTGGTACAAGATAAAGAGGTCTGAATGGAATATGTGAATACAAAGGAACAACTAGTAGACATATTCACTAAGGCTTTACCTAAAGAAGATCATGAATACCTAAGAAGTCAATTAGGGGTCCTTCCCCTAACTAAGGCTGCCTAGTCAAGCTAGGAGCACTGCATCAAATGTGTTGCAAAGAGTATCTAACAAGTTGATGCAGAAACATGTCACACTTTATGAGCAGCCTAGAGTTGTGAAAAGCACAAAAAAGCCAAGAATCAGTCATAAGAAAAGATGACAGAGGGAGAAATACTATTACTAAACTGAAAAGATGATATCTACATCTACAGGATGTATGTTTTTTAGTTGCTACTTTGGCATTTTTGTCAAAGAGGGAGATGATCACAGATGAATACACAGAATGAGAAGATCAAGAAAGAGGGAGAGATTAAGTGGACGGTCATACAAGCATGGATAATTGATTCTTTATCAAATTGAAGCTAAGGATATTATAAATATTTATGATGGACAGATAAGTTTTGGATTGGTTGGTAATTCATGTGATATTCATATGGTGTTGCCATCAATTCCAAAGAGGGAGATTGTTGGAAACTACAATTGAAGCAATTGTTGTATTGTCATTGATGTCAAATCTTAACTGGTAAGACTGTTGCTATTTAAGAAAGTACTATATCTATTTGATTGTTGCTAAGGGGAAAGGCAAGGTTGGTAACAATAGCACCTAAGGAAAGGTTGAGTTATCTTGATACTTCAATGAGTACTTGATTATGTGGCACAATGATAAGATAATGTATTGTTTATCTAAGTAAGAATGAAGATTAAACTGGTAGGCTTAACCGAGCAAAAGTGAAGAAATCTAGTTTAAGCCGAGTGTTGTTAGTGTCAACTGAGCTAGTATATGCCGAGTAAATTCAGTGTTGACCGAACACCAGTTAATTGCCGAGGAAGACAGTATTAGCCGAGGAAACAATTTTTGAGGTGACCGAGCTTTCTAGTGAAGACTGAGAAGTTGAACATAGTATTGACCGAGCGTCAATATTTTACATTTGAGGAAGAATTAAGATTTTCAGCCGACATCATTGAATTCTTGGATTATGTAAAATGTGTTGACTTTATTTATTGATTGTATGAAAGCATTTAATGCACTATAAAATGTTTTATTGTAAATCTATTGAGAGATTTGAGATATTTCTAGAAGGATAGCCAAAGAACATAAAGTAGGACGGATTCGATGAATTTGACCTAACCCTAAGATCTACGAAGGAGATTAAGCAAAAAAAGATGTATTGACCTAATGGGGGAAGTATTAAGGAAACCTAAGCTAGAGGTTGTAGGAGAGAGCATGCTGGAAGTATTGTTCATGTTATTGACTATCTAAGCAGAGAAGGCTGAAGGAGAAGTGTTGTGATTGCTTGAAGAGAGTTTTGAGCAGATCAGTGATGGTGATGGTAAAGGTTCATAGTCAGTAAGCCAACATATGTGTATGGAATTGGATTTGATATTTGCAAAGTGAGTTGTATGTTTTTCAGATCAATATTACTGCTACTTTCTAACCATTGTAATAGTCAAAATCCTTTTAACAGAGGTTGACCTAACAATCATAGGTATAATCCTTTGGACAAGGTTGCATTCTAATGGAGTGTATGTAAGTCCTATAACAAGGCGCACTTTTAACAAAGTGATTTAAATCCTTTAACCGGGTCACACCTGACAGTGTGTTTGTAACCTTTGACAGGGTTGGCTTTTCATCGAGCTCACTTCAGAAGAGTGAACATAATAGTAACATGTTACAAAGTGATTTTTCCAAAATTGGGCTTCCACTATAAATACTGGTGTTGATACTTGTGTGAATGTTTTGGTTGGAACATTTCTATGTTTTACAAGTTAGATGCTATTGGATAAGTGGATTGCACTGTTATATATTTTTGTTATGCAATCAGTAATGACCGAGTAGCTTTTGGTTGCTAGATCTGATTTGTTGAAGAGTTTTAAAGTTTGTTTTATACATCTAGACCTGAGAACAACTGATTCACCCCCCCTCTCTATTGTTCTAAATCATATTAACAGTAGGAAACACTGAAGGGTTTCCTTAGTTAGGCATACATGCGGAGAAAATGAGATTGCAGTCAGATCCAAAATTTACGGTTGAGACAGAATGAAAAGTCTCAATTAGATCCGTAAGTTATGGAAAATAACTGACGCTAACACGCCCCCTTAAGTCTAACTAAGGAGAACAAGAAACTAATGAAAGAAAAGATGTAGCTGAAAATCCTTTGTTACAAGAAAATTATGGACATCTGTCAAATTTTAACCACCATAGTGCTGAATGAAGATATTCCTTTGAAGCCAAAATGAAGATCAGAATCAATCTGTATGAGTGCCTGCAGTGACACTACTCGAACCATGAGCAAATGGCAAGAAAACAATAATCTGCATATGTGCTCCCAAACAATGAATAGATGGAAAACAAAGGCAAAACATCTATCATTCAAGGATGCAGATGACACATAAATTTGTATGAGTGACTCTATCGACACTACTCAACTATGCAAGAATGAAGTGCTGGTTGAAAATACAGGTGTCAATTGTCTATACAACTGATCAACTATGGAAGCAAAGAACCATCAACACGAACAGTAGAACAAACCCTCAAGAATAATAAGATGCCTAAGTCTAACTTAAGTGTAGAGAATAATAGACTAATAATTAAATAAATAAATTATTAGCTATAATATGACTACTCTAACATGAAACACCGGAGGAGCAAATACAAAAGATTTTTAGCAAGGTGAAGGAGAAGGAGCATGTGACTATGGTGTCAATCATAGGGGTGACTTCTAGTCTGGTGGCCATGTCCATGATGGCATTCTGGTGGTAGATTTGTTCCAGCCAATCATACAGATTTTTGGGGACCCTCTGCATGGTATGGGACTGGCCCGTAAAATCATGGCAGATGAAATATACCTAGAGGTAGTGGAGGAAATGGACAACATTGATGAAGAAGGTGTGGTCAGCCTTCAAAGTAGGTGTTAAGGAATATGATCAGGTGAAGTTTGGAGCCTTTCTCCAAGCAAATGAGAAGCTCTTTCCGGAGGAGATAGGAGCAAGATTGGTAGAAATTGGTCAGGGAATAATGTATTTATTCCACTAATCACTTTTGGTTGTAATCTGGAGGTTCTTCATATGTAATCTTTATTTTCAATGAATACAAAAAGGGTACTACCCTAGGCAGAACTTATTTTAAAAAAATGAGAATCAACACTTACCAAATAGAACCGAAAAGTCCCATGATCACTGGGCAAGTAGTTTAAACCCTATTTTGGCTTGAGAAATTTTCAAAATTCAAACCCTATTCTGCCCAGTTTTATAAATATTACCTTGCAACAAATTCAAACCCTGTTCTGCCCAGTTTTATAAATATTACCTTGCAACAGGTATGGGCATGCACGTAGAACTTTTTATGGCATGCAATAGGTATGGCCCTGGGAGACATGTATGCAAAATGTGGAACCATGGCCAAGGCCCACATAAAGCTTTCAAACAATTGTAGTTGGCAGGTGTAAAGCCAAATGCCACAATCCTATACATAAACCCACAAAATATTTAAGCCCTTGTTTAATACACAGCAAAGGAAAGAAGAATGCACGAATTAATAATCCTCTACCACATACCTTATGTAAGATTCACGCTGAAATAAGGAAGCCCTTGTTCAATACACAAAAAAGCTCAAGCTCTTGCTCCTACCCCACGATGTCAAGTAGATTCGTGCACGCGCGTGCTGCTCTTCTTTTTTTCGCAAATGAAATAATGAAATGAGAAATGAAATTTCCTTTTTTTTTATAAGTTATGCCTGTGTTTGTCAAAATTTTGACCACCAAGGAATTTGTTGCTATTTCGACAAACACGGGCATAATTTTTATTTTATTTTTAAGTTTTCCTTCTATAAACTGACCAAGCAAAACCTTCTTATTTTTTGGTCAAAAATTTTGGTAGAAAAACTAGGCCAAATGTACTAGTGACTTTGGGGTGGAATGTGGCTACAAAAGGCTTTACGAATGTTGATGTTTCGCCTTCACTCTCTAACACTCAAGACATATAGCTATGAAATTGTCAACAACATGCCTCATCCCTTCCCAATGGTATAACCATATCAGATCAACATGCATCTTCTTGATGTCAGGATGTGTAGAATATGGTGCACAATGTGACTCACACAAAAATAAAGAATAAATATGTGTATGTGTATGTGTATACACACACACACATACACATACACATACACATACACATACACATACGCGTACGCGTATGCATACGTATATGCATATGCATACACATACACATACATATGCACATACACATACATGTGCACACACACACAGATATATATGAGAGAAAGGGGGGATTAGGAATAGAGCTGGGAGAGGGGTGTGTGTGTGTGTGTGTGTGTGAGAGAGAGAGAGAGAGAGAGAGAGAGATCACCAATAGTAATGGTGAATATATTTGAAAATCATTTTTATGACTTGGAAATATGCATTGATGGGTTTTATCTTGGGAATGCCTGATGCAGGAGCATCCTGGGTGTAAGAGCAATCTTGCATCACCCAAAAATATTTCTGTTTTTGTATTCAATAAGGGCTATTTTGTGCAGAGCTGCTATTTATGGAAAGTTACTATTTTTGGTAATTTTTGTATGTGCTCAGAATGATCTGATTTCTTTCTTGGAGGTTCATTTTGGTCATATAAGTCTGCCAGTAAAGTTTCATTGCCAGATCAAGTATATATTGGAAGATATTGAAGATTTTTGGTATTGGCAGCAGGGTACAGAAACTTCGAACTCAATTTTGAAGGCTTTAGAGGCCCCGGATGAGGTCAAATTTTGGGCTGAATCAAGCTTGCTTGATTTAAGCGTTGTAGAGCGCTTCGTGGCGTTTCCGAAATGGGGTTATAATAGCCGATCGGGTCAACTGGTGATGACTTATGGTCTTCGAAAGTTGGGTCACCTGAAATGGCAGAAAATAATTTTTCTTCAAAATTTTTGTTCGGGTTTCAAAGGTTATCTTGAGCCGACTATGATGTAATAAAATGTAAAATAAAATAATTCTAAGTTTGGTCGGCCTTATTGGCTAAAATTCTGGAACCTTCCCAGGCGATAGAAATTTGCCTATATAAGGAAGGCTGTATTATTATCTTAGGCAGTTCAGAATAGTTCTGGGTAGTAGATCTGCGTAATAGTTCGAGGCTCTGTCCTACAGAATATTGTAAGGGAATGCCCATGGGGCTTTGCATATTGTAATACTGAAAGTTTGTAATTCCACATTTGTGGAGATAATAAGAAGCCAATTTTCTATTCTTGCATATTGTTGTTGTTTCTCTATTTCTGTTATGCGTTTGTGGTATTAAGGGGAGCACCCTTCATCAAGTGGTATCAGAGCGGGAGTTCTTGAGTGTGTAAACAGATCACCGACTGTGAGGCAGTTTGCACCAGGACCGTGGTTAGCATTTCAGCGCGCATCGCGAAAATACCTCCACGAAAAGAACGTGGCGGAAGAGCTGGTGCTATGACACCTGAGGTTAGAGAGCTGCAGAGACAAGTGCGAGCATTGCAAGAAGAGATTCGCAGAGGAATGAATCTTAATGTCAGAGATGAAAGCGAGGATGAAGCCGAAGAAGAATATCAAGAAGGAGAAGTTGAAATTGTGAACCAGGAGGAAGAAAGATTTTTTCGGGCGATTTCCAAGATTGGGAAAAGACCTAAGATTGAGGTTCCTACATTTTCTAGAAATCTTAACCCAGAGGAATTGACCGACTGGATCAATGAATGTGAGGAATATTTTGAGTATAAAGATGTTGAGGATCCTGATAGGGTCAAATTTGCGAAGGCCAGACTGAAAGGTCATGCGAAGATCTGGTGGCAAGAGGTTCAATTGGAGCGAAATAGAAGAGGGAAAGATAAAATCACAAGATGGGAGCGGATGGTGGATAAATTGAAGCGACAGTTTATTCCTGTTGATTATGAGCTTGACCTACTAAAGAAAATGCAAAGTTTGAAGCAAGCAGGAAGATCTGTTCAGGAGTATACAGAGGAGTTCTATCGACTTCTCATCAGAACAGGCCATGCAGAAGCTGATAAGGAGAAAGTTGCCCGATACCTTAATGGGTTAAGGCCAAGCATTCAGGAGGAGTTGAATCTGGTTCGAATGAATAGTATTGAAGAGACATAAGCTAAAACTATTGAAGGAGACTGAAGAAAAGGTATGTGGTAATGCAAGAATAACATTTGTTGATGAAAGGAAATTCCTAGATGGTATGAGGCATGAGCATGTATGTTTTGCTTTAATTCCAAAAGTTGGTAAAGAGGAAGTAGAAGATGTTCCTATAGAAGTTGCAGATTTGTTGAATGAGTTTCAGGATATTGTATCCGATAACGTGCCTGATGGATTACCACCAGTCAGGAAGATCAGTCATCAGATGGACTTGATCCCAGGAGCGAGTTTGCCGAATAAGGCAGCACACAGAATGACACCTGCAGAAAGTGAGGAGTTGAACAGACAAGTACATGAACTGTTACAGAAGGGGTTGATTCGAGAGAGTCTGAGTCCCTGTGCTGTACCAGCGGTATTAGCACCAAAGAAGAATGGAGAGTGGAGGATGTGTACAGATTCTAGGGCAATAAACAAGATCACAATCAAGTACAGGTTTCCATTGCCACGAATGGATGATATTATGGACTGTTTGAGTGGAGCTGTGTATTTCTCAAAGATAGATCTGAAGAGTGGATATCATCAGATTCGGATCAGATAATGAGATGAACAGAAGACTGCCTTCAAGACAAAGGAGGGACTATATGAGTGGTTACTCATGCCTTTTGGGCTAACCAATGCACCGAGCACTTTCATGCGGCTCATGAACGAGGTTCTGAAAGAATTTCTGGGTAAGTTTGTCATTGTTTACCTAGATGATATTTTGATCTTTAGTAAGACATTGGATGAGCATATGATGCATATTCGTATGGTATTTGAGAAGTTCAGAGAAGAGAAATTGCTGATTAATTCGAAGAAGTGCAGTTTTGTGAAGAAAGAGTTGGTGTATTTGGGGTTTGTAATTTCAGGAGAAGGTCTAAAAATGGACCCAGATAAGGCACAGGCTATCCTTGAATGGCCTACTCCAAGGAATGCTACTGAGGTAAGATCTTTTCATGGTCTAGCTAGCTTTTACAGAAAGTTTATCAGAAATTTTAGCAGTATTTGTGGACCCTTGACTGAAACAATGAGAGGGGATAGAAAAGAGTTTAAGTGGACTAATGGGGCAGAAAAGAGTTTCCAATTATTGAAACAAAAAGTTACAGAACAACCTATTTTAGCACTTCCAGATTTTAATAAGGTGTTTCAAGTAGATTGTGATGCTAGTGGTACTGCAATAGGAGCTGTTATGAGCCAAGAAGGTAAACCTATTGCTTATTTCAGTGAGAAGTTGAATGATGCCGAGAGAAAATATTATGTTTATGATCAGAAATTCTATGCTATAGTTCAAGCATTAAAGAAGTGGAGACACTATTTGCTTCCTAAGGAGTTTGTTTTGTATACTGATCATCAAGCTTTGCAATATTTGAATAGTCAAGGAAAGTTAAATCAAAGGCATTTGAAATGGGTTGAAATTTTGCAGAGTTATACATTTGTTTTGAAACACAGGAGTGGAAAGTCTAATAGGGTTGCAGATGCTCTTAGCAGAAGGCAACTATTGCTGACAGAAATGCAGATTGAAGTGGTTGGGTTCAAGGAACTCAAGAATTTGTATCCAGAGGATCCTGATTTTGGTGAAGCTTGGAAAGCTTGTACAGAGCCTGTTACTCTAGACAGGACGAAATGGTTGGATTTCATCATCCAGGATGATATGCTATTCAGAGGGAGTAAGTTGTGCATTCCACGAAGTTCTATGAGGGAGAATCTCATCAAGGAGAAGCATAGCGGAGGATTGGCTGGACATTTTGGTCGTGATAAAACCCTTGGTTTGGTTAGTGAGAATTATTATTGGCCACAATTGCAGCAAGATGTGAAGAAGTTTGTACAGAGTTGCAGAGTATGTTAGATGGCGAAAGGAGTGACGCACAATACAGGGTTGTATCAGCCATTACCTGTACCAGAGAAGCCTTGGGAGGATATCAGCATGGACTTTGTTCTCGATTTACCGAGGACTCAGTGGGGGCATGATTTAATTTTTGTGGTAGTTGACAGATTTTCAAAGATGGCACATTTCATTCCCTGCAAGAAGACTAATGATGCTGTTCATGTAGCAGAATTGTTTTTCAGAGAAGTAGTGAGACTTCATGGTTTGCCAAAGACCATAGTTTCAGATCGGGATACTAAGTTTGTTGGATATTTCTAGCATACATTATGGAAGAAGTTGAAGACAGATTTGAAGTTCAGTTCATCACATCATCCACAGACTGATGGACAGACAGAGGTGGTGAATAGTAGCTTGGGAAATTTGCTGAGATGTTTGGTTGGAGATAAGCCAACAAGATGGGATTTGATTTTACCACAGGCAGAATTTGCATACAATAATTCTGTCAATAGGAGCATTGGTAAATCACCATTCCAGATTGTATATGGAAGTAGTCCAAGAAATGCATCTGAATTGAGGAAGATAGATAAAGGAGAAATAAGTAGTGCTGAAGCTGAGGATTTTGCAGAACACTTGAAAAACATCCATGAAGAGGTGAGGAAACATATTACCAAAATGAATGCACAGTATAAGGCTAAGGCAGATGAGAAAAGGAGGTATAAAGAATTTCAAGTTGGTGACGAAGTCATGGTTCATTTGCGGAAGGAGCGGTTTCCAGTTGGTACATATAACAAGCTGAAAATGAAGAAGTTTGGACCATGTAGGATATTGAAGAAGCATGATTCAGGAAATGCATATGAGGTAGAATTGCCTACTGAGCTAAATATTTCACCAGTGTTTAACATTTCAGATCTGACAGAGTATCATGAAGGAGGTGTTGAAGATGAGATCACAGCAGCACAGTGGAGTATTCCAGCAACTAGTTCAGACACTAAGGAGATCGAAGATATACTGGACAGTCGTGTTGGCAGAAGCACAAGGAACAGGACATATGAAGAATATCTGGTCAAGTGGAAAGGACGACCTGTTGAAGATTCATCATGGCTGACAAAGGAGGTTAGCCGTCTCGATTTTCCTCTGCACACCTGAGTCGTGACAGGGTCACTTCTCAAATTACCCCGGGTGTCTGATGCAGGAGCATCCTGGGTGTAAGAGCAATCTTGCATCACCCAAAAATATTTCTCTTTTTATATTCAATAAGGGCTATTTTGTGCAGAGCTGCTATTTATGGAAAGTTACTATTTTTGGTAATTTTTGTATGTGCTCAGAATGATCTTATTTCTTTCTTGGAGGTTCATTTTGGTCATATAAGTCTGCCAGTAAAGTTTCATTGCCAGATCAAGTGTATATTGGAAGATATTGAAGATTTTCGGTATTGGCAGCAGGGTACAGAAACTTCGAACTCAGTTTTGAAGGCTTTAGAGGCCCCGGATGAGGTCAAATTTTGGGCTGAATGAAGCTTGCTTGATTTAGACGTTGTAGAGCGCTTCGTGGCGTTTCCGAAATGGGGTTATAATAGCCGATCGGGTCAACTGGTGATGACTTATGGTCTTCGGAAGTTGGGTCACCTGAAATGGCGGAAAATAATTTTTCTTCAAAATTTCTGTTCGGGTTTCAAAGGTTATCTTGAGCCGACTATGATGTAATAAAATGTAAAATAAAATAATTCTAAGTTTGGTCGGCCTTATTGGCTAAAATTTTGGAACCTTCCCAGGCGGTAGAAATTTGCCTATATAAGGAAGGTTGTATTATTGTCTTAGGCAGTTCAGAATAATTCTGGGTAGTAGATCTGGGTAATAGTTCAAGGCTTTGTCCTACAGAATATTGTAAGGCAATGCCCATGGGGCTTTGCATATTGTAATTCTAAAAGTTTGTAATTCCACATTTATGGAGATAATAAGAAGCCAATTTTCTGTTCTTGCATATTGTTGTTGTTTCTCTATTTCTGTTATGCGTTTGTGGTATTAAGGGGAGCACCCTTCATCAAGTGGTATCAGAGCGGGAGTTCTTGAGTGTGTAAACAGATCGCCGACTGTGAGGCAGTTTGCACCAGGACCGTGGTTAGCGTTTCAGCGCGCATCGCGAAAATGCCTCCACGAAGAGAACGTGGCGGAAGAGCTGGTGCTGTGACACCAGAGGTTAGAGAGCTGCAGAGACAAGTGCGAGCATTGCAAGAAGAGATTCGCAGAGGAATGAATCTTAATGTCAGAGACGAAAGCGAGGATGAAGCCGAAGAAGAATATCAAGAAGGAGAAGTTGAAATTGTGAACCAGGAGGAAGAAAGACTTTTTCGGGCGATTTCCAAGATTGGGAAAAGACCTAAGATTGAGGTTCCTACATTTTCTAGAAATCTTAACCCAGAGGAATTGATCGACTGGATCAATGAATGTGAGGAATATTTTGAGTATGAAGATGTTGAGGATCCTGATAGGGTCAAATTTGTGAAGGCCAGACTGAAAGGTCATGCGAAGATCTGGTGGCAAGAGGTTTAATTGGAGCGAAATAAAAGAGGGAAAGATAAAATCACAAGATGGGAGCGGATGGTGGATAAATTGAAGCGACAGTTTATTCCTCTTGATTATGAGCTTGACCTACTAAAGAAAATGCAAAGTTTGAAGCAAGCAGGAAGATCTGTTCAGGAGTATACAGAGGAGTTCTATCGACTTCTCATCAGAACAGGCCATGCAGAAGCTGATAAGGAGAAAGTTGCCCGATACCTTAATGGGTTAAGGCCAAGCATTCAGGAGGAGTTGAATCTGGTTCGAATGAATAGTATTGAAGAGGCATACCAGTTTGTCCTAAAAGTAGAGGAAAAGCTGAACAAGAAGTTTGAGAGCAGACAAAACGGAAGAGGTCACGGTGGACGATCTAGTGGACGGTCATATGGTGGCTGAAATGAAGATCCGAAAAAGGAGGATGAGGCCAGTAGCAGTCAAAATCAGCGATGAAATAATTTCAATCTCTTCCAGGATCAGAATAATAGAGATCAGAGAGGAAGAGGAAGAGGACAAGGATCTGGAAGAGGTGGCTTCCGTGGAACATGTTTTCACTGTGGAGAAGAAGGTCATAGGGCATTTGAATGTCCTCAGCGCCAAGGAAGAACAGACAGGAGAAATGAAGGCCAGCCTAGAGTTGCACATGTAGATGAAGATGCTAGATCATCAAATTCTGAAGATGTTGAAAGAGGAGAAACGTTGATTAATAGAAGAGTCCTGTTGAGTGGTGAGAATGAACCTGAGCAAAGAATGAGCCTGTTTTGCACCAGGTGCAAGTGTGAAGGTAAATGTTGTGATGTGATTATTGATAGTGGAAGCACTGACAATTTGGTGTCAGAAGAGATGGTGACAAAGTTGAAGCTCAAGAGACAGAAACACCCACATCCATATCGGATTGCCTGGGTACAGGATGACCACAAGGTCATGGTCAATGAACAATGCCTAGTGAAGTTCAAGGTTGGCGGATACCAAGATGATGTATTGTGTGATATCGTATCTATGGATGCATGTCATATGTTGTTGGGTAGACCATGGCAGTTTGACAGATGTGCTGTACATGATGGTCGTGCGAATACCTATTCCCTAACAAAGGATGGAGTGCGACATAAGCTAAAACCATTGAAGGAGACCGAAGAAAAGGTATGTGGTAATGCAAGAATAACATTTGTTGATGGAAGGAAATTCCTAGATGGTATGAGGCATGAGCATGTATGTTTTGCTTTAATTCCAAAAGTTGGTAAAGAGGAAGTAGAAGATGTTCTTGTAGAAGTTACAGATTTGTTGAATGAGTTTCAGGATATTGTATCTGATAACGTGCCTGATGGATTACCACCAGTCAGGAAGATCAGTCATCAGATGGACTTGATCCCAAGAGCGAGTTTGCCAAATAAGGCAGCACACAGAATGACACCTGCAAAAAGTGAGGAGTTGAACAGACAAGTACATGAACTGTTACAGAAGAGGTTGATTCGGGAGAGTCTGAGTCCCTGTGTTGTACCAGCGGTATTAGCACCAAAGAAGAATGGAGAGTGGAGGATGTGTACAGATTCTAGGGCAATAAATAAGATCACAATCAAGTACAGGTTTCCATTGCCATGAATGGATGATATTATGGACTGTTTGAGTGGAGCTGTGTATTTCTCAAATATAGATCTGAAGAGTGGATATCATCAGATTCGGATCAGAGAAGGAGATGAACGGAAGACTGCCTTCAAGACAAAGGAGGGACTATATGAGTGGTTAGTCATGCCTTTTGGGCTAACCAATGCACCGAGCACTTTCATGCGGCTCATGAACGAAGTTCTGAAAGAATTTCTGGGTAAGTTTGTCATTGTTTACCTAGATGATATTTTGATCTTTAGTAAGACATTGGATGAGCATATGATGCATATTCGTATGGTATTTGAGAAGTTGAGAGAAGAGAAATTGCTGATTAATTCGAAGAAGTGCAGTTTTGTGAAGAAAGAGTTGGTGTATTTGGGGTTTGTAGTTTCAGGAGAAGGTCTAAAAATGGACCCAGATAAGGCACAGGCTATCATTGAATGGCCTACTCCAAGGAATGCTACTGAGGTAAGATCTTTTCATGGTCTAGCTAGCTTTTACAGAAAGTTTATCAGAAATTTTAGCAGTATTTGTGGACCCTTGACTGAAACAATGAGAGGGGATAGAAAAGAGTTTAAGTGGACTAATGGGGTAGAAAAGAGTTTCCAATTATTGAAACAAAAAGTTACAGAACAACCTGTTTTAGCACTTCCAGATTTTAATAAGGTGTTTCAAGTAGATTGTGATGCTAGTGGTACTGCAATAAGAGCTGTTATAAGCCAAGAAGGTAAACCTATTGCTTATTTCAGTGAGAAGTTGAATGATGCCGAGAGAAAATATTCTGTTTATGATCAGGAATTCTATGCTATAGTTCAAGCATTAAAGAAGTGGAGACACTATTTGCTTCCTAAGCAGTTTGTTTTGTATACTGATCATCAAGCTTTGCAATATTTGAATAGTCAAGAAAAGTTAAATCAAAGGCATTTGAAATGGGTTGAATTTTTGCAGAGTTATACATTTTTTTTGAAACACAGGAGTGGAAAGTCTAATAGGGTTGCAGATGCTCTTAGCAGAAGGCAACTATTGCTGACAGAAATGCAGATTGAAGTGGTTGGGTTCAAGGAACTCAAGAATTTGTATCCAGAGGATCCTGATTTTGGTGAAGCTTGGAAAGCTTGTACAGAGCCTGTTACTCTAGACAGGACGAAATGGTTGGATTTCATCATCCAGGATGATATGCTATTCAGATGGAGTCAGTTGTGCATTCCACGAAGTTCTATGAGGGAGAATCTCATCAAGGAGAAGCATAGCGGAGGATTGGCTGGATATTTTGGTCGTGATAAAACCCTTGGTTTGGTTAGTGAGAATTATTATTGGCCACAATTGCAGCAAGATGTGAAGAAGTTTGTACAGAGTTGCAGAGTATGTTAGATGGCGAAATGAGTGACGCAGAATACAGGGTTGTATTAGCCATTACCTGTACCAGAGAAGCCTTGGGAGGATATCAGTATGGACTTTGTTCTTGGTTTACCATGGACTCAGCGGGGGCATGATTCAATTTTTGTGGTAGTTGACAAATTTTCAAAGATGGCACATTTCATTCCCTGCAAGAAGACTAATGATGCTGTTCATGTAGCAGAATTGTTTTTCAGAGAAGTAGCGAGACTTCATGGTTTGCCAAAGACTATAGTTTCAGATCGGGACACTAAGTTTGTTGGATATTTCTGGCGTACATTGTGGAAGAAGTTGAAGACAGATTTGAAGTTCAGTTCATCACATCATCCACAGACTAATGGACAGACAGAAGTGGTGAACAGGAGCTTGGGAAATTTGCTGAGATGTTTGGTTGGAGATAAGCCAACAGGATGGGATTTGATTTTACCACAGGCAGAATTTGCATACAATAATTCTGTCAACAAGAGCACTGGTAAATCACCATTCCAGATTGTATATGGAAGTAGTCCAAGAAATGCATCTGAATTGAGGAAGATAGATAAAGGAGAAATAAGTAGTGCTGAAGCTGAGGATTTTGCAGAACACTTGAAGAACATCCATGAAGAGGTGAGGAAACATATTACCAAAATGAATGCACAGTATAAGGCTAAGGCAGATGAGAAAAGGAGGTATAAAGAATTTCAAGTTGGTGACGAAGTTATGGTTCATTTGCGGAAGGAGCGGTTTCCAGTTGGTACATATAACAAGCTGAAAATGAAGAAGTTTGGACCATGTAGGATATTGAAGAAGCATGATTCAGGAAATTCATATGAGGTAGAATTGCCTACTGAGCTAAATATTTCACCAGTGTTTAACATTTCAGATCTGACAGAGTATCATGAAGGAGGTGTTGAAGATGAGATCACAGCAGCACAGTGGAGTATTCCAGCAACTAGTTCAGACACTAAGGAGATGGAAGATATACTGGACAGTCGTGTTGGCAGAAGCACAAGGAACAGGACATATGAAGAATATCTGGTCAAGTGGAAAGGACGACCTGTTGAAGATTCATCATGGCTGACAAAGGAGGAGGTTAGCCGTCTCGGTTTTCCTCTGCACACCTGAGTCGTGACAGGGTCACTTCTCAAATTACCCCGGGTGTCTGATGCAGGAGCATCCTAGGTGTAGGAGCAATCTTGCATCACCCAAAAATATTTCTCTTTTTGTATTCAATAAGGGCTATTTTGTGCAGAGCTGCTATTTATGGAAAGTTACTATTTTTGGTAATTTTTGTATGTCCTCAGAATGATCTGATTTCTTTCTTGGAGGTTCATTTTTGTCATATAAGTCTGCCAGTAAAGTTTCATTGCCAGATCAAGTGTATATAGGAAGATATTGAAGATTTTCGGTATTGGCAGCAGGGTACAGAAACTTCAAACTCAGTTTTGAAGGCTTTAGAGGCCCCGGATGAGGTCGAATTTTGGGCTGAATGAAGCTTGCTTGATTCTGGCGTTGTAGAGCGCTTCGTGGCATTTCTGAAATGGGGTTATAATAGTCGATCGGGTCAACTGGTGATGACTTATGGTCTTCGGAAGTTGGGTCACCTGAAATGGCGGAAAATGATTTTTCTTCAAAATTTCTGTTCGGGTTTCAAAGGTTATCTTGAGCCGACTATGATGTAATAAAATGTAAAATAAAATAATTCTAAGTTTGGTCGGCCTTATTGGCTAAAATTCTGGAACCTTCCCAGGCGGTAGAAATTTGCCTATATAAGGAAGGCTGTATTATTGTAATAGGCAGTTCAGAATAGTTCTGGGTAGTAGATCTGGGTTATAGTTCGAGGCTTTGTCCTACAGAATATTGTAAGGGAATGCCCATGGGACTTTGCATATTGTAATTCTGAAAGTTTGTAATTCCACATTTGTGGAGATAATAAGAAGCCAATTTTCTGTTCTTGCATATTGTTGTTGTTTCTCTATTTCTGTTATGCATTTGTGGTATTAAGGGGAGCACCCTTCATCAAGTGGTATCAGAGCGGGAGTTCTTGAGTGTGTAAATAGATCGCCGACTGTGAGGCAATTTGCACCAGGACCGTGGTTAGCGTTTCAGCGCGCATCGCGAAAATGCCTCCACGAAGAGAACGTGGCGGAAGAGCTAGTGCTATGACACCTGAGGTTAGAGAGCTTGAGAGACAAGTGCGAGCATTGCAAGAAGAGATTCGCAGAGGAATGAACCTTAATGTCAGAGACGAAAGCGAGGATGAAGCCGAAAAAGAATATCAAGAAGGAGAAGTTGAAATTGTGAACTAGGAGGAAGAAAGACTTTTTCGGGCGATTTCCAAGATTGGGAAAAGACCTAAGATTGAGGTTCCTACATTTTCTAGAAATCTTAACCCAGAGGAATTGATCGACTGGATCAATGAATGTGAGGAATATTTTGAGTATGAAGATGTTGAGGATCCTGATAGGGTCAAATTTGCGAAGGCCAGACTGAAAGGTCATGCGAAGATCTGGTGGCAAGAGGTTCAATTGGAGCGAAATAGAAGAGGGAAAGATAAAATCACAAGATGGGAGCGGATGGTGGATAAATTGAAGCGACAGTTTATTCCTGTTGATTATGAGCTTGACCTACTAAAGAAAATGCAAAGTTTGAAGCAAGCAGGAAGATCTGTTCAGGAGTATACAGAGGAGTTCTATCGACTTCTCATCAGAACAGGCCATGCAGAAGCTGATAAGGAGAAAGTTGCCCGATACCTTAATGGGTTAAGGCCAAGCATTCAGGAGGAGTTGAATCTGGTTCGAATGAATAGTATTGAAGAGGCATACCAGTTTGCCCTAAAAGTAGAGGAAAAGCTGAACAAGAAGTTTGAGAGCAGACAAAACGGAAGAGGTCACGGTGGATGATCTGGTGGACGGTCATATAGTGGCCGAAATGAAGATCCGAAAAAGGAGGATGAGGCCAGTAGCAGTCAAAATCAGCGAGAAAATAATTCCAATCGCTTCCAGGATCAGAATAATAAAGATCAGAGAGGAAGAGGAAGAGGACAAGGATCTGGAAGAGGTGGCTTCCGTGGAACATGTTTTCACTGTGGAGAAGAAGGTCATAGGGCATTTGAATGTCCTCAGCGCCAAGGAAGAACAGACAGGAGAAATGAAGGCCAGGCTAGAGTTGCACATGTAGATGAAGATGCTAGATCATCAAATTCTGAAGATGCTGAAAGAGGAGAAACGTTGATTAATAGAATAGTCCTGTTGAGTGGTGAGAATGAACCTGAGCAAAGAAGGAGCCTATTTCGCACCAGGTGCAAGTGTGAAGGTAAATGTTGTGATGTGATTATTGATAGTGGAAGCACTGACAATTTGGTGTCAGAAGAGATGGTGACAAAGTTGAAGCTCAAGAGACAGAAACACCCACATCCATATCGGATTGCCTAGGTACAGGATGACCACAAGGTCATGGTCAATGAACAATGCCTAGTGAAGTTCAAGGTTGGCAGATACCAAAATGAGGTATTGTGTGATATCATATCTATGGATGCATGTCATATGTTGTTGGGTAGACCATGGCAGTTTGACAGATGTGCTGTACATGATGGTCGTGCGAATACCTATTTCCTAACAAAGGATGGAGTGCGACATAAGCTAAAACCATTGAAGGAGACCGAAGAAAAGGTATGTGGTAATGCAAGAATAACATTTGTTGATGGAAGGAAATTCCTAGATGGTGTGAGGCATGAGCATGTATGTTTTGCTTTAATTCCAAAAGTTGGTAAAGAGGAAGTAGAAGATGTTCCTATAGAAGTTGCAGATTTGTTGAATGAGTTTCAGGATATTGTATCCGATAACGTGCCTGATGGATTACCACCAGTCAAGAAGATCAGTCATCAGATGGACTTGATCCCAGGAGCGAGTTTGCCGAATAAGGCAGCACACAGAATGACACCTGCAGAAAGTGAGGAGTTGAACAGACAAGTACATGAACTGTTACAGAAGGGGTTGATTCGAGAGAGTCTGAGTCCATGTGCTGTACCAGCGGTATTAGCACCAAAGAAGAATGGAGAGTGGAGGATGTGTACAGATTCTAGGGCAATAAACAAGATCACAATCAAGTACAGGTTTCCATTGCCACGAATGGATGATATTATGGACTGTTTGAGTGGAGCTGTGTATTTCTCAAAGATAGATATGAAGAGTGGATCTCATCAGATTTCGGATCAGAGAAGGAGATGAACGGAAGACTGCCTTCAAGACAAAGGAGGGACTATATGAGTGGTTAGTCATGCCTTTTGGGCTAACCAATGCACCGAGCACTTTCATGCGGCTCATGAACGAGGTTCTGAAAGAATTTTTGGGTAAGTTTGTCATTGTTTACTTAGATGATATTTTGATCTTTAGTAAGACATTGGATGAGCATATGATGCATATTCGTATGGTATTTGAAAAGTTGAGAGAAGAGAAATTGCTGATTAATTCGAAGAAGTGCAGTTTTGTGAAGAAAGAGTTGGTGTATTTGGGGTTTGTAGTTTCAGGAGAAGGTCTAAAAATAGATCCAGACAAGGTACAAGCTATCCTTGAATGGCCTACTCCAAGGAATGCTACTGAGGTAATATCTTTTCATGGTCTAGCTAGCTTTTACAGAAAGTTTATCAGAAATTTTAGCAGTATTTGTGGACCCTTGACTGAAACAATGAGAGGGGATAGAAAAGAGTTTAAGTGGACTAATGGGGCAGAAAAGAGTTTCCAATTATTGAAACAAAAAGTTACAGAACAACCTGTTTTAGCACTTCCAGATTTTAATAAGGTGCTTCAAGTAGATTGTGATGCTAGTGGTACTGCAATAGGAGCTGTTATGAGCCAAGAAGGTAAACCTATTGCTTATTTCAGTGAGAAGTTGAATGATGCCGAGAGAAAATATTCTGTTTATGATCAGGAATTCCATGCTATAGTTCAAGCATTAAAGAAGTGGAGACACTATTTGCTTCCTAAAGAGTTTGTTTTGTATACTGATCATCAAGCTTTGCAATATTTGAATAGTCAAGGAAAGTTAAATCAAAGGCATTTGAAATGGGTTGAATTTTTGCAGAGTTATACATTTGTTTTGAAACACAAGAGTGGAAAGTCTAATAGGGTTGCAGATGCTCTTAGCAGAAGGCAACTATTGCTGACAGAAATGCAGATTGAAGTGGTTGGGTTCAAGGAACTCAAAAATTTGTATCCAGAGGATCCTGATTTTGGTGAAGCTTGGAAAGCTTGTATAGAGCCTGTTACTCTAGACAGGACGAAATGGTTGGATTTCATCATCCAGGATGATATGCTATTCAGAGGGAGTAAGTTGTGCATTCCACGAAGTTCTATGAGGGAGAATCTCATCAAGGAGAAGCATAGCGGAGGATTGGCTCGACATTTTGGTCGTGATAAAACCCTTGGTTTGGTTAGTGAGAATTATTATTGGCCACAATTGCAGCAAGATGTGAAGAAGTTTGTACAGAGTTGCAGAGTATGTCAGATGGCGAAAGGAGTGACGCAGAATACAGGGTTGTATCAGCCATTACCTGTACCAGAGAAGCCTTGGGAGGATATCAGCATGGACTTTGTTCTCGGTTTACCGAGGACTCAGCAGGGGCATGATTCAATTTTTGTGGTAGTTGACAGATTTTCAAAGATGGCACATTTCATTCCCTGCAAGAAGACTAATGATGCTGTTCATGTAGCAGAATTGTTTTTCAGAGAAGTAGCGAGACTTCATGGTTTGCCAAAGACCATAGTTTCAGATCGGGACACTAAGTTTGTTAGATATTTCTGGCGTACATTGTGGAAGAAGTTGAAGACAGATTTGAAGTTCAGTTCATCACATCATCCACAGACTGATGGACAGACAGAGGTGGTGAATAGGAGCTTGGGAAATTTGCTGAGATGTTTGGTTGGAGATAAGCCAACAGGATGGGATTTGATTTTACCACAGGCAGAATTTGCATACAATAATTCTGTCA
Organism: Chamaecyparis obtusa; assembly: GCA_027943335.1. Taxonomy (NCBI): domain Eukaryota; kingdom Viridiplantae; phylum Streptophyta; class Pinopsida; order Cupressales; family Cupressaceae; genus Chamaecyparis; species Chamaecyparis obtusa. Next base: position 46,264 of record BSBK01000626.1, on the reverse strand, counting down.
ACAGGAGCACTGGTAAATCACCATTCCAGATTGTATATGAAAGTAGTCCAAGAAATGCATCTGAATTGAGGAAGATAGATAAAGGAGAAATAAGTAGTGCTGAAGCTGAGGATTTTGCAGAACACTTGAAGAACATCCATGAAGAGGTGAGGAAACATATTACCAAAATGAATGCACAGTATAAGGCTAAGGCAGATGAGAAAAGGAGGTATAAAGAATTTCAAGTTGGTGACGAAGTCATGGTTCATTTGCGGAAGGAGCGGTTTCCAGTTGGTACATATAACAAGCTGAAAATGAAGAAGTTTGGACCATGTAGGATATTGAAGAAGCATGATTCAGGAAATGCATATGAGGTAGAATTGCCTACTGAGCTAAATATTTCACCAGTGTTTAACATTTCAGATCTGACAGAGTATCATGAAGGAGGTGTTGAAGATGAGATCACAGCAGCACAGTGGAGTATTCCAGCAACTAGTTCAGACACTAAGGAGATCGAAGATATACTGGACAGTAATGTTGGCAGACAAGGAACAGGACATATGAATAATATCTGGTCAAGTGGAAAGGACGACCTGTTGAAGATTCATCATGGCTGACAAAGGAGGAGGTTAGCCGTCTCGATTTTCCTCTGCACACCTGAGTCGTGACAGGGTCACTTCTCAAATTACCCCGGGTGTCTGATGCAGGAGCATCCTGGGTGTAAGAGCAATCTTGCATCACCCAAAAATATTTTTGTTTTTGTATTCAATAAGGGCTATTTTGTGCAGAGCTGCTATTTATGAAAAGTTACTATTTTTGGTAATTTTTGTATGTGCTCAGAATGATCTGATTTCTTTCTTGGAGGTTCATTTTGGTCATATAAGTCTGCCAGTAAAGTTTCATTGCCAGATCAAGTGTATATTGGAAGATATTGAAGATTTTCGGTATTAGCAGCAGGGTACAAAAACTTCGAACTCAGTTTTGAAAGCTTTAGAGGCCCCGGATGAGGTCGAATTTTGGGCCAAAGGAAGCTTCCTTGATTCAAGTGTTGTAGAGCGCTTCGTGGCGTTTTCGAAATGGGGTTATAATAGCCGATCGGGTCAACTGGTGATGACTTATGGTCTTCGGAAGTTGGGTCACCTGAAATGGCGGAAAATAATTTTTCTTCAAAATTTATGTTCGGGTTTCAAAGGTTATCTTGAGCCGACTATGATGTAATAAAATGTAAAATAAAATAATTCTAAGTTTGGTCGGCCTTATTGGCTAAAATTCTGGAACCTTCCCAGGCTGTAGAAATTTGCCTATATAAGGAAGGCTGTATTATTGTCTTAGGCAGTTCAGAATAGTTCTGGGTAGTAGATCTGGGTAATAGTTCGAGGCTTTGTCCTACAGAATATTGTAAGGGAATGCCCATGGGGCTTTGCATATTGTAATTCTGAAAGTTTGTAATTCCACATTTGTGGAGATAATAAGAAGCCAATTTTTTGTTCTTGCATATTGTTGTTGTTTCTCTATTTCTGTTATGCGTTTGTGGTATTAAGGGGAGCACCCTTCATCAAGTGGTATCAGAGCGGGAGTTCTTGAGTGTGTAAACAGATCGCCGACTGTGAGGCACTTTGCACCAGGACCGTGGTTAGCGTTTCAGCGCGCATCACGAAAATGCCTCCACGAAGAGAACGTGGCGGAAGAGCTGGTGCTATGACACCTAAGGTTAGAGAGCTGCAGAGACAAGTGCGAGCATTGCAAGAAGAGATTCGCAGAGGAATGAATCTTAATGTCAGAGACGAAAGCGAGGATGAAGCCGAAGAAGAATATCAAGAAGGAGAAGTTGAAATTGTGAACCAGGAGGAAGAAAGACTTTTTCGGGCGATTTCCAAGATTGGGAAAAGACCTAAGATTGAGGTTCCTACATTTTCTGGAAATCTTAACCCAGAGGAATTGATCGACTGGATCAATGAATGTGAGGAATATTTTGAGTATGAAGATGTTGAGGATCTTGATAGGGTCAAATTTGCGAAGGCCAGACTGAAAGGTCATGCGAAGATCTGGTGGCAAGAGGTTCAATTGGAGCGAAATAGAAGAGGGAAAGATAAAATCACAAGATGGGAGCGGATGGTGGATAAATTGAAACGACAGTTTATTCCTCTTGATTATGAGCTTGACCTACTAAAGAAAATGCAAAGTTTGAAGCAAGCAGGAAGATCTGTTCAGGAGTATACAGAGGAGTTCTATCGACTTCTCATCAGAACAGGCCATGCAGAAGCTGATAAGGAGAAAGTTGCCCGATACCTTAATGGGTTAAGGCCAAGCATTCAGGAGGAGCTGAATCTGGTTCGAATGAATAGTATTGAAGAGGCATACCAGTTTTCCCTAAAAGTAGAGGAAAAGCTGAACAAGAAGTTTGAGAGCAGACAAAACGGAAGAGGTCACGGAGGACGATCTGGTGGACGGTCATATGGTGGCCGAAATGAAGATCCGAAAAAGGAGGATGAGGCCAGTAGTAGTCAAAATCAGCGAGGAAATAATTCCAATCGCTTCCAGGATCAGAATAATAGAGATCAGAGAGGAAGAGGAAGAGGACAAGGATCTGGAAGACGTGGCTTCCATGGAACATGTTTTCACTGTGGAGAAGAAGGTCATAGGGCATTTGAATGTCCTCAGCGCCAAGGAAGAACAGACAGTAGAAATTAAGGCCAGGCTAGAGTTGCACATGTAGATGAAGATGCTAGATCATCAAATTCTGAAGATGCTGAAAGAGGAGAAACGTTGATTAATAGAAGAGTCCTGTTGAGTGGTGAGAATGAACCTAAGCAAAGAAGGAGCCTGTTTCGCACCAGGTGCAAGTGTGAAGGTAAATGTTGTGATGTGATTATTGATAGTGGAAGCACTGACAATTTGGTGTCAGAAGAGATGGTGACAAAGTTGAAGCTCAAGAGACAGAAACACCCACATCCATATCGAATTGCCTGGGTACAGGATGACCACAAGGTCATGGTCAATGAACAATGCCTAGTGAAGTTCAAGGTTGGCGGATACCAAGATGAGGTATTGTGTGATATCATATCTATGGATGCATGTCATATGTTGTTGGGTAGACCATGGCAGTTTGACAGATGTGCTGTACATGATGGTCGTGCGAATACCTATTCCCTAACAAAGGATGGAGTGCGACATAAGATAAAACCATTGAAGGAGACCGAAGAAAAGGTATGTGGTAATGCAAGAATAACATTTGTTAATGGAAGGAAATTCCTAGATGGTGTGAGGCATGAGCATGTATGTTTTGCTTTAATTCCAAAAGTTGGTAAAGAGGAAGTAGAAGATGTTCCTGTAGAAGTTGCAGATTTGTTGAATGAGTTTCAGGATATTGTATCCGATAACGTGCCTGATGGATTACCACCAGTCAGGAAGATCAGTCATCAGATGGACTTGATCCCAGGAGCAAGTTTGCCGAATAAGGCAGCACACAGAATGACACCTGCAGAAAGTGAGGAGTTGAACAGACAAGTACATGAACTGTTACAGAAGGGGTTGATTCGAAAGAGTCTGAGTCCCTGTACTGTACCAGCGGTATTAGCACCAAAGAAGAATGGAGAGTGGAGGATGTGTACAGATTCTAGGGCAATAAACAAGATCACAATCAAGTACAGGTTTCCATTGCCACGAATAGATGATATTATGGACTGTTTGAGTGGAGCTGTGTATTTCTCAAAGATAGATTTGAAGAGTGGATATCATCAGATTCGGATCAGAGAAGGAGATGAACGGAAGACTGCCTTCAAGACAAAGGAGGGACTATATGAGTGGTTAGTCATGCCTTTTGGGCTAACCAATGCACCGAGCACTTTCATGCGGCTCATGAACGAGGTTCTGAAAGAATTTCTGGGTAAGTTTGTCATTGTTTACCTAGATGATATTTTGATCTTTAGTAAGACATTGGATGAGCATATGATGCATATTCGTATGGTATTTGAGAAGTTGAGAGAAGAGAAATTGCTGATTAATTCGAAGAAGTGCAGTTTTGTGAAGAAAGAGTTGGTGTATTTGGGGTTTGTAGTTTCAGGAGAAGGTCTAAAAATGGACCCAGAGAAGGTACACGCTATCCTTGAATGGCCTACTCCAAGGAATGCTACTGAGGTAAGATCTTTTCATGGTCTAGCTAGCTTTTACAGAAAGTTTATCAGAAATTTTAGCAGTATTTGTGGACCCTTGACTGAAACAATGAGAGGGGATAGAAAAGAGTTTAAGTGGACTAATGGGGCAGAAAAGAGTTTCCAATTATTGAAACAAAAACTTACAGAACAACCTGTTTTAGCACTTAAAGATTTTAATAACGTGTTTCAAGTAGATTGTGATGCTAGTGGTACTGCAATAGGAGCTGTTATGAGCCAAGAAGGTAAACCTATTGCTTATTTCAGTGAGAAGTTGAATGATGCCGAGAGAAAATATTCTGTTTATGATCAGGAATTCTATGCTATAGTTCAAGCATTAAAGAAGTGGAGACACTATTTGCTTCCTAAGGAGTTTGTTTTGTATACTGATCATCAAGCTTTGCAATATTTGAATTTTCAAGGAAAGTTAAATCAAAGGCATTTGAAATGGGTTGAATTTTTGCAGAGTTATACATTTATTTTGAAACACAGGAGTGGAAAGTCTAATAGGGTTGCAGATGCTCTTAGCAGAAGGCAACTATTGCTGACAGAAATGCAGATTGAAGTGGTTGGGTTCAAGGAACTCAAGAATTTGTATCCAGAGGATCCTGATTTTGGTGAAGCTTGGAAAGCTTGTACAGAGCCTGTTACTTTAGACAGGACGAAATGGTTGGATTTCATCATCCAGGATGATATGCTATTCAGAGGGAGTCAGTTGTGCATTCCACGAAGTTCTATGAGGGAGAATCTTATCAAGGAGAAGCATAGCGAAGGATTGGCTGGACATTTTGGTCGTGATAAAACCCTTGGTTTGGTTAGTGAGAATTATTATTGGCCACAATTGCAGCAAGATGTGAAGAAGTTTGTACAGAGTTGCAGAGTATGTCAGATGGCGAAAGGAGTGACGCAGAATACAGGCTTGTATCAGCCATTACCTGTACCAGAGAAGCCTTGGGAGGATATCAGCATGGACTTTGTTCTTGGTTTACCGAGGACTCAGCAGGGGCATGATTCAATTTTTGTGGTAGTTGACAGATTTTCAAAGATGGCACATTTCATTCCCTGCAAGAAGACTAATGATGCTGTTCATGTAGCAGAATTATTTTTCAGAGAAGTAGCGAGACTTCATGGTTTGCCAAAGACCATAGTTTCAGATCGGGACACTAAGTTTGTTGGATATTTCTGGCGTACATTGTGGAAGAAGTTGAAGACAGATTTGAAGTTCAGTTCATCACATCATCCACAGACTGATGGACAGACAGAGGTGGTGAATAGGAGCTTGGGAAATTTGCTGAGATGTTTGGTTGGAGATAAGCCAACAGGATGGGATTTGATTTTACCACAGGCAGAATTTGCATACAATAATTCTGTCAACAGGAGCACTGGTAAATCACCATTCCAGATTGTATATGGAAGTAGTCCAAGAAATGCATCTGAATTGAGGAAGATAGATAAAAGAGAAATAAGTAGTGCTGAAGCTGAGGATTTTGCAGAGCACTTGAAGAACATCCATGACGAGGTGAGGAAACATATTACCAAAATGAATGCATAGTATAAGGCTAAGGCAGATGAGAAAAAGAGGTATAAAGAATTTCAAGTTGGTGACGAAGTCATGGTTCATTTGCGGAAGGAGCGGTTTCCAGTTGGTACATATAACAAGCTGAAAATGAAGAAGTTTGGACCATGTAGGATATTGAAGAAGCATGATTCAGGAAATGCATATGAGGTAGAATTGCCTACTGAGCTAAATATTTCACCAGTGTTTAACATTTCAAATTTGACAGAGTATCATGAAGGAGGTGTTGAAGATGAGATCACAGCAGCACAGTGGAGTATTCCAGCAACTAGTTCAGACACTAAGGAGATCGAAGATATACTGGACAGTCGTGTTGGCAGAAGCACAAGGAACAGGACATATGAAGAATATCTGGTCAAGTTGAAAGGACGACCTGTTGAAGATTCATCATGGCTGACAAAGGAGGAGGTTAGCCGTCTCGATTTTCCTCTGCACACCTGAGTCGTGACAGGGTCACTTCTCAAATTACCCCGGGTGTCTGATGCAGGAGCATCCTGGGTGTAAGAGCAATCTTGCATCACCCAAAAATATTTCTCTTTTTGTATTCAATAAGGGCTATTTTGTGCAGAGCTGCTATTTATGGAAAGTTACTATTTTTGGTAATTTTTGTATGTGCTCAGAATGATCTGATTTCTTTCTTGGAGGTTCATTTTGGTCATATAAGTCTGCCAGTAAAGTTTCATTGCCAGATCAAGTGTATATTGGAAGATGTTGAAGATTTTCGGTATTGGCAGCAGGGTACAGAAACTTCGAACTCAGTTTTGAAGGCTTTAGAGGCCCCGGATGAGGTCGAATTTTGGGCTGAATGAAGCTTGTTTGATTCAAGCGTTGTAGAGCGCCTCGTGGCGTTTCTGAAATGGGGTTATAATAGCCGATCGGGTCAACTGGTGATGACTTATGGTCTTCGGAAGTTGGGTCACCTGAAATGGCGAAAAATGATTTTTCTTCAAAATTTCTGTTCGGGTTTCAAAAGTTATCTTGAGCCGACTATGATGTAATAAATTGTAAAATAAAATAATTCTAAGTTTGGTCGGCCTTATTGGCTAAAATTCTGGAACCTTCCCAGACGGTAGAAATTTGCCTATATAAGGAAGGCTGTATTATTGTCTTAGGCAGTTCAGAATAGTTCTGGGTAGTAGATCTGGGTAATAGTTCGAGGCTTTGTCCTACAGAATATTGTAAGGGAATGCCCATGGGGCTTTGCATATTGTAATTCTGAAAGTTTGTAATTCCACATTTGTGGAGATAATAAGAAGCCAATTTTCTGTTCTTGCATATTGTTGTTGTTTCTCTATTTCTGTTATGCGTTTGTGGTATTAAGGGGAGCACCCTTCATCAAGTGGTATCAGAGCGGGAGTTCTTGAGTGTGTAAACAGATCGCCGACTGTGAGGCAGTTTGCACCAGGACCGTGGTTAGCGTTTCAGCGCGCATCGCGAAAATGCCTCCACGAAGAGAACGTGGCGGAAGAGCTGGTGCTATGACACCTGAGGTTAGAGAGCTGCAGAGACAAGTGCGAGCATTGCAAGAAGAGATTCGCAGAGGAATGAATCTTAATGTCAGAGACGAAAGCGAGGATGAAGCCGAAGAAGAATATCAAGAAGGAGAAGTTGAAATTGTGAACCAGGAGGAAGAAAGACTTTTTCGGGCGATTTCCAAGATTGGGAAAAGACCTAAGATTGAGGTTCCTACATTTTCTGGAAATCTTAACCTAGAGGAATTGATCAACTGGATTAATGAATGTGAGGAATATTTTGAGTATGAAGATGTTGAGGATCCTGATAGGGTCAAATTTGCGAAGGCCAGACTGAAAGGTCATGCCAGATCCATACAAAGACCCAATCAAGGCGCTTAACATGACCCCAGACTACTTACTCAGAGGGATAAACCTGTTCTAAATGGAAGTGCTTCCATTTTCCGACGATACACTAAATTAATTACTATCCTCTTTGTCTTGTATCACATTTTGTTTCTCAGTTAATTACTATTTAGTGCGTTGTAAAATGATTGACAATTTACGAATTTGAGCTGAGTGGATATTCAGATTCAATTGCCTCCAAGGGTACAAACATCTTAACAACATAAATTATACAAGTACAAAACCCACAAAGTTATAAATTATTCAATTGCCTTAGTTAATCCATGTCATTCCAGAGCTTAGGTAATCTTTCAGCTTTTGTTTTACCATGTAATCCCATGCTTAGATTATAGGAGGCTTCAATTCCCAGCTTTTGGTGCCTTCAAAAGTTTGGAATCCCATGTTTCAATATTTATACCATGTAATCCGTCAGGGTGTCATATTCTGTTGAATTGATATTTTTAGTGTTCCAGCGCATGATGTTCAATTACTATCCTCTTTGTCTTGTATCACATTTTGTTTCTCAATTAATTACTATTTAGTGCATTGTAAAATGATTAGCAATTTACCAATTTGAGCGGAGTGGATATTCAGATTCAATTGCCTCCAGGGGTACGAGCATCTTAAAAACATAAATTATACAAGTACAAAACCCACAAAGTTATAAATTATTCAATTGTCTTAGTTAATCCATGTCATTCTAGAGCTTAGGTAATCTTTCAGCTTTTGTTTTACCATGTAATCCCATGCTTAGATTATCGGAGGCTTCAATTCCCAGCTTTTGTTTTACCATTGAATCCCCAGCTTTTGGTGCCTTCAAAAGTTTGGAATCCCATGTTTCAATATTTATACCATGTATTCCGTCAGGGTGTCATATTCTATTGAATTGATATTTTTAGTGTTCTAGCTCATGATGTTCAATTTTCTGAATTATGATTATCCACCGAGTCTATTTGTATTTAATCTTCATTTATGTTAGTTTTCTGCATTTCAATTTTTGTTTTGTTATCTATTGAATTTGTCTACATTTCAAATTCAACTCGAGTATTTTTAATTTTCTGCATTCTAATATCTGTTCAATTTATTTTTTAACATCATTCACTTCAATATTTTTTATTGTGTTTATTTCTAACTATTTTTGGACAGCCTGTTTTCTAATTTTATGCTAGAAAATGGTTTGAAAGCAATTTTTATAAAAGAAATGCTTAATATTTAAAAACTTGAATTAGCTGGAGTTTGGTTGAAAAGTTTCATTATAGAATGTATTGGTGTGGTTCAACTCATCTAATGAGAATTTAAAATTTGAAATAATGTCATTGATGTGTGGTTTCATTTTTGATGTTAGGAAGTGAATCATTTGATTATTTTGTTACATAGTAATTTTCAATGCATTGAATGGTTAGGATGGATAATTAGTAGTAAAGGTAAAATGGGAATTATATGCAGTGAATTCATTGAAAATATATATTTTCCATGTAATGGAAAATGTTGACATTTGAAATCATATTTTAATTAAAGATTTTTTTGAATTTGTACAAAATGTTGACTCTGCTCCCACTTTGCCTCCCTCCACTCCCCTCCCACTTCGCCTCCCTCCACTCCCCTCCCACTTCGCCTACCCCTCCACTCCACTCCCACTTTGTGTCCCCCCCTCCACTCCACTCCCACTTTACCTCTTCCTCCCCCTCCCCTTCAACTCCCAATCCCCCCTCCCACCTACTCCCAATCCTACTCTAGCTCCCACTTCGCCACCCCCTCCACTCCACTCCCCCTCCCCCTCCACTCCCGCTCCCGCTCCCGCTCCCGCTCCCACTCCTGCTCTGCCTCCAACTCCCCCTCCTCTTCCCACTTTGCCTCCTTCTCTCACTCCCACTCGCACTTCACCTCCCCCTCCACTCCCACGCCCACTCCCCTTCAACTCCCCTCCCACTCCCACTTCCTCTCCCCCTCCCCCTCCACTCCCACTCCCCTCCCACTCCCACTTCCTCTCCCCCTCCCCCTCCACTCCCACTCCCACACCCAATCCCGCTCTTGGTCCCACTCCTGCTCTGCCTCTAACTCCCCCTCCTCTTCTCACTCCCACTTCGCCTCCTTCTCCCACTCCCACTCGCACTTCAGCTCCCCCTCCACTCCGCTCCCACTTCGCCTCCCCCTCCACTCCACTCCCACTTTGCCTCCCCCTCCACTCTGCTCCCACTTTGCCTCCCCCTCCACTCCACTCTCCTTCAACTCCCCTCTCCCTCCACTCCCACTCCACTCCCACGCCCACTCCCCTTCAACTCCCCTCCCACTCCCACTTCCTCTCCCCCTCCCCCTCCACTCCCACTCCCACTCCCAATCCCAATCCCGGTCCCGGTCCCGGTCCCACTCATGCTCTGCCTCCAACTCCCCCTCCTCTTCCCACTCCCACTCCCACTTCACCTCCTTCTCCCACTCCCACTCGCACTTCACCTCCCCCTCCACTCCACTCCCACTTTGCCTCCCCCTCCACTCCACTCCCACTTCGCCTCCCCCTCCACTCTGCTCCCACTTTGCCTCCCCCTCCACTCTGCTCTCCTTCAACTCCTCTCTCCCTCCACTCCCACTCCACTCCCACACCCACTCCCCTTCAACTCCCCTCCCACTCCACTTCCTCTCCCCTTCAAATCCCCTCCCCCTCCACTCCCACTCCCCCTCCACTCCCCCTCCCCCTTACCTACACTCCCACTCCCCCCTCCCCCTTACCTCCACTTGCACTCACCCTTACCTCCATTCCCCCTCCCCCTACACTCCTACTCCCACTCCCCCTGCCACTTTGCCTCCACCTCCCACTCCACCTCCCCCTACACTCCCACTCCCCATTCCCCCTCCACTCCCACTCCACCTCCACTCCCCTTCCCCTCCCACTCCCACGCCCACTCTCCTTCAACTCCCCTCCCACTCCCACTTCCTCTCCCACTCCCCCTCCCCCTCGCACTCCCCCTCCCCCTCCCACTCCCACTCTGCCTCCACCTCCCACTCCTCCCACTCCACTCCCATTTCCCCTCCCCCTCCACTCTTACCAACTCCCCTCCCAGTCCCACTCTCGCTCATGTTTTGCCTCCATGTCCCCCTCCCCCCTTACCTCCATTCCCACTCACCCTTACCTCCATTCCCCCTCCCCCTACACTCCCATTCTCCCCTCCCCCTCCACTCCCACTCCACCTCCACTCCCCTTTCCCCACCCACTCTCCTTCAACTCCCCTCCCCCTCCCCCTCCCACTTCCTCTCCCCCTCCCACTCCCCCTCCCCCTCCACACCCACTCCCCTTCAAATCCCCTCCCCCTCCACTCCCACTTCCCCTCCCACTCCCCTCCCAGTCCCAGTCCCACTCTCGCTCCTATTCTACCTCCACGTCCCACTCCACCTCCACTCCTACTCCCCCCCTCCCCCTTACCTCCATTCCCCCTCCCCCTACACTCCCATTCTCCCCTCCCCCTCCACTCCCACTCCCCCTGCCACTCCATCTCCACTCACGTTCCCCTCCCCCTCCCCCTGCCACTCCACTCCCCTTCAACTCCACTCCCCACTCCGCCCTACACTCCCACTCACTCCCCTCCCAGTCCCAGTCCCACTCTCGCTCCTATTCTACCTCCACGTCCCACTCCACCTCCACTCCTACTCCCCCCCTCCCCCTTACCTCCATTCCCCCTCCCCCTCCACTCCCACTCCCCCTGCCACTCCATCTCCACTCACGTTCCCCTCCCCCTCCCCCTCCCACTCCACTCCCCTTCAACTCCACTCCCCACTCTGCCCTACACTCCCGCTCCCCTCCACTCTCGCTCCACTCCACACCCACTCCCCTCCCCCCTCCCCCTACACTCCCGCTCCTGCTCCCTCTCTCGCTCCCCTCCCCTCCCGCTCCACTCCCACACCCACCCCTACACTCCCGCTCCTCCCTCTCCCGCTCCCCTCCACTCTCGCTCCACTCCACACCCACTCCCCTCCCCCCTCCCCCTACACTCCCGCTCCCCTCCCCTCCCGCTCCACTCCCACACCCACTGCCACTCCACTCTCTCCAATCCCACTCCCCCTCCCACTCCATTCTCCCTCCACTCCTGCTCCCCCTCCCACTCCCACGCCACTCCCATTCTCCCCTCCCCGTCCACTCCCGCTCTGCCTCCACCTCCACTCCCACTCCCACTCCCCCTACACTCCCACTCCCCACTCCCCCCTCCCCCTTACCTCCACTCCCACTCCCACTCACCCTTACCTCCATTCCCCTTCCCCCCTCCCCCCTACACTCCCATTCTCCCCTCCCCCTCCACTCCCACTCCCGCTGCCACTCTGCCTCCACCTCCCACTCCACCTCCACTCCCCCTCCCCCTTACCTCCATTCCCCCTCCCCCACACTCCCCTCCCCCTCCACTCCCAATACCGCTGCCACTTTGCCTCCACCTCCACTCTACCTCCACTCCCCTCCCCCTCCCACTCCCATGCCCACTCCCCTCCCCCTCCCCCTCCCACTTCCTCTCCCCCTCCCACTCCCCCTTCACTCCCCTCCCCCTACACTCCCGCTCCCGCTCCCGCTCCCTCTCTTGCTCCCCTCCACTCTCGCTCCACGCCACACCCACTCCCCTTCAACTCCCCTCCCCCTCCCCCTCCCCCATCCCTCCCCCTTACCTCCATTCCCCTCCCCCTACACTCCCACTCCCGCTCCCTCTCTCGCTCCCCTCCTCTCTCGCTCCACTCCCACTACCCCTCCCACTCCCCCTCCACTCCCACATTCCCTCCCACTCCACTCTCTCTCCAATCCCACTCCCCCTCCCACTCAAGAAAATCAAGAATGTTTTAATTATATATAAAACAATCTATTACTTATAATTACCATATAAAATGAAATATTTTATACATATTAAAGAAAATCTTTAATATATGATTCCAAATGTCAACATTTTCCATTACATAATATATATTTTCAATAAATTCAGTGCATATAATTCTCATTTTACCTTTACTACTAATTATCTATTCTACCTATTCAATGCATTGAAAATCACCATATAACAAAATAATCAAATGGTTCACTCCCTAACATCAATAATGAAACCACACATAATGATATTATTTCACAATTAAAAAATCTCATTAGACTAGTTGAACCAAACCAACAAGTTCTATAATGAAACTTTTCAATCAACTCCAGCTAATCAAAGTTTTTAATCAAACAGGTTGTCCGAAAATAGTTATGCTGCTTTTAATGTGAAAATAAAGACAACAAAAAATATTGAAGTTAATGACGTTAAAAAACAATTGAAAGCAATAGAGATGAAATGGATACAAATTTAACAGATATTAGAATGTAGAAAATTGAAAACACATATGCAAATAATATTGTCTTCAAATTAAATTATTATATTTCTTTGAAAACCAAATTGCATTTTACAGAAAATCAAAATACTATACGAAAATCAAAATTTAATATATTGACTAAATTGATATAAACATTTTCCCTAGTAATTTAGCATGAAAGAATGCATCAAGAAGCCCTAACCTATATGATAGTCCAGGACAGGAAGAAATCATTTGAGAACAAAACAAAAGTAGCTATCAACAAACCACAGAAAAGCAATGTGTTTTCTGACATCCTTGTGCACAAAATTTCTGTACCAGAAATATCTATTATATATGAGTTTAGGGGCACACCCATCTGATATATCTACATTCATATGGGACAACGAAAACCCAACATTTCATACAAGAGTCTCCGAGCTTGTAGCTGCAAGGCCCGTTTCTATTAAGAAATTTTTAGCCTTCATTATTAATGGAGGCTGAAAATCAGGAGCCTCTGGAAACAGGAGGACTACACTTTCTTCTCTGAGAATAGATTTGTGGGCAATGAGTATTATATTCATGGCCATGATTCAACCAAGCATTGGACTGAAGTGGCTGAGGAAGCTGTGTATGTAAGCAGGAATTAATCTCCTCCAAGTTGGCTGTAAATGTAAACAGGACTAGAAAGGAAATTTCCCTGGTTGTAGCTGTAAACAAAGATCAGAGAAGGTGCTTTGCACGATCTTGTGGATTCCAATTTAGGGTTTAATCTTGATGATGAGGTAAGAACATCCATCACAGCAGTTGCAGAGTTGGATTCCAAGGATGATAGACCGGATACCAAAATTGTTGCTCAAGATAAGTGGCCAAGCACTAAAATCACTCCCAACAACAGTGCATAATTATTGAATAGTAGTTTCTGGTTTTCATTGTGTATGATTTTTAATATTTCAGAATATGAGAGAGTGCAGAATGTGAGAGAGTAGAGAAGACAACAAATTGAAAAAATATGATTAAAAAAAGCACATAATTGGTTTTACATATTTCGGAGATATTTTGTAATTATTTGATAGTGTTTTCTTTTGTTTCTTTTTATGTAATTGTAACAGTACAAGTTTCTGCCACGAGCATGTCTTTACCATAATTATAACAATATGGATGTTAGCCATGCTCATGTTAGTATTGAAATACTTATATTGAATCCCGTGTATGCCCACTTAAAGCTAGAATATTTTGAAGCCAGCTAATTAATATATGTTTAGTATGGATTATGTCATATTTACCACAAATGTTATATTAATTGAAGCAGTTCAGCTTAATCTTTTCTGTGTAGGTAAATTGTAGTGGTTGTGGTCTAAGTAGCCAATAAAATCGCCATTAACAGAAATTATATTTTTCGGTTTGTTTCATTGGACCGCACTTGAATCATTTCTGATTTTGTAGAGGCTGAAGCGTTTTGCAAGTGGGTGACCGCACTTGAATCATTTCTGATTTTGCAGAGGCTGAAGCGTTTTGCAAGTGGGTGGGTTGCAGAGTGATGACAGAAGCAGAGTACCACAGGATCTCGGATGGATTATGATAAGCATGGAAAAAAGGTTACAAGAATGAGAGGAAGTGGTTGGGAGTGGACTAGCACAGAGTTTCACCTATTTCCTGGCTTTAAGCCTATGCCAGAGTATGAAGAATACTCTACTGATTTTTTCGATGGGAAACATTATGTTCTCAAGGGGTACTCAGATGTGACACATGACATTATGCGCAAAGCTTCGTTCAGGAACTTCTATCAAAGTCAGTACAGATATGTGTTCAAAAATTCTGAACTATATTATGCCTTAAGATCCCTTCACTAGATTTCTATACCATAAGAAGACTTTTAAGTGTTAGAAGGTGGATTCCAAAACCAAACATAAGCCTCCCTCCTCTTCAGTCTATAAAATATTATCAATCCATAATAGAAAAGGAGGCAACAGGGATTACACCCTGTTCATTACAAATGTTACTCAAAGCTCCATGATTATATTTTTCTCTAAGATATTTTCATCATATTTCTATAACTTAAAGAAGGCTTAGGGTATGGTGCTATGGAAGGGGCTTCCTAAAAAATTTAGTGGGTGCTGTTAAGATTTTTTAGAATTAATTTAACGTGATAGTCTTATGAAATTTCTAGTTTAGTTTATTCTTGACACTTTAAGCTCCAAAATTTATGGAAGTTGCTGGTCTCATAGATTGTATTATTTAGCATATTGAGTAATAAAAAAATAAAAACTTCAGATGATTGACAAGTGGTAGAAGAAATTCTAAGCTCGTTGGACAATTTCTAACTCCCCACCTTTTCAACCAACTTAAATTCGCATCCTAAAAAGTAGAAACTGCTATTTTTCAGAAAAGATTCTTATTAATATTGTAACATTTTATTTTTATTTTTCCATGAGACCTCCTAATCCTTAAATTAGATCCTAAAGCCCCTCCATAAGATTGCACCCTTAAGATTCCAAAATTAGGTATTAGCCTCTCCTTTTCAGTTTGTAGAAATCAGTTCATAATAGAAGAGACTGCAGGAGTAAGACCCAAATCTCAGCTCCAGTCTCCAAAAAAGCACATTATTTTAAGCATCATCTTCCATAGAACCCAGCTACAGATCTCTCAATGCATTGTTTAGCCTCTGAAGAAGCTCCCCTTAGGCAATGATCAGAGACCAAAGACCTCACTGATAAGCATTCAAGCATTCAATATAGGAGGTAATATTGAAAGCTGATATGCAGGCAAGAAATTTTAATACTAATGAGAAATAAGACTATGGATTTGCAGTCAAAAACTCCCCCCAACAAAGTAAATGTAAGAAAAGAAAACCAACCCTCTCGTTAGGTATCATTCTGGTTTTATTCCCTTCATCCACTCCCTCGCAATGTGTTGCATGTACCAAGAAGTTTTGCCCCACCATATCAATCTTTCACTCAGCACACCAGATCTCAGAAGCTTAGTACAAGGATATTGTTATGGCCCCACCATATCAATCCTTCACTCAACACGCTGATCCCTACAATCTACTACTACCAGGATGGTCTCATGGCTAAGAAACCGATTAGTACCAACTACCTTTCAACAACATAATCTCGACTCTTCTTATTCCAAACATAGTGTCTATGGGTTTAACTAAGCCCTACCCACTCATCCAACCAAGAAAAATGTGTTCACTAAGAATACTCAATTCATTCACCTCTGGAATCAGTTCTTTCAAGATTAAATATGCTAATAAATTAAGTGATTCACTCTACCTGTCAATTCATTTCAAATGCTAGTCCATGTCTAGTAATTTTTAATCTGCAACAATGATCCTGATTAGTTTATAGTTTAGACCCGAGAGACGACTTGCAGGAACAAGAGACATAGACTCTATCCTCGAGAGGAAGACTAACAACCTTTCTACAAATTCATTAATACGATGAAAACACTCTCCAACCTAGTCGAGAGTAAAAAATTTTAACATATATAAATTAAATGAGAAACAATTTAAATCAAGACATTCATGTCTCGATTAGTGATTACCTAGATAATTACATTACCTTTCAATAGAGGGTCTCATTTACCTTTATATTGCTAACCCAAATGTCATTGTAGACTGTGTGTCCCTCGTTGAAGTGTTACTCTGATTATATCAATCAATGAAAACACCTATCCACTCTTCCTATCCCTCTTGAGGTAGGCCATTATGAATCTCAGACCTGAGTCTGCTTGAACTAATCCTTATTTTAGTGTTATAAGTACATTCTCTCCCTATTTTAGTTTTTCCCCTGTGAGTGCCTTCTCCTGATCATACGTGGATGAAATTTAGAGAAATAATGTTGTCAAAATGTTGTTGGCTTCTTCCTCTATTTTTCTCTAGAAGGATATTTTGAACTCAACTTTAACATAGTTTTTGGTGTAATTCATTAAATTTATGGGAATAAGGTGCCCTTTGCCCTAATCTTATATACTATGTTCAATTTGTTTTTCAGCCATTGGGTTTCTATATCATGCCAAAGTTCCGTGGTATGGAAAAGCTTAGAAGCTAACTGAGCTTTACCAACTGAGCTTAAAAGCATTAATACTGTTGCAAGATGATTCAATGCAGTTATTTCAGAATGGGACAGTTTGATTATATATGTCACGATAGGCAACACTTTATGGGGCACTTTTGCAGAAATAAGTTCAATCTGCAGCTGTGAAATTAATGAAGCTTCTAAAATAGAAAACAATTCTGGAGAATAATTATTCTCACCTAAAGGTCAGTCAAGAAGGTGTCAAGAAGGTGGGCCCAAAACTTCGATAATACATGGGAAAAAGCTCACACAATTAATTATAAAAATAAACCATACATGTATTAAAGTTATGGGTCACTATTTAAGTGGCGTGGGGTGAGCTTGGAGCACATTCTTAAGATTCTATAAACATAAATTTGGCTTGGATGTACAAAGATTCTACATGCATGAGCTATGAACTGGGGAGGATCACAGACCGGGGTAGGATTTTACACCATGTGGAGAGGCTTATTGAAAAGCTAAAGGCGAGGGACAAAAATATTATATATGCTATTGAATTTGTCTAATAAATTTTCAGGGACAGAGAATATTTGTCAACAAGGACTGAAAACATACCTCTTGTTACCAATCATAACGACTCCATGCTGATGACCATCCTAGCGATCCTCTGCACAACCCAGCCCAGTAAATCCTCTGCTTGCATGTCATTAGAGCTTTCAGATGATCAATGGAAAGCTTAAATTGCATCATCCACAAATATCTACGCATGGGATTACATGGTAAACACAAAAGCTGATACATTACCCAACTGGTGGAATGAAAATAACTTTGTCGAATTTGTACTTATATAATCAAAATCTTTTACATGTTTTATTTATGTTTCAAAGACACTCTTCACCCCCCGGAGGCAATGGAACATTCACTCTGCCCAGATTGGTAAATTTCCAAACATTTTTCTTAGTTGCCAATTCCAGAGGTTGCCCAACACTCGGGCTATGGAAGGGTAGATCTAAATGTCTTCTCAAATTCCCATTAAAGACAAGTCAATATAACAATGCACTAAATATAATTTGGTAATTGAGAAACAATATGTGATACAAAACTATAAGAGGATAGCACACCTTTAACTTGACGATTCCCACAGAGAATAGTTGCCCCACATTGGACACCTCAAGAGATAGACATCAAAGTATCTCCATGCTTCTGACCAAGTCCCCTGCCTTGTTCTGTAAGCACAGCCCACCACAAAAATGGACCACATTGTAGCCCAGAGATCTTCTCATCAGACAATTCCCTCAAAATGATGGTGCTGAGTTTCTTGAATTGGCGAAGGACAAGATAAAAAAAATAACCTTCAACAGCACATCCGGAGTGAAAGAATGGTCTCTGGCTTATCTCACATAACCCATCCTCACATGCAAGAAATGGCTTATGATGCGATGAACAAAGCATCGAGAGGACACTGTTGTGAAGTGTTACGAATTGAGACAGGAGTCAATTGCTATGAATGCTTCCATGTTTATTAATTTTTAATCTGCACGGTGTCTCCAACGACCCTGGTGAATTTAGACCCATAAGATCACTAGGCGATGACTTGCAGGAACAGAGCATATTATGGAATTTGTTAACAGGGACTGAAAATCATTTGCAGGAAACATAGATTCTATCCTAGGGAGAAAGACTAACAACCTTTGTACAAATCCATTAATACGATGAAAACGCTCTCCAACCCAATTCGCAGCACATAAAAGTCATTTCTAATTTCACAATCTTCTAATTAGTGACCTATTCCTCGACTGTGACCTGCTTGGTGATTTATGATGGGCCTTAATGCATTAACTTTCTTTAGATACCACTCTAATTTGAGACGAGCTTTACAAAACAAAATATCCAAAATGAAGGAAAGCATTACAGCAAGGCCAAATCTCGTTTTGCAATTACAAGGAAGAATGACAGATCCTGGCAATAGTATACAAATACTGATTAGAATATATACCGTTGGTAAACTACTGTAATGACAACACACAGACTACAAGAAATTCTATCTGCGTGAAGTATGAACTGGGGAGGAAGACCCTACTAGGGTTTTACATATGAAAAGTTAAAGTTCCAAGGCAAATAAGAGAGATAGAAAGATTGCCTAATAAATTGCAGGAACAGAGCATGTTTGTTTACAGGGGCTGAAAATATACCTCTGATCCTCTACAGAGCCCAACCCAGCCTTTCCTCTTTCACAAGCTCAATGCAATGCACCATCCATAAGTATACTCGCAAATATAGCCGTTTGTTTGTTTTTTTCTTTCACTTGTCCGTTTAAAGGGCCTATGATTCAAATTTAGGAGCGGCCTAGGTTTGGGAGATTCATGAGATATGGTAAGGAAATATTTGAATATATCATGGGTATAAGATCTATTATATAGGTCTATAATTCTCATTAAGTTCATGATTCAAGAAGTTGCAAAAAAAAAACTTTGTATGTTTATTAGGTTTTTTTGAACATTCATTTTTATACAATATGATTAATTTATAATTTCTAAAATATAATCAGTAATACTATTATGATAAATATTAGTCTATTTTGAACGTGTTTTACACATATTCATATTAGTCTATTTTGAACTTGACCTTACACATATTAATATTTCAAGATATTTTTAAAGATTGTGTTCTTATATATTAGTAGAGCGAAGAAATAATAGCCAAGTAGATCATAAGAACTTACATTGAACCAATTCAAAACTATGCCTTAAAGATGAAATTTACATGATAAAAAATTGATTTAAAACCATGACATTGGCACAAAAAGATTTCTAGGTCTATGTAGAGTTCAAGGACAATAAATACAAAAAGATTTAGTCATCAATGATCATGCTTCATCATAAGTTGAAGGGATGAGTATTCCTTTCCTTTACACAGAATTTCCTAAAATAGCATTTGTTTACCAAATTTAGTTTTTAGGTTAATGACATGTTTATTACATACACTAATATAATTAATGTAGATAGTTTGAACTTGACCAAATATTTTTCTACATTTTGGGCACTACTACATAGAGTGGGGCTTTAAGATAGTTTTTGAGACAATTTTTGAATGAATTATCTTAGTTTGAGAGAAAATAAAAATTGTATATTGTCTTAAATACTGTCTTAAGGAAGTGTCTTAAATTATTGTCTTTATAAGACAATAAAAAACACTAATATTATTGTCTCTTGAGAGGCAATTTTCTTTTTGTCTCTATAAAGACATATATCTTTAATCTCACTTATTATCTTTATCAAGACAATGAAAATATTCTCATTAGAGAGAATATTTCTTTTGCCTCTCTAGAGATGATATCAAACCATCATGTTAGGGCACGATGGAATCGAACCACCATCCTCCTGCTTGTAAAGTAGGTCCTCTTCTATTGAGCTAGCACCCTTTAAAGATTTATATCCTTCAGATTCTTAGGTCTCAAAACACTTTTTAGTTTAATAGTGAATTTTAAGTTTGAATATAATATTATTTTAAATCTAAATTATACCATTTGGGCCATTTGATCTCTATACCAATTGCATGCCTTCGGTCCTGATGATCTCCATAACAAAAAAAAAATGAAGTCATATTGTCTTCCCATCAACCGCTTTGATATCTATCAATTTGAGTAGAGCATCAAGCTTAAATGCTTGAGCTTTACTGTGGAAGGTACCAACATTCATGAAATTACCTATCTTTGTGATAGCTTCCAACAGCTTGAGAAATAGATGATTGTATCTTAGTTCTTTGCATGCCAATTGTATATCAGACTAATGGAAAAGACTATCAACTTGTTGACTTCCTTATTTACATGACACTACCTCTTCTAGTGCATTTTGGAAGTGTATATTAGAAGAAGAAAAAAATAAACAAACCTATAATGTTTGTCTCCAGTGAATTTTTTATTTTTTTTTATCAGTAAAGGCCGAAGCCATAGTTTTTATATTAAGTAGAAAGTAAAATATACAATAGCTATCTACAGCTAAAAACCATAATAGTGTTTGATCATGGAGTGTGAATAAATATAGAGCGCCAGTGCTCTCTCCATGAAAGATAAAGAGCCGTTCTCTGGTATAACAAAATTTCCTTAAATGTAAGTCTTTTCATGCTTTCCCTGTTTAGCTAAAAGCTTCCCAAAAGCTCTTGATAACGGGAATGTTGTGTGTCCTTCCTATCAACTTTTCGGATTCTGACGAGGATGCCAACCATTTGAAATTGATCTAATGTGTATTCCACATGTTGCCATATTAGCCAACTCATTAGCTTTACCGTTGCCTTCGCGGTAGATATGGTTAGCCGTTATTGATTCAAATTTGGAGATAATACTCAAAATCACCTCTAAAAAAGATTGAAGTTTCCAGTTAGTGATGGCTCCTGATCTAATTGCATTTATGATTATCATTGAATCCCCTTCGATTTCCACTTTATTGAAGCCTAAATCCCTGACAAGAATTAAACCATGATAAAGGGCTTTAATCTCTGCTGCATTATTAGTATCTGGTTCTAGAGGAATGGCTAATTGAGCAATGATTTGACCCTCTAAGGAATGAATAATGCACTCAGCACCCGAAGGCCCAGGATTACCTTTTGATGCACCATCAAAATTTATTTTCACCCATCCCGGGGAAGGAGTTTTCCAAACACATGACTATCTTTGAAGTCCATTATTTTTGCAACCTCTTCCTAAGGAACCAGGAGCTTTCAACCCGTGCCAGCTTTTCATCATCTTATCATCCCAACTGGTGTAAAATTTATGTATTGCTGAATATGTTTGATTTCGAGAATTCATGATCTCCACTATAGCTGCTTCAATTTTATTCAATATTTTCCCAATATCCATTGATTTATCTTGAAAGATTCTCCTATTTCTTTCTTTCCAGATTTCCTAGAGTAAAATTGAAGGCGAGATAATCCATAAGTTACCACACAAACTATCTTTGAAGAGAGTTGGCCAAGCAAGAAGATGCAATTGGAGATTTTGATGGGGAGCAGATTGCCAATTCAATTTTGAATATAGCCACTCCCAGCATTCTGTAGCAAAGGGGCAGGAAAATAATAGATGATTGTGAGATTCTTCGTGTTTTAGACACATGTAGCATCTTGATGGACCCAAAAATCCCATTTTAGTAAATCTCTCTACAGTCAAAATGTGGCCCTGAGAGGCCGCCCATAAGAAAATACCAGCTTTGGGGAGGCATAGTTTATTCCAACAAAGATAGAGTGGGATTGTAGAAGACTTTTGAATGTGTTGTGTTAAGGAATTGTATCCTTCCTTCACCTTATAGACGCCATCTTTTGAAACAGTCCAAATTAACTCATCATTACCATTTTTCAAAAGGAAAGATCCATTTTGAGCTACAGACTTTAGCAAGTTTGATTCTTGGATATCAGCTCCTATACTTGAGAAATCCTTCCACTGCCAAGATCCATCCTCCTTTGATGAATGAGAAGGGATAATGTAATCTTTAAGCATATTACCCCATGTTGATTGACAAAGTTGCATAATCTGATTAAGGTCTGGTATCGATTGGAGAGTACCTAGTCCTCCCCAAGAATCTTCTCAAAATCTGGCTGAGTTACCACTTCTGATATTCCAAGAGAGGTTGGAATCCACAATATGTCTGGATTTCAATATAAAATTCCATATCCTGGATCCTCTTGGAGGGTTTTTAATTCTGAATATTTCATGACATCCCTCTGCACCCAAGTATTTGCCTTTGATGATTCTAACCCATTTGTAATCTTTATTTTTGATCAGTTTCCAATATAATTTAGCTCCCAATGTTGTGTTTTGCCACATCTGATTTTTAATCCCTGTTCCCCCCGCACTAATCGGTTTGCAAATATTGTCCCAAGAGATAATTTTGAATTTTCTATTCTGATCACATCCATGCCAAAAAAAATTCCTCAACTTTTTCACTATGTCCATGTAATCAGTCGAAGACAAAGCCAAACAAGATAATAGATATATGGGAATTGTTGAAAAGGGTAGCTTTAATCATCACTATCCTTCCTGCACATGATAACCATTTGGATTTCCAGCTAGCCATTCTCCGATCCATCCTTTCGTTGATTGGAGATACATTCTCCGGTGAATTTTGATACATGTTACTTGATAAAATTCTCTCCAGACCAAGTTTGGAAATATCACCTTCATACTCCTTTATTTTTTCTTCTTCTTTAGTTGGTGCCATCTTTACTAGAGTCTCTAAAAGCTCTACAATTAGGCCTTTGTTTGTTCCAAACAGTCCCAAACCGTTTAAACTGAATTAAAACTGTATTTGCCTGTCACAGTCAATTGCCTTAGGATATACTTGAATACCATTCTTACACAAAAAATGCTTCTTTCTATGAGGGGAAATTTTGGACATGTTTGGCATGTCTGGAAAAATCATTGAACACTAGACAATTAAAGCTCTTTTTCACAAGCTGCACCACATTGAAAAAATCAAATATAGTAAATATTTTGTGATTGCATTAAAATATATTAATATATTGAAAACAAAAATACGTGAATGGCCTCTGCTATGGTTGGAAAGGAAAGATCTCATGTTAGCACAAATACCTTATTGTATGGAGTGAAATGCAACATAATCTAAAACAGAAAACTTCCTTCTTTCTTCCTTTTCAAATCTGGAAAATAATGAATAGTGCATTTAGCTCCCATGTATGTACTTCAAAACCATATGTCTTAATTTGAACATAAACATGTAACTTCAGCATGTGAATCTGAAAACTCACTTGTTACGAAGTCATTTGTAGCAGGAGAAGTGCCTTAGATAGCGATTATTTGAAAGTTTTCCATCTACAAATTGGCTCATCAAAATTTTAAACTTGAATGAAAATCGTCAAAATGATAAAGGATTTGATGTATTTTATGTTAACATTATATCTGTCTCAAAAACACTATATTTAATGTAAGGAAGCATCAGGAATGCAGGATACACCTGAGAAAAAAGAAAATCTACAACCAGGTTGATTATAGAAGAGAATATAAAAATGGAATTTATGTCAACCAACTAAATTCTTAGGAGTTGATCTGATCCTACAATCAATCAAACTTTGCTCATTTATCTCACTGAATTTTTCAACTTTAATGTGATAGCTTCTAGGTCTAACTATATAATTCAGATTATGATTCTTACGATTACTACCTTGGGGGATTGTGGAAAATCAAATAGAAGAGTATAGTTTGAAGCAGATTCTAGCCTATCCACCTTAAATAACAATAAGGCCCTCACCTTTTCCTCAGGGAAGACATTTATAAGCGTATATGTCCATGACAACTTTCAAGATACCTAGGTTGCTAGCAATATCAGGGCTATTAAAGCTCGATAAAGTATAATATGAATAAACAACCAGACCTGCGTGATCATTCTTAGGGCACAATATGTGTGACAGTGATGTCACTGCCCAAGATTACCAAATGGAAACTTAAGGCATGTGGCCAAGAGTGAGAACAAATAAGACACATTTTATTTTTAATAAACGAACAAATGAACTTATGTGTATCTATAATCGACTGTTGACTTATTGAATGAAGCTTTGAAATAGCATATAATTTTGATTTGGATTCTGCTATATGGATTGTGTGCCAAATTTTCATGATCAAGTCATAAGTGCATTCTGGAATTTATTTCACTTGTCATAAATAGAAAAGAAAGTAAAATATATATATTAAAGTTTGCATTTCAAAATAAGTTTCCTCGTACAAATTTGTTCTGTACAAATCTGCATTTTCTCAGAGTGGCCATATCAATCTTTCTTACAGATTGAAGCAGCTAACTCAAGCAATCTAATTTAGTTTCCTTACTAAAAATTTAAATCTAGGGCTTATGATGGCCTATGAGGTTTGGCTTTTATCTTTCTAAGACTTGACGAACAGAAAAAGTTGTTTCAATCGCTGAGACTTCAAATGAATTAGTTACATCATTTTTATCTTACAAGAGTCTATACATATGATCTACACTGTACAGTGGTCTAAAAATGGACTAAAAATATGAAACCGAATAGGAATTATAAAAGAACGCCAATGCCCCGGGCAGTGTAGTGACTTGTTGACGAGGACCAAAAATAGAGCAGGATATAATTTCAGATTGAATCTCTGATTCTCCATCCCATCAAGGGAATAAATGCAATGAAGAATAGTATAAAAAGTACAAATGCACATAAAATTATTCCCTCAAAACTAGAGGGAAAGGAGAAACTAACCAGGTACTTTCTAGCAAGATTGGGCTTATAGAAGTCCCATGTGGGTTTCCATACATTTTCTCTCAAATGTTGTAGGAGCATTGGGTCCTATCGACATAGCAATAGAAGCTACTCCTTTAGGCTGAGCATATCGTTCAGCATAGACCTTGCACAAGAGAATAATGTCAGTCCATGCATGTAAAAATCAATTTTTGACAATACAATCCCAACAATACATATCCATATTGCATTGAAAAGCTTTTCTTTAAAAAGACATTGCTCTATAATGAAAGGCCCTGAAATGAATACAAATATTCATTAGATTCGTAGTTCTGCGATCATAAAATTTTAAACTTTCACTTGAAAATATTTTCCCAAAAGTTCATATCCAATAAACAAGATAAATCAACAAAATTCTCATACAATGGCACAAACAAACTTTTCATTACAAGGTCCACTCCTACACCTACTTAAAATTGTGCAAATCTCAAGCTTCAAACTATGTGCAATTCTTTTTTAAAGGATAATTGAACAGAACAAACCTCAAAAATCGACATCAACCAAGTCTTTATTGACTTGCTTTTGTCAATAATAGTTTCACTGCTAACTTCTTGGCAACCAATTTGTTTAGGATCAATAGCTTAGTTTTCCAAAAGAGATGTTACAACTGTCAAGCTGAAAGGCATTAAGATGAATGACTAATTGCAATACAAATCAACTTCCATGAAATTCTAATGATAGCTAATTGAAATTTTAAACAATTTTCATGAAATTCGTTTCTGTAAACCAAAATTTGATTTAAGTACCATAAATTAGAAGCAGTGAGATATGGCTTCAAAAATCAATTATACATCTTAGTATTTTCAAACACTGTTTAATGACTACATAAACAGAAGCATGAAAAAGTATGAAATCACAAAAATTATTGATTTTTTTTATATGTTGGAAGATTTATAGACGTCTATACCTCTCTTCAGAAGAATATACATCCATGAATAAAAATAGAATCTGAAAGAAAAGAATTTTGATTGAAAGAGAAAAGATCTCAATATATACTTTGTTGTCATTTCCTGGATTTGTTTAAAATATCTCCTTATATTCAACTCATTTGAAACACCAATGATACTATTTATTGTGATAGAATTATACTCAACCAAATATAATTATTCATTTTCTGGATTTTCTCCTTATTAATTTTTTCACTAGGCATCGCTCACCTGAAAGGTTCAGGATTCAGAAAAACAGTTTAAGTTTAGCCAATCTGATAGCTATGCCTATAACATGCGCCAGTGGATCCATGGATGATATAGAGATGTATATCCTAATAGTGGAACATATCTTGTCAGTATCTTGAAAAAAGAAAACATCCAACCAAACGAATCAAATAATGGATCATTAAGTGACGATAACACATGCTATGTTAAAAAGTGGTGGAAATACCATGGAGACACCTAGGATAAGGCTGTAGTGAATCTTCTAATATTCTATTGTGACTGGCTATCCTTTCTAGTCCCATGTGACATATGTTGGCCACTCAAACATTAAAATTATTCATTTTCTTTCTGTAATATTCTTTCCCAACAACCAGTCACAGTAGAATATTAGAAGATTCACAACTACCATATCCCAGTTAAAATGTGCCCATTTCTGCAGTTTGTACATGGATATTTCACCAACCCAAATTTGGATGAGAACTGCGGGTTAGTGCAAGTATCTGGTCTTGAAACTCAGAGAGCCCTCGTTCACCTTCAAAGTGGCTACCGAGAGCCATGTAATATAAATTTTCTTCAATGGTGAACATCTTGATCTCTTATCTAAAACTTGGTTAATGAATTTTCAATAGTTCCATCTAAAAAGTGTAAATTTTACATGCTTCCTTTCCCCTGAGCATTCTGTGTTGACTTTTGTCTTTTTTCAGTGTTCTAGCTGCATAACTCCTAACTTCTTGAGAGAGTATATATTTAGTCCATCTATTTTACTGGCTTACTGAAAGAAATTTCATTTCTGTTAGAGGTTAGTTCAGGTTGAGTGTTTCCTTTTTCTCATCCATGTTACATTGGTAGCTTTCTATTGTTATTCGTTTTTGTTTCTCTCAATTAGTTGGATATCTGCTACCAAAGTTTTTGTCGATGTATGCAGTTGGACTGTAGTGCTTTATTGTATTTTCCCTTATGCTTGAAGGATCTGTTTAGACATTACAGTGGGCTTATCTGTGCTGAGTTGACAATATTCTTTCTGAAGAAGCTCCTTAACATACAATTGAGAGTAATATTACCTTGGATGATAAAATTTTGGATGAATCTTTTCCAGAGGCTCTCTGTCTAAATCCAATAATAATTGAAGATGCAAATGGCGTGACTAATGAAATAATTTAGAATCAACGTAGCTTGCCAATAAAATCCGTTGTGGAGGTGATATGTAGGTTTCATCCTAGTCATGAACAATGTATGGTAATGCCACAAGATGTCCTCAATAAGCAGAAAACTTTTGTTTCTCCACATAAGGGGAGAGTTCGATGAACAATTTCAGACACACTTAAGAAATCTAGTGAATGCAAAAAAAACTAGAGAAGAATGTGCACTCTATTGATGGTGTAATAAAGAGAAAAAAATTAGCTCTTGAGAAATGGAGATTAATATCTAGTGTCGAAAGAATGGTCGTTGTCGCAATGGTACTCATGTCATGACAAGTGGGAACATATTATACCAGACTATAAGAATAGAGATTATGAAAGGAATACTTTCCCTAGGCACATAAGATTTTGGAATATGATGGCACAGGAGCATACGGATATGAAGTTACCTATAAACTATGCTAAGGAAACTTATCAAGCAATAGAAAGCTGTTTTGGTCAGAACCAAAGTGGTAGTCCCATAGACATGATAATTGACACATCAGAATCAGATCATAGAGTACCTTTTGATGAGTATCATTTTCTTATGAAAAAATTGCCTCCACGGGATAATGGATCTGTGGAGTTACCATTTCAGAGTGTGAGTGAAAATTCCTTTGATAGATGTAAACAATGTGGAGGAAAGAGGCCTAAAATGATGCTTGATACAACAAATGTTGTAGAAACCCTTATTCAGAATAATAAGATTTAATTTCAAATCTCAAAATGGCTGAGGAAGGGTGTATGAAACATCATGAGAGATATTGTAGCATGTTTGAAAAGAGAATGGAAATGGATGAAAACTCCCGAACCATCATGCAATGAATATGCAAAGGTATCAATGTTGAGGAGCAGAAGGCGAAAGCACATTGTGACTTAGTTTGAGCACTAAATACTATTGGGTATATGAAGTTA
Source organism: Chamaecyparis obtusa (assembly GCA_027943335.1). Lineage (NCBI taxonomy): Eukaryota > Viridiplantae > Streptophyta > Pinopsida > Cupressales > Cupressaceae > Chamaecyparis > Chamaecyparis obtusa. The sequence goes on along the minus strand of BSBK01000626.1, from coordinate 17,879 downwards.
TGAACAATAATTGACAATGACTATCTCACAATGTTATCTACCAAGATCCAACCACTCTGAGCAGCACTAGGTGCTCTCCAATGTTAATGTCACTCCAAACCAATACATAGTTGAATCCATACAATGGCTTAAAAATTAATCACCTAGCAATAAGAACAATTTTCCAACATATTTTTTTTTCCCTTTAATGATTGAACTTCTGAGTATTGACAGCAAGTATAAATTGTACATGCAAAAAGTACTATTGTTTAAATATGTTCAAATCTACCCATCCCATTTACCATATCAACCTCCACATAGATGCTAAAATGTTTCCAAACGCTGCTGTTGACATGGCACTAAATGTACTACCTCAAAATATTGTAAACTAAGAGTAGAATAGATTGAAACTTACATGGTTTCTCTGCAGTTGTGGCTGCCTAACCTTCTAAATGGTACACCATATGCTGCTTTCTTATCCCCACAATCTCCTATAGAAAAACTTATGATGCTGACAAGATTGGCTTGCAAATTCAACCGTAGAAGGAAATTAAGCATGCAGGTATATTGAAATAAGGGAATGCACAGGCACACCATGGTACTTGTGAATGAGCATGATGAACCTTAGGTTTATTCATTTCTAGAAATGGCATGGTTGATGTAACAGTAGGGACTATTGCAATGGAACTTTGACTTTTGAAACTTTGGTCTTCAAATCAATCTTCACGTGTCTCATTCTAGGTCTATCCACAACTTTGATGAAAAAGTCTTCTCGTTGCGGTCTTCAGCTGGAGCAAACTCCTACCAACTTGAGGCTAAAATTGTGATGAATGCAAGGCCTCAAAATCTCATAATATTGCATTTTCTTTGAGATATTTCTAGATGATATGGCCTCTGGCTTCAAGATCGCATGTTTGTGAATTTTACGTTCTTTATCCTTCCAAGATCTACAAAAACTAGCACTTACCTGCAATAAACGTGAGATCATTGAAGAAGAGAGGTGATCGGTCAATCTACATCCTAGAAATATTCAAACAAAAATAAAAAATGGTGAATATTAAAAAAAGTCCAAGGACAAATGATCAAAACAAAATTCACTTTTTACCTGTTGAGGAGTGGCAACCACCTTACACTACTCAACAGTGTTTTGTCGACAAAATATTCATTTTAAGCCCGATTTGAGTGATTCCAAAGCCATATGAAAGTATATTAAGAGCTCTATCTCCATTACAAACCGATTTTGGAAATACATTAAAAATAAAAATGATAAGCCAAATATGTTAAGGAACAGCCTGCATGCCAATGTTGTTTTCAAATTCTCGCCTACACCAATAGTCCCAAAATTGAGTACAACTTTTTCGTTTAATAATGGATTGGCGTGATTCCAATTGGAGATGAAATTAAATTCAATTTTTTATGTCCACTAGAACTGTGTTTTGAAGACAAGAAGAATTAATTGGTAAAATGTGCCAATAAATAGTCGGGAAATGTGAATTTTAGCAGTGCAGATTTAGTATAGGCAGTCAGTATTTTGGGCATAACTTTCTCATACGATATTGGAATTGAGTGATTCAAATTGTGTTGTAAACTAGGTTCATAGGTGGATATTCCTTCGAAAGATTCAACAATTTGATCATCCAAAAATTTACTGTCCTAACTCTGTTCCTAATCTGGCCCCGAGTTTCCTGTGTGACACCTAGTGGGTATTTCAGTCACATCTTTTTCGTTTGATGTCCAAATTGAAAAATTCAAATTGGTTTAGAAACTATGTTTTAAAGGATAATTTGAACAGAAACATCTTTTAAAATTGTGGCCATATGGCCTCTCAAAATAGAACTGTCCCGACTGCATTTTCAATGAAGTCAATGTACCAAAATTCCGTAAGAGTCTTAATAAACAAAAATTGTGCATCATGACTCATACAAATTTTGTAATGGCTGTAAAAATATTCCCAACATCAATTTAATAAAAGATGAATAAATTTTCATATCAAAACAAATGTGGTTATGGAATCCTAACATAACCTCGTGGGAGCTCAAAAGAGGCTATGAAATGTCCTATTATTGAAAATATAAGATAACGAGAATTTGACATTACCACCATGGGAATTGAAGAGAGTCCATGAAATTTCTCATTATCCATCAAATAAACTCTACAATTTTTCTCATGAAACTGGGGCTCTTATATGGTGTCATTGATTAATTGGCCATGACGCTTCAAGAGGAATTATAATGTCTTTGTCAAAAGGATTTGGTATGGGACAAATATGATCAAGGGTTGAGGAATTATAATGTCTTTGTCAAAAGGATTTGGTATGGGACAAATATGATCAAGGGTTGTAAAGTGCTAGAACTTAGACAATAAAACAGGTGATTATACAACTATATAAGTATTGGACTTTCATGTAGCTTAGAGTTTGAGTGAGATGTAGAATCATCAAATAGCACCCAAAGATGGTTCAATTCATAGATCTAGATTCAATATGTTTGGAAATTATAGTAAGACCATAGAGAAAATAAAGAAGAAAAATATGAGAGAATTAAGGAAGCAAGTGGGAAGAAGATGTAAAGATGAAGCAATGACTAAAATAAAGGACCAACTAGAATGATGGTTGAAAGTGGGGAAATAAAACTGAGAAGAGGAGAGGAGGGAGGATGGATGTCTACTAGCACATGAATGAAAAAAAAAATCTTTAACAACCCAAGAACATAATGTAATATAACAACATACCTTGATAATCAAACAAGACTCAATCTTGAAGGCTCCTTATCCCTTTGGCTCCTTCTCTATTGAAATCCTCATTCACTAATGCTTCCTTCATCTTACCAAACTTCCTGCAAAAGAGAGGTTAGTATAATGGGTGCCTCTTATTGCACCAGAAAAGAATCTACTTTTTAATTCATGCAAACTACATGCTCTAAATTAAATGCAGCTAAAACCAATGCTAAACTAAATTCAACAAAAAATAAATGATGTTTTGTTTGCTCACCACACCTTACAATTTAAGAAAGAAAATTCAAGGTTTGAAAATCTGGCAGTTATAATTCTAACAAAAGAATATAGAAATTGTATTCCAGAGTTTTGGCCTCAAAGTAACAAACAATAGAGAAGAATTATTAGATTTATAGCTGCTATGGAAGGGATTGGATTCCTCTCCATTCTCTAGATGTGTAACATCTACCTCAAAAATTATGGTTGGTATATCACTCACTAAAAGGTATCCTCTAGCTAAGAGCATCTGAAAGCACATTGTTTCTTCCACCCATCTGCAACACATCATTCGATTATCATAATCCAAAGGCAAAACACTGAATTATGAATAGAGGCATAACTCCCAACTCTTTAAAAAAGAATTGAATACCCCATTTGTGAAAAGTTGATGTAAGGCCTGTTCCTCCATTCACCATTTTCTGTTTTATTTAGTATATGTAAATATTAATTAGCAAAAGTTACACATCTCCTTATAAGATATTAAGCTACTATGTATTTTATCTAATACAGTATATTCTCTTTTGTTGATCAATCAAGATAGAAACTATAAATACAATCTAATCATTTGAGCACAAAATGCTATTTACCTTATTCATCATGTTCCACTAACCAACTTGAGGTAGGCAAACTTTTTCCTTACCTTTATCATGATATTTCAACTATTCATGAAAATTAATACATTAAGTTTTAATCCAAAGTATTATATAATGTGACTATTTTATATGGTCAAAAATATATACAAACACAAAGACTCCTCCCCCAACCAAGATCCACCCCATCCCATCCACCCAACATGCTTTGCAATACCCAATATCATTACATCAAAAAAATGAAATTAACAACTTACAAGCAACAGAGATGGAAAAATTAAGCAGAGACTATCTACTTCTTTGATTCATAAAAGATGAAAACCTGTAAGATGTCCATTTCCCTTTCTTGGGGTTGTTGATATGCAAATTTCAATAGATTAGTAATTTGTTTCTCATTCAACCACGTTAAATATCTCTGCCCTTCCACAATCTTGTAAGCCTATGTATTTCCATAAAAGTTGAAGTCAATACTTAAATCATGGGCAGAAAGCTATTGATTGTATATATTTGTTGAAAGAGAACTAGGTTGGTTTGGCTATATGTAAAGCTCTACCTCCATTGGTAGATAGTTTTCTTTTTGTGTGTTTCCAACTTGAAGACATGGAATGTGGGTATGTTGAATTTTAAAACCAAACATTTCTTGGAAATATTCATTTACTGATTTCATTGTTGATTTCTCATCTACGGGGAACCTTTTCAAACAAAAATAACTTGGAGTAACATACATTTTTATTTCAGTGAACATTTAAAGCATAAACAAGGGATGAATCCCTCTATAGACTTAAATAAAGATCTTAAACAATGGGTATACTAATAGAGCTATTAACATATGCATCTAAAGAATAGATACAAGTGTAATAAAAATGTTGAAGCTTAAAAGATTATAAGATCCCTATCTTAGCTCTTGGGTAGGTTGTGATGTCAATCTAGAAATGTGTTACTTTCAACAAACATTTACCCTATGTGTCACTTCTACTTTTACACCTTGCAATGCCTTTTTAATCTTATTAACACACAGGGTTCACATTCACATAGTTACCAAAAATTGTAAGCTAGCTGGCTGGTTGGTTGAATAAAACATTTTAAGGCACAAAACTAAAAAGCTTCGAATTTAAAAATTATACATAAATAAAAATCTTATTTAGTTTCCTTAATAACTATCTTTCTTAAATAGAAAAGATGAATTGTCTAATGATGGCAACACAACAAACACTGAATAAAGAAAACATGAAAATTTTCTTATGATGCATCAAAGAGAGTTTGCACCTTTAGCATAAAACATATTCATTTTTAAAGTATTCCCTATAAGTTGCACATGTGAGCATACCAATAATCGAAGGTATCATTAACATCCATAGGGATAGATTTGTTTTGCATGAATAACTGGTATATATATATGAATTGGGGAATGTAGTGGGAGACAATCTTTCTTATTGCAGTGTATTTTGTAAGATGTGATTAAGGATCATTGAATATAACCAAGAAAACTTCGAATCCCTGAGCTTCCTCCACATGTTTAATCCTTTTCCAGTGGTTTTCCCATAGATCTTTTCAATTAATGCAACGTTCATTTTGCCCATTCATGGAGTTGTATTCAATACCTCTAAGAAGTATGATTATCCACCATTAGCAAGTAATGTGGGTTGGATTGGATTACTCGGTGTTCTAATCACCATATTGTTGCTCGCAAATGATGCACCTCTCCTAACTATTGCCCATTTCTTTTGGAATAATTTCTTTAGGAAAGACGATTTTACATATTACCACCAAATCTTTCTTCCATTAAGTACAACTAGTTGTCCACCAATGGGAATAGACAGAATCAGGTTTGATTGGGCCCTACTATTTTAAGGGATCCATAGAAGGAGTATGCCTGCTACCGGGTGGGTCATCGGGTATTGTAATGATTGTCTCGGAGAAAGGTCATGGCCTGATTCAAATTCTATCGGATCAAGGGCAAGGGGCCCCTATGGCTTGTCATTGCATTGGAAACACTAATATAAATTTCAAATAAGGAACATGTTAAGCATATTTCATGTATTTTATTACATTCTTTTGTAATACCCTCAAAAAATGTAACCTGCATTTATTGTGGGTAGAAGAGATAAAGCATAATTGAATAGAAATAAGTAAAGGCAGAAAATGTTTGGTTCAAAGAAGCCATGAAGCTTCAAGTGCCCAAGGGAATGTCTGGAAAAGCATTAGATTTTGTATCATCCATGCCTTAATGCATGATTAAACTACATAAAAGTTTATGTATCAAGTTTTGGAACATGTTAACACTGAACAGTGCCCAAACTGCACCCATTAGGAAGCTTAATTATTTTGAAATAGAAACAATTATTTAATTGTTTACTATGGCCTTCATTTATGTTTATCATGACTCCAAACATGGAATGTTTCTTTGGAGAAAATATATATATCCTTCTCTAACAGTTTAGATTATTATATTTAACATCTCTCATAGAATTTTTTAATAATCAACTCTACACTCGGTGTGTTTACTTGGGAAGCCAACTATATAAGCATCATTTTCTACACTTCACATCTATCAATTATTGAATTGCTTCAACCAATCTTTGTTCCACTTGTCATACTCCATAATTCCAAGTAATTGAACCCTTACATTAACAAACAAACAATCAAATCAAGGCTTGACATCAGAGATGTAGGTAGCTTTCCATGGACTGGCACGTGAGAGTCATATTATAAAATACTATAATGAATATACAAAATAACCAATGGTATACATTGTATTCATGATCAAATATTTAAGGGTTGCTAAAACAACTTTGTAAGATAATGCTTTCTTGAACAAAGAGCTAGGCCCAGTAAGATTTAAATTGCAAAACAATTGATTACATGGAAGAGTGATCTTATTTAAAATTTGAAACCAACATGATCATACATTCTGTATTGTTGAGATGATTTCTATGTAATATTAGTGTTGATCCCTAAGTTTTGTTGTCTATTAGTGTCCTACACTTAGTCATTTTCTAGGAAATGTTGGTCGGTCATCACTGCGACCGAGCCATCTTGCAAAGGCCGAGTTATGTCTAGACTTGTATCTTGTACAGTTACCGAGCAGTAGTTATTGCCGAGCAAGTCAAAGGTCACTGAGTACTTCAGTAATCGCCGAGTAGTTTATGTCAAGTTGTATGAAAGTGTTAGTGCGCCGAGTACTAGTATATGAAGAACAGTTAATGCTGAGTGTTGAAGAGACTTCAAATGCTGAGCAAGCCAGTTTTGACATATGTGTTTGTAGTGGCACAAACACTTAGGTAAACCATTTTGGCCGACATCTATACAATATTTAATGTTTGTTGAGGGAATCACAGAGGTGATTATGCTTTATATTTTTAATCATTAATCCCTATGTAAGTTATGTAGCCTATCAGATTAAGGGAATGCTTAAGCAACATAAATAGAGAATCTAGATCGTTGATCTTGATCTAGGAAGTTGATTTGTTGTTTATATAAGATGATATCTTAACCCTAAACCAATGTAAGAGTATGAGTATGTATGTGGAATGAAGGGGATCTCATATACGCAGAATAGAGAAGTATTTTGATATAGGCAGAGATCAGTCAGAGTGACCGAGCTAAGCAGTGAAGAACAGAACATAGCTATATTTGATTGAGGAGATCAAACAAGTATTGGAAGGAGAAGATCTGTTATCAGCGTCACGATGCAAACTAAAGGATCAAGTACTACTACATTTTAACAGGTGAATCAGGGTAAATCTCTTAATAGAGTGGTCCTAACAGGCCTATGTAAATCTCTTAACCGCGTCTTACTTTGTTGTAAGTTTAAATCCTCTTACCAAGGTAGATTGAATAAGTCTATAAGCTCTTAACAGGGTAGATCCCTCACAGGGTAGATCATTAGTTTATGATCAAACTATGTATCCCTAACAGGTAAACATTAATACTGTAGTAGTGAAGATTTGTTGGTGTCATCCCCACCTCAGTTTTACCTTTCAAGGGTTTCTGGGTAACCAAAATCTTTGTGTTGTGAGTTTCATTTTCATAGATGAAGTTAGAACGTTAGATCTATTTTAGTATTAAATTTGATTTTTATGATAAGGAAGTTGAATTTATGTCAAAGTGGAATTATTAGTAGATATCTGATTCACACCCCCCCCCAACCCCCCGCCCCCTCTCAATATCTCACTTTCTATATTAGATTTCCAACAATTGGTATCAGAGCTAGGTCTCTTAAAGAAGTCTAATCACTTGTGAGTTAAGGTCTTGGAAATGAAGGTCTATAACTTGGGAAAGATTATAGAGAATCAAAATATTGACATTTAGCTTGCAGTACATTAGCTTGAAGCAGCTAGAGGTGAATTGAAGAAATCCTTAAGCAGAAGGAAAGAATTGGCAATTCAACAGAATGATGTACACTATATCAAGAAGAGGATACTAAAGGTCTATTTGACAATGGTAATTCTACTGAAAGTGATAAAGCTATAACAGATCTGCTAGAGAGAAACAACATACAGAGTGAAGACATCAGAAATTTGAAGAGAGAACAGGAAATTCAATCAGTAAGACTATGTGAAGTAATTGAACAGAAAAAGAAAGCCAAAGAAGACAAGATGATGGTTGAAGAAGACAAAAGACAAATGTCTATAAGACTTGATGAAAGGACATGTGACATGCAAAGACTAATAAACAATCAATTGGACATGCTAAATTAACTGCTACTTGCTAATCAAGAGTTGAGCAAGAAAGATATGGAAATCACAAATTTGAGATTAGAAAATAGTCAACTAAAGAATGAACTAAGATATGAAAAGGAACTCAGTGAAAGGATGAACAAACCAAATGAAGTTGTGAAATACTTTGAAGAACTATTAAGGTCGCCAAGAAGATCCAATGATACTTCTGAACTTGGACATGATGAGCACTTGTCATCCACTGAAGAAGGAGAATCATCAAAGAGTGGAGAATAGATAAATGCAAAGTCTAAGAACAAGAAACCCACATGCCATCATTGTGGAAAGCTAGGACACATGATGAACATCTACAAAAGCAAGAATGGTAAGTCCACTCCTAAACAAAAGGTCAATGGAAATTGTTTTAATTGCAAGAAACATGGACATCAAGCACATGAATGCAGGTCAAAGGTCAGTAATCCACCTACTTCACCTAGATTTCAAGGATATTATTTTAATTGTTATAAATTTGGTCATAGAGCACAAGAGTGTAGATCCAAAGCTAAGTGGACATCCAATAAACAGAACTAAGCACCTAGGAATGGTAACACATTCAATTGGGACTACAATACATGGTACAGTTGTCATTATTATGGAGAATATGGTCATATTGGAGTAAACTATTTGAAGACACATTTTAGAGGCAAATCCAAGAGTTGGATGAGTGGAAGTCTTGTCTGTGACAAATGCAATAAGATTGGTCACATAAAAAAAAACTGTAGAGCACATGCACCGAGAAATCAACAAGTCAAAAATGAAGAGACTGTTGAACATATAAGGAATCGGATGAATAAGACATGGAAAAATAAAGAGGAAGCAAGTAGTAGTGGATCCAGTGAACCTGAGGTCACCTCATCCAATGGATTAGGTGATCACACTACTTCAAACTAAGCAAAGAAGGTATGTGAGGAACTGATTCTTCTAACGATTTTTTTTACATCAGTTCCTAACATTTGATATGCTAAAGTCCATATTTGCACAAATTGAGATGCATTAGGATAGATTTGAGAAAGAAATTACATTGAACATTTGATGTCAAACATCAGTATTTAAGTTCATAGTGACCAAGTCACTAAGTGTATGTTGAGCTCCTATGATAGCCGAGATATGATATGTACTAAGTTGAAACTGAATGGCAGTATTGACCGAGTATATATTTTACCGAGTTATCATGTGAAGGCCGAGACAATTGTATTTTACCTAGAAAGTGTACGGATCATTTAATGAAGCCCTAATCTGATTGTTTGAAGTTTATAAAGATAAATGTTACCGTTTATTCTCATTTCACAAATGATTTGAGAACTTGTAGAGTGATTTCAAGGTGATTAACCAGAGCTATTTATGCTAAGTTAAATTTGTGAAGATCTTTACAATGTGTCGTCAACAAACATCAAAGGACTGTTGAAATAAGGTACTACCGAGTAACTCAAATTCATAATTTAAACCCTAGATTTTAGAGATATGGCATCTACTTCATTTGTTGCTGCTAAGAAGCAAGGAAAGGAAGTTTTAAATGTTCAACTTGTGAGGAATGATGCGTGCAAACCACACTAATTTCAAGTCATTCCGAAAAGTGCAGTGAAGGGAGATCTCACAGGTGCCCTGTCATTGATCCCACCTAAGGTCTTGATGATTAATGATGTACGTACATGCTACATGTGTAAAATTGTGGAAATAGGAGATTATGAGATAAGGGAGGCATATGACAAGTTATGCAACAACAAAGTGTTGAAGGCTAAACATCATAAAATTGTCAAGAGAGGGTTAGTGTGTGCCCTCGATTTCCTGCAAAACTTTAAGGTTGAATGGATAAAGATTGTGTTAAGAAGAGTTCATGACATGAAGATATGGCTAGAGGATGGGCCAATCAAGATTACTAAGGATATGATACACTGAGTCATCGGTTATCCTAGTCTAATAGGGAAGAAAATAATGAGATGTCAGAGTAAGGAAATAATTCAATCAAACACTCAGATAGTGTGGAACAAGAGAGGAATGACAATTTCCACAATCATTGATCTGGATTTAGATTTTTTAGTGAGAATGATTGCTCAAAAATTCTATCAGTCTAGCAGGCTAGACAGTGTTCCCTGTATTGCAGTCAATAAAGCATGGAAGATGGTGAAGAAAGATCACACTTATGATCTTGCCAAGCTGCAATTGACCCAGCTTGCTAAGAACCTTACTTAAATCAGAAAAGCCAAATTCAATGTGTAAGTTTGGTTCTCTACTCACTTGTTTATTCTTCTATGTTCAGAATAGTTTCCCTACCATTGGAGATGTTGTATGGAATAAGGACCGACCAGTCACCCAGCAAATAAATGAGTTTTTTGATCAGTTAGAGAGTGTTATGGATAGTTATTTTGTAGAATTCAAAAAGAAAATGAGAAAGAGGAGTAGGATCCATGTATCCCTAGTTGAGAAGTACTATAATGACATATGTTTCCTAGTGGATACCGACTATACTTATGCTCAGGCTGTTATACCGAGAGTAGCATGGATTAGGCCATTACCTTATGAGGTCAATATAGATGAGACAACAGTAGCTATAAATACTTTACTAGCCAAGGAAATTGATAGGAAGGCTAAACCTTTTGGGACTTATGAAGAAGCTAAGTCTAAGATAACTATGGGGTTCAAATCTGCAACCATAGAGAGAAAGAGAAAGAAAATAGTTAATCTAACCTAGAAAATATGCTAGGAGAAGGAGAAGAGGAAAATGCACCTCTTGAGCTAACACAAGGGCTAGGGGAAGATAAGTCCAGTGAGTCTGAAGGAAGTGATGAGGAGGATACTGAAATTCCAACGAAAGGCAATAAGGCATCAATTGTCGAGCTGAGTAAAAGACAATTGCAAAAACAAAAGCCCACTCCTCTTGCAATACTTAGACTGAGAACAAATGAAGCTTCTATTGTCACAACTATTGAGCCACAGAGAAAGACACCAACATCAGGAAAAAGGAAACCAGTTCAAGCTAAGGCTATGCTGAGTAACCCCAAGAAGAAACTAAGAAGGAAGTTAATCTTGGAGAAAGATGATGATGAAGAAGAAATAGATACTAATGTTATTACAAAATTGAAGGTATCATCACAAAGATGACAATTGACTGTGGATATAATATGCCACAATATCAAAATCATTGTTGGATTAGCAGGCTTCAAGAAATTGAAATTTGACAAGCTAAACAATGATGACAAAGAGAAAGTTGAGGAGGCAATGCTTGAGATGATATATACATTCAAGATGACACCTTTGCAGATGGAGAATCTCATCCCTGAAGAGCTATATAAAAGAATTGATTAGAAATGGTAGTATGCCATGATAATAGAAAAATAGATAAGGGAGACAATAGTAGCTCAGATCATGCCAAATCTATCCCCATAGTACATAAAGACATATATGGAGTAGTACAGAAATAGGTTTGTACCCAAGCTCTGGGCATATTCTATTTTATAGCATAAGGTTGAAGATGTTGTTCAACAAAGCATAAAGTTGTGGAAGATTATTTTTGGACTAATAACTGAGAAGAGTTCACAATTGAGTGAAGGTACATCTAGTCAAGTGGAGTTAGATAATGAGGAAGATATTGATGAACCTCAGAATTTAGAGGAAGAAGTAAAACATAAGGAAGAAGTGAGTGGATCACAGGATGTGATCACAATTGTAGATATCACCGAGGATACCCCAGTAAAAAAAATGTATTAACTGAGGAAGAGATTAAGAGTCAAATACTTGTCGAGGCAGCCTTAGATAAGTTTCTACTGAGCACCAATCCAATTTTAATTTAAGGTACAAGACTATCCAAGGATTGAGAGTACATCAACTGTGGATATTGCACATATATGCTCTCATATGGTCACAGTTGAACCACAAGTCTCACAGATTACCAGTGTCAAGAAATAGGACAAGCCGACAATCATAATTGAGAATGCACCTGCCGAGGAGAGTCTAAAAGATCAAATAGATAAGTCTGCATTAGTTATAATAGGTCCTCATATGGAAAAAAGAAGGATGAAGAAGAGGTATCTAAGGAAAAACTAGAGCCTAAGGAACAAGAGGACATAAAAGCTCTAATACAGATGCCGAGTGGGAATACACCTAAGAAGAAATCATAGAAGAAGAAGGAGAAATATCTTGGAACAAAGGTTACACTCGATGAAGTTATAGTGATTCCTAAGTGGGACAGTGATAACTTAACTTATGAGAAAATGCAAATATTACAAGATCTCTTGAAGAAGAAAAGCAAGTAAGAAGAGTTAAGAAGAGAGCATCAATAGAAACAAGTTTTGAATGAGATTAAAGGTATATTTTTAGAAGCTTTTGAAATGGATGATGTGAATGATTCTGCACCTATCTTGGACCAACTAGTTCAAATTGTTAAGAAGGTGAATAGTGATGATAGCGAGGCAAATCAAAAACTTATGCAGTGGTCTAAGAGAAAGTTTGAGACCAAAGTACTTGAAAAGGTTTCCACCGAAATAGCAGTAAGATAGGTAGAACTTTCTACCTTAGTAACTAATTTAGAGGAAGTTGAGCAGAATGTTCATTCTCTGTATAAGAAGTTATGTAATGTCAAAGAGTTCACTGAGGAAAATCAAGAGTTGATTGATAAACTACAATTAGACTTAAAGTCTACTGGTCACTTACTGAACATGGATGCAAGCTCTAGCTCCATTCACTTCACTAGATTACTTCATGCACAAGGAAGATTAGCCGAGTTGATGGCCAAGGATGGACGAATAAGAGAAAGGCTAATTTCTATACAAACAATGTTAACACCTCATCTGTAGGTTATGCAGAAGGAATTAGCAACAACAAAGGAGTTAGTGTAGAGAAACCCTCATCTCTCTATTATCGAGAGCTTAGTTGATCTAGCTACCGAGCTAGAAATAAAGACATGGGTTTTGGAGTCTATTAGGTTAGGATGAGACAATGCAATAGGTATGATAATGCAGCTTCATAAACCATTTTTGGATAAGTACTTTAATACCCCTACACCTTAGCAACTTCAAGTGACAAAAACAAGGGGGAAATGACATGCCATGATAGGAATAGCAGAAACATGGGAAATGACATGAAATGAATAAGGGAAATGAAATGTCACATACAGAGAAACTATAGTGAGTAATGTATATCAAGGTATGACATACTATTTTGTGATGTATATATTTAGTTGTATGTCCAAGAGTCTTATATGTATATATATGTAGAATCTTTTGAAGACAGAGTCAAAGTCTTAGGGAGAGTATACATATTACTAAGTACTCTTGTTGTAATGTAAACATCATGAAAAAGTGTTTTTTCCACTAATGTCAAAGGGGAAGATTGTTGATCCCTAAGTTTTGTTGTCTATTAGTGTCTTACACTTAGTCCTTTTCTAGGCAATGTTGGTCGGTTGAGTTATGTCTAGACTTGTATCTTGTACAGTTATCGAGTAGTATTTACTGTCAAGCAAGTTAGAGGTCACCAAGTACTTTAGTAATCATCGAGCAGTTTATGCCGAATTGTATGGAAGTGTCAGTGCTGAGTACCAGTGTATGAAGAACAGTTAATGTCGAGTGTCAGAAACTTCATATGCCGAGCAAGCCAATTTTGACATATGTATTTGTAATGGTGCAAAACACTTAGGTAAACCGTTTTGGCCGACATCTATACAATATTTAATGTTTGTTAAGGGAATCACGAAGGTGATTATGTTTTATATTTGTAATCATTAATCCCTATGTAAGCTATGTAGCCTATCAGATTAAGGGAATGCTTAAGTGGCATAAATAGAGAATCTAGATCGTTGATCTTGATCTAGGAAGTTGATTTTTTTCTATATAAGATGAGATCTTAACCGTAAAATGATGTAAGAGTATGAGTATGTATGTGGAATGAAGGGCATCTCATATATGCTAAATAAAGAAGTATTTTGATATAGGAAGAAATCAGTCAGAGTTACTGAGCTAAGCAGTGAAGAGAAGAACATAGCTATATTTGATTAAGGAGATCAAACAAGTATTGGAAGGAGAAGATTTTTTATCAGCAGCATAGTGCAAACTGAAGGATCAAGTACGGATATATTTTAGCAAGTGAATCAGGGTAAATCTCTTAACAGAGTGGTCCTAACAGGCCTATGTAAATCTCTTAACCGAGTGCTTACTTTGTTGTAAGTTTAAATCTTTTTACCAAGGTAGATTGAATAATTTTGTAAGCTCTTAATAGGGTAGATCCCTCACATGTTAGATCATTAGTTTATGATCAAAATTTGTAGCCCTAATAGGAAAACTTTAATACTATAGTAGTGAAGATTTGTGGGTGTCATCCCCACCCCAGTTTTACCTTTCAAGGGTTTCTGGGCAACCAAAATATTTGTGTAATGAGTTTCATTTTCATGGATGAAGTTAGAATGTTAGATCTATTTCAGTATTGAATTTGATGTTTATGATAAGGAAGTTGAATTTATGTCAAAGTGGAATTATTAGTAGATATCTAATTCACCCCCCCTCTCAGTATCTCACTTCCCATATTAGATTTCCAACAATTAGGAGTCCATGAACTCATTCAAATTGAACATTATCTTCAAGGTTTTAATGATATTGGAAGTCATAGAAGGAATATTCGGAGCAAAAGAGAATTTTATAAGAACTTCCAAACCATAGGGAGAAATCTCTGAACATTGATTAATGTCATTATTATCATAGTTTGATTATTTATAAATTATTGTGTCCAACATAAGAACCCAGGAAAATACAATTTCTCCCTATGTGAGAAAAAAAAACTAATAAGAACTGACGAACAAGGAGTGGAACTGTGGAAGAATACCTTTATGCAATCAGCATAAGAAAATAGCCTTGGTACCACGCCCTGATTAAATTTTTTGCAATAAAATCAATCACAGGGAGTGGCTTAATAAAAGTAGTAAAAGACATATCTACAAAATGGTAGGAAATACATATGAAAATTAAATTGCTATCCAAAAATATCAACAAAATTTTTAACATTGTTATAAGTGAAGTTTAATTGCATGTAACGTATACTTGGATGTGGAAAATCAGTACCTATATTAAGGGACAGACCCATCTGAGTTGGACTGATACTTTGATAAAACCCATGCCTGGAAGTGCACCAGTTGAACCCTTTCCATGATTCAAATGGGACAACAGAGGAATATTGATAGGTAAAGTTAATGCGCTTGCTTGAAGCTGTGAATCTAGATATTTTTTCCTCTTCCAAACATGTAGAGAAGCAGGTATTGGGTGACAACAACAACACCCCCCCAAATACCCATTTCCATTTTTATTACCTTCATTGACAATTTGAAGATGAAAGATTTGCAATTTTCCAAGTCATTCCCACAACAACCAAATCAAACCTTATATTTTATTTTTATGAAATGATAATATTTCTAGGTGCAAGTTTCCAAACCCTCACCTAAGGGTTGTCGTTTCCCCAAATCAGGGAGTCCAACAGAGAAAACCCTAAAATAAAGTGTCACAAGTTCCTTGTCCATCGACTTCTCCCGCCTCTCCACTTGATCAATCAGTGGGTTGAAATACACATGAGCACCCTCACGCTTGTCACAACTGTCAGATTCTGAACAACCGATTCGCTCTTTCAAGAGCACCCAACGTCTTATAAGCGATAGTATTGTTCATTTGGGTGCGACGTAGGTTCTTTATTCGTTTCCACCGATTGAAGAATAGGGGTGCAAGAAGGGGGAGGATATCATGGATTTGGGGCTCCAATATGACCAGAATGTCCCTCATCACTTTGATCACCTGGTTAATGATCTCTTCTCCCAGCCGAACACCAAAACAAATGCAGAGTAGGATGCTGAAAATGGAGAAATGAAAGTTAGAGAGCACATAAATAGAGGACTCCGGAAAAACAACCTCCCTCTTGATGGAGTCAATCCATTTCCCACTCCCGAATCCAACTAAATTCTTTCACTAGAAGGAACCATACGTTGAGTTAACAAAGAGCTTTTTGGCACTGAAGAGAAGCTCGGTGGGCATGTTCAATGAGCGGCTAGCGAATAGAGTGACCTTTTTGAGTAGAGATTTGTGCCATTTGTAGGATGAAGATGAATCCAAACTACTCTGAGGATAACACACCAAATGATCTAATGAATAATCTGAACTGCTCTACGAGGATAACAAAACAAATGACCTAATGAATTTACCTTCCCGCTTAATTTTCCTAATGAATTTCCATCCCACTTAATTTTCCTAATGAATTTCCCTTCCCACTTGATTTTTTATGACCTTTCTATTTATTCGTGCTTGAGACAAAAGTCAATATATTAATTTGAGGCAATGAATTTTTTTTTAAAACAAGAAAGTAAAAGACAAAAGAAGAATTTTGTCTTAAACATATGTCTTAAAACATGCTATTATGTAGTAAGTGGGGTAAACTTGTCGTATCTTACACCGTCATAGGGTTTTGCTTTATAGTTTATATCTTTATTACTTATGGGGTTTTACATCTGCATTCTCACAAGGATTCATGTTTATGTATCAATTTCTATTTCATTATTATATCTTTTTTTTAAAGTTTTGAGCTACATTGTGAGACATCCCTTTTTCCCATCCTTGAATGTCTCATTACAATTTTATATTTAAAATTTTGTAAGTGATTTATAATATCTTATATTTTATATTTGACAAGATACATTGATTTCTTTATTCCACAAGCTACTTGACACCCTAATATTTATGTAAGGAGTGCTTGTCTACAACCCACTATTGATTGGACCACTCTAATGATATTGATATTTTCTATGATACTCATGTTGATAATGAAGTGGATTCAATTACGATCATGATGCTCATGTTAAGGAACAAATTCATTAATAGTGAGAATCTGGCATAGTTAGCAAACATGATTTATTAAATGTTTAACAACAAGCCACATGGGTTAGAAGTCCACCAGTTTTTGGGTACTAATATTTATTCATCTACCTTTTTTCTCAGTGCATCAACTCCTCCCTCTTCATTTATAGTTACCTCCATCAGTGTTCCTTCACATAGTATTACTCCATCCATGATCATTATCCCATCCCATAGCATTAGTCTTGATTCCATTATTACAACTTCACCCCTCTTTATGGAAAATTTCCTCATCATACCCACATACCACATGATTTTCTACAACTCCACTCCTCTCTCTCATCCATGAATTGTCTCATTTGTGACATTATTCCTTAGCCACCAATCCCTCTTATACTAGATGTATATTCCTATTTTCACATCTCCATCCATTCCCAATAAACCCTTCATTATGTCTCCTCCTCAATGACTCTTTCCAAATTTAATACCTAAATTCTTGATTCTATTCATACTTATGCTTGCACATGTCCTAGTGTCCCTCAAACTTATCTTCTCACTCCTCCCTCTTCTACTCTAGATGCATTAATGTATAAGATATATTAAGTAGAGAAAAGAGTGGATAAAGTATCTAATGAAAAACATCATGATGAATCAATATTATACACAAGACTATCACCCAAGATTGTCAAATATCCTTTGTCCATGGATTTTTGGATCTTGACATTGAGATATACAATATGAAAGCTAGTGTAATCATACATTTGAGATTTTTTCACCATAGAAAGTTT
>BSBK01000625.1:600000-902500 GCA_027943335.1 Chamaecyparis obtusa | reverse complement strand
CATTATTATTATTATTATTATTATTATTTAATCAAGTAAAGAACAATTTAAATACTTGAATGAAAATCAATTGAAGTAAGTATTTACTAGCACATCCATCAAACCAAATCCAATGTTGTGAAGCATTTATCCCATATTGCCTAATATCTTCAAAAAAACATTGCAAAACAATGAGCTACACATCTCCTATCATGAACCTTATCATTTCTTATATAGAAATGAATCTCCTTAATGATAATGCATTTGTTTAGACAATTATTTTCTACACCATCCAAATAAAATTGTTTGTATCTATAGGTCACTTGTAAAAATATTATAACTTGATCGGAATGATAATACATAGATTGAATCTGTGAATGAGATTGAAATGTGTAGTTCTCAAAGAAATCTAAAACTGAAAGAATACAAACTAGTGGAAAATAATATTTTGAATCATGAAACTATTTAGCTTGTCATCATGCACCATAATAATTTTGGATATGTGGATAAATGATACTACAAAATCTAGTCATAAACTCAATGTAGGGAAATTCCCTCTCCTTCAATGCAATTTTTTTCGATTACTCTCCCGTATTAGTTAGGTATGTCTCATACTCAAATCTCTTCCACAAAACTAACATTGAAACATCAATATTCTCAACTTGCATTAGATTTTTTTTTAAATCTCCACATTCAAGGCATGCACTTTTAAAACATTGTACATTGAACTCATCTAAATCTTTTGATTTATCACATAAAATAGACATCACAAATTTTTTCATACTTCTAGAGATGACTATATTTGGATTAAGTACTTCCATATATTTTTTTATATGACTGTAGGTATAAATGAAACTCAACATGATTTCGATAGCAACAAGTTTCACATACCTTATTTATGTGTACAAAGCAAGGACACAATATCTCAAACATTCTCTAACATATTTTCGCATTTAAAAAATCTTGCTTGAATGCTTCAGGTAGTTCACTTTGTGTTGTATCAACAAAATGTTTTGGATGTAAATTTCTCATACCATTCTCTTCATCTTTCATCTATATATTGTCCCTTCTATTGGAAGCAACACTAGAGTGGTTGGTCGTATATTCAATGACATGTCTTTTTACATCTTCATAAATTCTATTTTTTTTAGGAAGTCTACAAATATTTACACAATTCTTTTCAATATTTTCATCTAACATATTTATCCTCCTAACATATCTTTGGACTATTCTTCTAGATACATTCAGTGATTTCAAAATTTATTGAGCTTGTTTCCTTTGGGACAATTTAGTACAAGAAATCATAGTCATCAACGCTCTATGTGTACCACTTAAACTAGCTCCACAACCTTGTGCTATAAATAACATTTAATGCTTCTTGCAAATTTTAAACTATTTTTTCTTTTACATCTGTTGATCTTTTCCTATTATCAACATCCAAAAAATCCAAAACAAAAGTCATTTTTATTTTCCTAAATAACCTGGAAAATAATTATGCTATTCCAAAAAAAATTATTTTCAAAATATTCATCCCAATTTTTTTAATGTAATTTAATTGTGATTTTAGGTACCATGTGTTCAAATGAAATTTGACAAAAAAAAGACTCCTTATCCATCTCCATCAAATTTTTCATGTCAAAAGAAATATTTCTAGCTTGAGTACTACTGATTTGTTCACGTACCTATGTTGGGCCTTCTTGAACATCAACAAGTTGCACTTGACTACATTTTTTTATGAACTTTCATTTTTTCATCTCTTTTTCGATCATACAGTCTTGATATCATCCTTTTATTCCCCATTGCATAAACTATTCAAATTGAGAACTTCAATTAACTTGCATATTGAAAACTAGATATACCTAATAGAAAACTCATAAATAATATTTATAATTTCATAAAGAGGATATTTATGTGGAATTTTAGGGGCTGCAATGCCCCTAACAAATCTCGCTAGATAAAAATATGTCTTGATCAAGTCAGACTGGATGTTTTCTTTCTTCGAGAAATAAAGCTAAAAGGTAGTGATGTAGAGTTTTTTTAAAAGGTTTTTAGTAGGTGGAACTGTGTCTTTGTGGATGTTGATGGCACTTCAGCAGGTTTAGGAATGATTTGGAATGATTTTGCAGTGGATATTAGTGTGATTAACCATAGTAATAATTCACAATGGCTGAAAGTGAAGTCAAAACAATTGTTGAATAGGTTTTATGGTATTAATGTTTATGGTTCAAACAATCCAAATTTGAAGCATAAATTATGACGGGAATTATTCATGATCTTTAGAAATAATAGGGACAATAGATTCCTTGTGGGAGGCAATTTCAATGCTATCCTAAACTAGAATATACTGGATAGTCATTTCGGTAGAAGCACAAGGAACATGACATATGAAGAATATTTGGTCAAATAGAAAGGACGACCTATAGAAGATTCATCATGCATGATAAGGGAGGAGGTTAACCATCTTGTTTTTCCTCTGCACACCTGAGATATGACAAGGTCACTTCTCAAATTACCCCAAGTGTTTGATGCAAAAGCTATTAGGAATGGGAACACTGAGAGTGGGGGTAAATCAATTTTCACTGTAATTTAACCTTTTACTTTAATCTTTATGTTGAACATAAATGCTTAAGAACTGAATTAAACATGAAACATGAAATCAAAACATGACACCAATATGGTTACAGGGAAACCCAAATAGGTAAAAACCCTGGTGGGACTTGATACCCACTAATATTCTGCACTAGTGTTTTGTGATCCTTGTTAGAAGATCTTTTACCCTATTAGGAGTAGCTTTACAATGCTTTAAGTAAAATAGACCTTGTTAAGGGTTAGACCATGTTAGGATTCTTTTAAAATGATCCTTGTTAGGGGAGTGGACTCACTGTCCTAGAGCTCACTGCTCAAATGGTGAAGGCTACAACCTTCTGAATTCAGATACACACTATATCTGCTAGTAAACTGTCATTGTGACACTACTTGTCAGATCGGTTCCTTTGGTGCACTGATGCTTTGACCTCTAGAAAAGCTTTAATACATCTTATGTTGTCTTCACATACCTCTTCTTTTGTTATCACAACTCTATTACAACTTCCATACCGATTACAATGGGCGCACCTTATATTTATGTGCTCATACAAAATACATAAATAGGTCAGCCCTATAACTAATTACAAAAAATGCTTCCAAATGAATTGGCTTAAGCATGCTTAAAATTATACATATAAACATGTCGGCAACCTAAATACAATATGTGCATGGCCTTTACAATATTACATTACAATCACAAGCCAAAATGCTAACTGTCGGCTCCAAGCTCTATTCTCTACTGGCACACACTGGCTTTTCAACTTCAACTGACTGTAACTTTCACATCTTTGCATATCTACTTATGCACTCATAGACTAAGCATAAGTATAGTCTAACAAGTTTAAATTTTAGGGTGCATACCATAATTCATCCGTACACACGTGTGCTGATGCTCTGAGCTACAAGAACTATGTACACTGTCCAGTCTTAGACACTTAACTAAATTCTAATCTTTACACTAAGTGCGCTGACTCCAAACTGCTATATGACTTTGTTTCCATAATAACAACACTATATCTAGTCATATACTTTAGTATAGACAACTTTCCAATAATCTCCCCCTTTGTCATTGATGGCAACAAAGGAATATGGCCAAGTTGCTAACTGTTCCTTTACACTAAAACTTTTGTCTTCTATACATTTTTTATACATAATCTTATATCTCCCTATACATATATGTAATCCATATTCTATACAAAACTCCCCCTTTGGCATTAATGACAAAGGTGCATCAAAAAATTGTATACATACTCACTGAGGGAAAACATCCGGATATGCAATCTTGAGGTTTTGGATCTCCTTCTTCCAAAAGGTTATCAAAGAGTTAACTATCTAGAGATGGGCACATAATGCATATTGAAGCTTCTCCATCTTCTCCAAGTCATTGATGGGACCATGATCATAAGTTACCATGGTTGCATCAATCTCCTTTAAATTTTGATTGAGGATGTCTAAAGAGGGTGCAGGACCATTGCTCAATTGAGTTTGTCTTGACCTTATCCTTTTTATCTCTTTTTCTTCCTTCCCAATCTTGTCTATCTATCCTTGGTAGACATTGTTGCACATGTTCACATCAGTGGATGTGTCTGACATTGAATTCTTCACCTTTTCAATCATAGCTTCTTCTTTTATCTTTTTGAAGTGAGCATTGGTGAGCTTGTCTTGATCCATGCATGCTGCAATGATCCTTCTTTCTTCATCAGAAAACTCTTTCAAGGATGCTTGACTAGACTTAAGAGAATTCAAGTCTAGTGTAAAGTTTCTTATTAACTCATTCAATCTCTTCTTTAAGTACTTTTCTTCTGCTACTATGGATACAGATTCTTCTAGGCTAGAAAAATTGCTTTTGAATTGTGAGAGGACTAAACTCACATCATCAACCGAATGTACTTTTAGCACTTTCTTATCCTCAGATAGAAAACTGTTCAAAATATTCACTGATTCTATCAGGAGAGGATTCCTCATAACTTGTTTTTCTTTTGCCTTCTCCATAGCCAAGATGTTGAACTTAATCAGGTCTTCTTCTTTCCAAGAGTCCAAACTCTTGTGTAAGGTGTCAAACTTGACAACAATGCTGAGGAGGGAGTGATGGGAATGTTGTCCATCACTTCTAGTTTTACCTTTGCAAGATCAACAAAAGTATCTTTTTCTTTCTTTTCTACCTCTTCTTCTTCTTTCTTATCAGGTACATCTTCTATGAGTACTTCTTCTTGCTGAGTGGGAGATATATTGTTGCATAATATTTCAGATTTTTTAGTACTAACAAATGCTTCCTCAAACTTGTCCAAATTCTTATCAATAGCCACCATGGCTATCTCCACATTATCTATGATAATATTGCTATCTTCGTGAGATTCTGAGATGGGTGCAACCTTGTCTGCCTCTGTTTGAGTTTCTATTATGGGCACTGAGTCCTGAGGACCTATTGTATATAGCTGAATGTGGACCTCTAATCCAACTACACACACAACATAGTCATTACTCACACAATCAAATTATGAGAATGAGTATGGATTACTCAATTCAAAATTTATGGTCAAGCGACCTATTGCCTCCTAATTAATCAAGGTGTTTAATTACTCTCAGATTGGAGATCCAACAACCATCAAACCGAGTTAATATGGAGGATTTGAAAGCAAGAATGAAGTAAAATGAGATTAATCTGAGAATGAAGATGTAGTTTATAGTCTAGAATGGAATGCAGATTTTAATCTAAATAACTGAAATAGAGATGCAAATTAAACTAAGAGCAATGAAAAAATTAATCTACTATGAAAATGCAATTACACTAAAATGAGAAGTAAACTAATTATGCAATAAGCTTGAAAGATATGAAAATAAATGAGACAAAATTTTGCTATAGTTTATGTGCTCTCAAATTCCTCTCCTTTTTTTGAATGAAGGAGAAGGTTCATTAAATAGACAAGCCCAGGGAGAGAATGAATAGGTTCTTGAAAATGAATGGTTTCCTCTTCATTCCCAATTGAGACACATATTGAAAGATTTATTTAATTAAGAGAATGAAATATTGCCACATATGGGTGACCGTTCGAGTAATTTGAATTATTAAATTCAAATAAAGAGGTGTCCATTCAAATAACTAAATAAGATCAATTCCTTTTTTTCTGTGTATTAGCTAAAGGGGGTGGATTTTAATATAATTTAAAGCACTTAGGACTTTAGAATTAAATTAATTTATCATAGGGATTATTTGGCTAATAAAGTCTAATACTTAGGAATTAATTACAATGTGAGATTAATGCAAATTAGGGTTTTTGCAATTGACATCAAGTCAAAATAAAGTTAGGTAGGAGAGAGAAAATTGCCTAGTAAAATAGGACTTTGAAGATGTGAAATTGAAGAAAATGCACCAAAATTGATTGAAATTGTTAGGTGCCAATTTTAGGGTATTACATTTTCCCCTCTTTGAATTGATGTGCAAGTAGTGCATTGATTCAAAGAATAGTCTGATGTGACAAATGATATTTTTTAGGATTATACCCAAAATAGAGCTTAACCCTCAGAAGTCAAGGTTAGGATGCCAAGACACTGAATTAGCTCAATTTGCAGAACCACCCCTAGAATGAGGCATGATTCTCTGAAGTCTAAGTTAGATTGCAAAGACAATAGTCTAAATGACAACTTGAGAGGAGACCGAAATCAGGGTTAGATTGCCCCAATTCCTATTGATCAAATGATGATAGATGCAGATGCAAATTTAGGACTAATCTCTAAAATCATGGTTAGATTGCCCCAACACGAAGCTTATCCCTCTGAGACTCGAGTTAGATTTCCCATATAACGGTCTAAAAGAGATTTTGAGAGCCATCTCCAAAATGAAGCTTGACTCCCAGGAATTAGGGTTAGATTTCCCCAATACCTAATGAGATTTCGAGAACCATCTCCAGAATGAAGCTTGATTCCTGAGGATCTGAGTTAGATTGCTTAGATACCTAAAAGATAGATGAACAAATGACTAGATAACCAGATGTGAGACACGAAGATGCCCCTAGTGAAGAGATGCCCCAAGCAGTGAGGACTTTGATTTAGATCAGATTGAAATGAGACTGTTCAGATTGAAATGAGACTGGTTTGACAAGATTCAAATGATGCAATCATCCTGCCCCCTCAAGAGCAAAATTGAAAGATGACATATCAAAAGAATGATTGATAATAAGAGGTTGCAGAGTAGAAATAATCAGACTAGATTTGAGAAGCTACAAAAGTAATTTGGAGTGATCGGGAGGTCCTACTAACCAAGTTTGACCATAGTTGACCATGGTTGACTAGATTTGACTAGAGTTGACTTTGATGAAAACATTGAAGATCTTGAGAAAATGATGAGATGAGAATCTGGTAGGAAGATGACGCCAAAAGGCTGACTGTACAAGCGTCTAATCCCAAAGGGTCCCAAAATTTAAAATGTGATTTTGAGCTATCTAGAGATGTTAGATTTTGATTTCGATCCTGAAAATGGATTCAGAGTAGTCGATTTAGCTAAGGGTGCAATTTTCATGCAAAACGGAGCACTTTGAAAATTAGGTCAAAAAGCTATATAAGGCCCGTAGGGGTCATTTTCAATTCATTATTCACTTTGTCTTCTTGTGAATTTGAGCTCTGAGAGAGAGAATGGAGGGCCTTCCAATGCATATGCATCAATTTGAGTTCTCGTGATGACATGCATGGCCGTCAGAGTATGACCCACCTGTGAGTAGTCGATAATCCTCCTTGCATTTCAATTTGTACTGCTTTCTATGTCAATTTAGGGTAGATCTAGCAACTTTTAGGGCATGTTTTTCAAGTCTCACACAAGGAAATAGCTTCCTCACACCGTCCTAGGTCACCCCTCACATGAGGAAATGGTTTCCTTGCATGGGTTAGGGTTCCTTCACCCGAGCTTTGCCTGAAATCTCGCGCGGGCCGCTAGGTCATACCACGCAAACTTTCTCACTTTTGCACAAGAGAAGATCCTATCTCGTGCGAGGGAACATTTTCCTCATGTGAAAAGTTGTAGCAGTGTTGTAATGTCTTTGCCATTTTTTGTTGAATTTTCATGAAATCAGCCAAGTAGAGTGTCGTAGAGTCATGTCTAGGATAGATGCATTGTTGTATTTGTTGTTGTCATTTTGAAAACCATCATATTGAGGTACTGATCCCATGTCATCACTTGCTTTGTAGGTTGACTTTCCTGACATCGCCTTTCAGTCACATCATCCAGTGATCACTACATTGATACAAAGATTGACAGATGCTAAGAGTACTCTCATTGAGGGACTCGGTCTAGGATACTTGTGTGATCTACCCGACATTAGGGTAAATCATGGTCTTCTTGGTGCACTTGTTGAGCATTTCCATTCAGAGATGAACACCTTCCATTTTCCATTAGGGGAGATGACGGTCACTCCTGAGGATATATACAGGATCTTGAGGATACCCATCCATGGTGCCCAAGTAGAGTATGATGTACAGCCAAAGGTAGGAGTAGTAGCATTGAGGACTATCTTGCAAGATGATCTAGTGATGGGTCAGGCCATCTCTTGGGAGGATTTGATCAGCAGGCACGGCGGCACTCACCCATTAGTTGTTGTTCTCGCTATATTTTTTAGTTGTTACCTTGTTCCAAATAGAGGATAGCACAGACTGGAGTGTGGTTGGGGCTCTATGCTACAACTAATGTTGGCCAGACCAGAAGTCAGATTCAAATGGGGTGAGTGCATGCTAGCGAATATGTACCATGAGATGCATGAGATTGTATATTGTAGTGTGAGGACCATGGTGACAGGTGTCTTCATTCTTTAGATCTGGGCTTGGGAGCATCTCCGTATTTGCAAGCCTATATATCATGATACACGATAGGTGCTGGAGCCATATATATATATATATATATATATATATATATATAGGTACGCAGGTTCACTGACTTAGCCATTGTTGGGTAAGACAGAGCAGTGGCACGAATAGCTCAATGATATCATGGCTATTGTTTGGAGACCATGGGTTGCTACTGAGCCATGGGATGATGCTTGGAGAGAGCTTTCATACATGTTTGTCTCGCACACCCTAATCGGGTACAGTGTTACCATCATTGAGTACTTTCTTGTTACATGTGTCTTGCCTCAGTTTGGGAGACATCAGGACATCTCTCATGAGTACTACCCCCGTGCGATGAGGAGAAGAAGGGGTGGCATCCGAGATTAGATTCAAGAAGATGTGCAATCAAGGTGCACATACCTAAGGCCCAATGAGATTACATGGTGGATGTCACCAATGTAGGGATTATGCTTGTATATAGGGATCACTACCTAGCCCATCCAGTTCCTAGATTTATAGATCCCACTGGCATGGGTCAGGGAGCACAGTAGTAGGTACCAATATAGCAGGCTGCATAGTAGGGACCACAAGGATAGCAATAGTAGCAGGTACCTATATAGAAAGTCCCATTACATCAGCCTAGGCAGAGAGCATTGAGACCCAAGTCAGTGTAGATAGACATCCCCTGAGGACTATGGGGTCAGATGCAGGTGTCTGAAGTAATGGGTCTCAGCAGAGATCCACCAGACAAAGGACAGGGGATACCTCATAGCAAACACCTCTGGGTGATGATATAGATATGCCAGATGTTCCTATAGGAGCACAGACACCACAGCTGTAGGAGGCTCTTAGGAAGAGCTAGGAGAGGGTTAGGCAGGTTCAGCATGAGAGAGATGACTACCATACTTGATTCATCATATAGGAGACCCGTGTAGCCAATAGGAATCAAGAGATCAAAGAGTTACATGAGGAGCTAGTGAGAGCATAGCTGGAGATTAGATATGAGTCTACTCAGGCATATTATTATTATGTAGCATATTGTGGAGCCATTCCAGATGTATCAGAGTAGGTGCCTCCATTTTTTGAGTACACAAGAGCACCACAAAGACCACCAGAGGAACCTCTGTAGCAAGCACCTCCACAGCAGGCACCTCCATAAAGACCGATGCCTCCTCCCCAGAGACTAGCACGGGGACCACTACCACCACCTCCTCCAGGTGGTGATGGGCAGAGTTAGCATATTTTAGCTCCATTTTTTATACTATGCTCAAGTGGCACCCTTATTTTGTACATGATAGTGATTCGATCAAGATATATATATGAGATCATGATTTTGATATCATTGTACTTGTTGAGATATTGCTTTAATGTTTATGTTTTATGAGATGTTTCTAGATGCTATGTATGAGATGCACATGTTTCTATTATGATATGAATATGCAATGTGAAATGCAATAATGGATGGTAGATGAATGAATGCAATGTATGATTTTACTTATGCTTATAATGGATGTACATGCAAATGAATATGAAAATGTATATGGATTTTATGGATGTAAATGGGAATGCAATGAAAATTGATTACAATTTTGCCACAGTGATTACAAGTGATTACAGAGCAATGATGTAAAATCTCTTAACCGAGTGCATACTTCTTTGTATGTTTGTAAATCCTCTAACAAGGTGGACCTAGCAGTCCTTATTGCTCCTAACAGGGCAGATCATTAGAAGTGATCATTGTAAGCCTTAACTGGCAAACTTTATACTGCAGTATTGAAGTTTTGTGGGTATCATCCCCACCCCAATTTTACTTTCTATTTGGAAGGTTTCTAGGTCACCAAATCTCTATGTTCAAAGTGTTATGAATGTTTTATTCTTTCTATTACTCATGCATGCAGTTAGCTTATTGATCTAAATGTTATTTGGAATAAGGTTAAGATATGAATTTGTTAAAAGTTTTGAAGTTACTGATTCACCCCTCCCCTCTTAGTAACTTGGCTAGTCTTGAATATTTCCAACAATTGGTATCAGAGCTTTGTGGTTCTCAGGATAAAGTTTGACAGCTTGAGAAAAGATTCAGGATAGTGGAGATATTCAGACTTAACAAAGTAATTGAGAATGAAAAGCTAGATCCGGAAATGGCCATAGCTAAACTCAAGGAAGCAAAAGAGCATCTTTCCCAATCCCTAAAAAGAAGGAAGGAACTTGCAAATCATATGAATGACCACCAGTATGTTGAAGAAAATATTGAAGAATTTTTCCCTTCAAGTAGCTCAGATGAGGTAAACGATGCAATCAAAGAACTTCTAGAAAAGAATGGATCTCTGCAAGAAGAAGTAAGAAAATTGAAAAGAGAACAGGAAATTCAGCCAACAAGATTCTGTGAAATCTTAGAACAAAGAAACAAGATGAAAGATGAAATAGATGGAAAGAACAATGAAATCTAGAATCAAACTCTTCAGCTAGAAAACCTTATTGATCAAGTCTCCAATGCAAATGAAGAAATCTTGACTCTGAGATCAGAAAATGAAAATATAAGAGAGGAGTTGAGATCTGAAAAGAAAATCAATTTCAGATTGGTGAATGACCTAGACACTGAAAGGCAAATCAATGAGAGAATGTTGAAATCTCAAGAAGATATGAATCGGGTGTATGAACAAAACCTTCATAAGAAAAAAGGAAAAGTAGGACTTGGATACAAAGAGGAAGGTGAATCCTCCAAACAAGGTACTCAAAAGAATCAGAAACCCACTTGTAATCACTGTGGCAAAATTGCTCATACTTCAAACAAATGTTGGAGCAATGGAAAAACACAATTCAATGGAAAATGCTACAATTGCAATCAACATGGTCATAAAGCAAATGAATGCAAGGAGAAACCAAGATTTAAAGGCAAATGTCACAAATGTAACAAACAAGGTCACAAGGCATTAGAATGCAGAACTAAAACACCCAATCCAGCAGAACAAATTATGAAAGCAATATTTGGTTGGGATTACAACACTTGGTGTAGGTGTCATTACTGTGGAGAATATGGACACATTGGCATGAATTGTGTAAGGCATCACTTGAGAAAAAGGGAAACTACCATAAGATGTTATAAATGCACAAAGCTTGGTCACATAGCTAAAAATTGCATGAATTCAGGCAAAGTTGAAGATGAAAAGAAAGCAAAAGTAGATAGCATCAGGAAGTAGATGAGACAATAGTGGATTCCTAAACCTATCAAGAAAACCAATCCAAGTAATGAAGTCACTCATGAAGAGGGTGGCTCTATCAATTCTAACTAAGTCTCCAAGAAAGCACTGGAACTATATCTTCATAGACATATTCCAAAACAGTTCTAGAATTGAAAGGAAGAAAGATCCAAATCAGTATGCAAGATACAGTAGGATCACAAGAAGGTCGGTATCAGTTATCATCGAGCAAGGTTGGGAGTAACCTAATTTCATATGGTTACTAAGTAAGGTCGGAGCAGTATGAATTTGTATGTTCTCCGAGTTGCGGAATCTTCACCGAACAATTAATGCATAGTGGATGATAGTCTGTCGAGTTCAATACCCTAATTCCTATGGAGCATTAAAGACAAAATAAATAAGATTGATGAGGATCTAAAGATTAGTGCATAGAAGTTGCAACTTGAACCTAGTTCAAGCTCTGCACATCATATGACAGTCAGATTCCTATCTGATAAGTAGTCATAGTTATTAAGAGAAGATGCAAGGATCAGGTCAACATTAATAGATATTCAGAACATGATCCTTCCCATCATGGATACAATGTAGAAGCATATTGCATGCTCAAAAACATTGATCCATGACAATCAGTTTTCGATTACAGATCACATGATTGAACTCTCTGTAGAAGTCCAAGTTGCACTCCATATGTGCAAGATTCTGCAAGAAAATTGGGATAGAACTCTAGCATTAATAAGTAAGGTACATTCTGATTTTCTCTCACACTTTGGCATCTCCGTGTAAAATATTTGTATATACACCTTTGGCATTATTGTCAAAAAGGGGGAGAAAGTATATAAGATATGTGAGATATGAAAGGGGGAGAAAGTATATGAGAGAAATAGGAAATATGAGTATGAGGGGAAATAAGATATTTTTATATATACTGTATGGGGGAGACATGAAATGTATATACAGCAGTATGACAAAGATAAATTTTTTGAAAAATCAAAAATAGATTCAGCATGATTTTTTGGGCAATAAGTGTTTTTGTCACTAATGCCAAAGGGGGAGATTGTTGGCATTAAGTATGTTTGTCATTAGTGACAACACTTATTTAGACTCTGTATGTTTACCGAGCAGACAGGATAGTGTTTACCGAGCAGACAAAATAGTGTTTACCAAATAGACCAAGATTCACAGTGCTTACTAAGTTATCATTACCGAGTGATGAGATGAGTAGTGTTTACCAAGTGCCAGCATGGTAAACAAGGAATTCAGTTTCTACCAAGTGGTTAGTATGGACCGAGCCTCCACTTCTACCGAGAGCATGATGATGCCGAGTAACATAGTGGATGCTAAGTATCAAAAAGTCACCGAGTTAGTTTTCAATAACTGAGTAGCTATATTTGGGCTGACTCAGTAATATTTGTGTTAGCTTGTTTGAGAGCTGACTTTGTAATTATTTTGTAATTGTTCTGGATTGATATATAAACATTGTTTTGTATCATATCCAAGGTGGAGAAGAAGTGAGAAGTGTGAAAAAGAGAAGAAAGGTAGAAATAAGAAAATTACAAAGGGCTACAGCATTATAAGGAGTAGAAAAGATATATCCATCACAGAAGGTGATCAGTACATCAAAGAATCTCAATCAACAAGTACAGTTGCAAGTAAGAGATCTACTATTTCATCCTAATAGGTGAATCAGCTTAAAATCCTTTAACAGGGTAGACTTAACAGTCTTTGTAAAATCTCTTAACTGAATGCATACTTCTTTGTATGTTTGTAAATCCTCTAACAAGGTGGACCTAGCAGTCCTTATTGCTCCTAACAGGGCAGATCATCAGAAGTGATCATTGTAAGCCTTAACTGGAAAACTTTATACTGCATTATTGAAGTTTTGTGGGTATCATCTCCAACCTAGTTTTACTTTCTATTTGGAAGGTTTCTGGGTCACCAAATCTCTATGTTCAAAGTGTTATGGATGTTTTATTCTTTCTGTTACTCATGCATGCAGTTAGCTTGTTGATCTAAATGTTATTTGGAATAAGGTTAAGATCTGAATTTGTTAAAAGTTTTGAAGTTGCTGATTCACCCCTCCCCTCTCAGTAACTTGGCTAGTCTTGAATATTTCCAACATCGAGTTCTTTTAGGCATGGGACATTCACAAGATGCCATACAATTCTCACTGACATTGCAATCATGAGAATATGAATATGACATAAGTCTCTAGATTTGTCAGAATGAGGTGTAAGCATTAAGGCACAAGAAGCCAAAATGACCTGAACACCTATTCCTTTTGATTTAGCAAGTTAACATAAGCATCAAAGCATAATTGCTAGAATGACCTGAATGTTGCATGCGAATAAACACACCAGACACACAAGAGTTCCTTCTTTTGCCAAAGATTTCTCATAGTGACCATTACATTCACTTAGCAGGACAAGCATTTGCAATTTTACTTGAAGTAGAAAGAAGTCACTCAAAAAAGACAAGGAGAAGAACCAACCTCACCAAAGTTTCCATTTAAAAGGAGTCAAGGTACACATGACCATCCAATATGAGATGAAGGCTCTTACAGATAGACACCCCTCTTATGTGAATTTGTAGGATCATTGGAACTAAACCAACAAATGGAAAGCAAAGAAAAGATCATTCCCCTAGTCTTTGCATTTCTCAGTCAAGAAAGACATCTTAGATTCACTCGAGGGGAAATGATAAAGAAAAAAAACAAACAAGAACCCAAAGGAAAAGCTCAGCATGCTTCAAAGGAACACAAATTCAGTTTTAGTTTCAGTTTACGTTTGTGTTCAAGCTGATTGAAGTCGAATCGGAAGCATACAACTTTTGAAGTCTCAATGGGATAGTGACAGCAGGAAGACACAATGAGAACCACTGGTGACTGTCATGAGAGATGAAGTCTCAAGAAGATATCGGAGTGTGAACCAAGTATCAATAGGTGAATGTAGTGAGAACCACTCATGACCGATACAAGGAAGATGCTCGAAAGAGAGGATAAAGCATGAATGAAACATCAGCAAGCAAATGCATTGAGAACCACTAGTGACTGATGTAATGAAGAGATCCTGAAAGAGAGGGGTTTGAATGAGAGCTAAGTATCAGTAGGTAGGCACAGTGGGAACCACTGGGGACTAATACACAAGAAATCCTCAAGGAGAGAAATCTCAAAAGTAGCTAGGCATCAGCAGGAAGACGTAGCGAGAATCATTGGTGACTGATGCATGAACAAAAGCTTACGAAAGTGGTAGGACAAAGCCCCCTAGACCAAGAAGGTGCCCCCAAGTGTGACCAGTTCCAATCCATGAAGAGTCGAGGAAAATCTTGAAGACAACTAAAAGCAAGTGCATCAGCTAGAAAACTAAAGCAGGAAACAAACTAAAGTAGGAAAGCAAGAGCCAAATGGTGCTAAGATGAGATATAGCTTCAGGAAACAAGAGGCGCCTATTTACCAAGTTTTCACCATCTTGGCAGAGATTCCATTTTTGCTACCATGACGCATGTTTACCAATTTTTCATCAGTGGCACATTTTTCTCTTCTTTTTCAATTTTTTTGTAGTTTTCTCTTTTTCTCTTTTTTTTGTATTTTTGAATATTTCATTTTTTTTGTATTTTTGATCTTTTGACTTTTTTTTTGTATTTTTTCAAATTTTCTATTTTTTTTAATTATTATCAAGGTGCCTATTTACCAAGTTTTCACAAGGATAATAGATACATCAAAGCACCTATTTGCCAGGTTTTCACTAAGATGATCATTTTTTTAGGATATTTTGCAATTTTTAGGGTTTTTGCCAATATACCATTTTTAGGATTTTTTCAGGACCAATAAGTATGTACATGAGCACACAGAGAATGCCTCAGCTATATAAATTCTTCAAGTGAAGAGAGTTGATAGGATCTTTGAGTTGTTCTCCTTCAGTAGTGGAGAATCAGTAAGCATCAGACCCAAATGCTACAGGTAATAACATACAGACCAAGCCAATTTGGTTCAAATTTCCCTTTCTAGACTCGTTGTTGCTGATTCTTGGGGTTCTCTCTCTAGATGAGATCACCCACTTGGAATTCTCTTTGTCTAACTTTATTATTGTAGGCTTTGGACATCTTTTGGTATGCTCTTAGATGATCAAATGCCACCTTCTGACATTCATCCAATAACTCAAGTTCTTGAAGCCAGGATATTCTATTCTCTTCATCAGTGATGAGGCCCCTCAGGGAGATTCACAATGTAGGAATCTTGACCTCAATAGGGAATACTTCATCTGCTCCATAAACCAAGGCAAAGGGCATAGCCCCTATTGGTGTTCAGATACTTTTTATGTAAGCCCACATAGCTGGATTAATCTGGAGATGCCAATCTCTACCATATTTATGAACTGTTCTATGCAAGATTTTGAGAATTGTCTTATTAGAAGCTTCTACTTGTCCATTGCCCTGGGGATAATAGATAGATGACCAATGCTAAATAATCTTGAATTTGGTGCATAATTCTCTCAGGTCCTTATTCTTGAATTGTCCCCCATTGTCAGTGATAATGGACGAGGGTACACCATATCTACAAATGATATAGTTCAATATAAACATCGCCACAGACTTGCCATCATCTACAGCTAGAGGCACTGCCTCAACCTACTTAGTAAAATAGTCAATAGCTATGATGATAAACTTATGTCCTCTTGAAGAAGAAGGATGTATCTGACCCACCAAATCAAAGGCCCATTGTTGAAATGGCCAGAAACTAATGAAAGGAATAAGGTCTTCAGCAGGAGCATGGATTAGATTTCTATGAAATTGGCATTGTTTACAAGTCTTGGCATATTGAACAGCTTCTTTCTCCATGTTCGGCCAGTAGTAACCAGCTCTAATAAGTTTCTGAGCTAACATCAGACCACTTGAATGAGACCCACAGATACCTTCGTGTACCTTAGCTAGCACATTTTTGGACTCATCAGGTTCTAGACACCTAAGGAGGGCACCGTTTAGACCTCATCTATACAAGTCATTTGCTATGATGACATACCATGAAGCAGTACAAATTAGGTGACACTTTTCATTCTGGGTATATGTGTCAAGAATGATTTGGTCATGGAGGTAGGAATAGACATGGTGGTAGTGGGATGAATCATGTCCAATGACTGAATAGGTCATTTTGGATTTAGGAATGTCATAGGTAGGGTAGTGTAATTCCTCCATCGGGAAATCCTGTCTGAAGTCATTTTTTGGCATTTGTAATAGTGAAGCAAGAGTGGCCATAGAATCAACTGCTTTATTGTCTGCCCTTAGAATTTTCTAGAAAGAAATGTGTGTAAAATATTGTTTGAGATCATCCACCATTCATTTGTAAGGTACTAGCTTGTCATCTTTTGTTTGATAGGTACCATTAACTTGATTAATGACTAACTGAGAGTCTCCAAAGACCTTGAGCTCATCCACACACCATTCAATGGCTATCTTCATGCTATTAATGAGAGCTTCATATTCAAAAATGTTTTTTGTGTAGGGAAACAACATTTTTTAAGCTTTTGGTAATTAATATCTTTGAGGTGTTATAAATAGAATGTCTACACTGGATCCTTGTTGAGTGAATGATCCATCAAAGAACATGCTCCAAGCTTGACATGTGAGAAGAATGATGGATTCATCTAGGAAATCAATACTCAAAGGCTGGTGATCTTTCAAAGGAGCTTCCACCAACTAATCAGAAATTGATTGTCCCTTAATATCTTTTCCTTCCACATACTCAATGTCAAATTCACTAAGTATCATCACCCATTTTTCTAATCTACCCGTGAGGGTAGCCTTGCTCAATAAATACTTTAGTGGATCAATTTTTGCAATAAGCCTTGTACTATGAGCTAGCATATAATGCTACAACTTCTAGGAAGCAAACACTACTACTAGACAAGCTTTCTCAATGATAGAATAGTTCATTTCATAAGAAACCAATGTTCTTCTGATATAATATATGGCTCTCTTTGTTGTTCTGATCTTCTTGAGCTAGGAGAGCACCCAAAGATGTGTTTGTGGCTGAGATGTATAGTATGAGTGGCTTCCCATGAATAGGAGGCATCAATATAGGTGGATATGCTAGATACTATTTAATCTGAGTGAGTCCCATGTCACATTCTTCATTCCATTCATAAGTTACACCCTTATGCAGAGTTTTAGTAAACGATTGTGACTTGTCGATGAGTTGTGAAATGAAACATTGAATATATTGTAGCCTTCCTTGTAATCCTCTCATTTGACTAATATTCTTGGGTGGAGGCATGTCCATAATAGCTTTCCCCTTTTTAGGATCAACTTCTATGCCTTTAGCAGAAATGATGTAACCCAAGAGTTTCCCAGAAGTGACACCGAATGCACACTTTTTGGGATTAACTATGAGACTAAATTTTTCCATGCAGTCAAGTATGGGACCCAAATCTGTAAGATGATTTCTTCACTACATGCTTCTAGCTAAAGTATCATACACATAATCTTCCATTGTTTTATGCATCATATCATGGAAAATAGTAGTGACATCTCTCTAATATGTTGCTCCAGTATTCTTAAGCCCAAAAGGCATGACATTCCAACAAAAGGTGCCCTAAGCACATGTGAAAGTGGTATTTTCTTGATCTTTTGGTGCAATTTTTATTTTATTATAGCCAAAAAAGCCATCCATCAAGGAATAAATCTCATATCCTATTTTCATGTCCACTATCATGTCAATATTAGGCAATGGGAAATCGTCCTTTGGACATGCCTTATTTAGATCCCTGAAGTCTGTACACACACGAATGGATTTATCATATTTGGTGACTAGGACAATATTTGAAATCCATTCTGCATAATCAATAGTTCTTATGAAACCAACCTTAAGAATCTTTTCTAGCTCTGCTTTGACCAAAAGTGCTACGTGTGGATGCATCTTTTGTAGCTTCTATTTAACAAGTTTGATACCTGGTGCAATGGAAAAATGGTGCATGATTAGATTGGGGTCTAATAAAGGCATGACAGAGTAAGTCCATGCAAAGTTTATTTTCTTGCTTCGAAAGAAGCTAGTGAACTCTTCTTTTTCTTTTGCAGACAATGATTGTGCTAGATGAATAATTTGTGGAGCAGCCTCTGTAACCAAATTCATTAGTTGTGTCGACTCAATCAATATTGATGACCTCTCTTGAAAGTGGCTCGGTGTATCAAGTATCTCATCCTTGGGTGCTTTAGAGAGGTTTTCACCCTCAGATACGTCTTTTATTTTTACTATTTTTGGCTCTGATACTGCCACAAAGTGGTTTTCACCATCAGAGCATCTATTTTTTCTTCTTTTAATTTTTTGACTAAGATACTTGATATCTACCTCTGTCATGCTGACACTTCTTTCCCTGGTGGAGGACATCATAGGTTCAATAGCATGGAGGTAACATGATAGATCATAATCATTATGGAACATTAGGACTTCATTGGATGATGAGGGGGAGTTCCAGTTTATTAGATCGGGATGGCGGAGTGAAAGAGAAGTAGTGACTAGTTCAATTGCGTTCATGATATAACCATCAAAAGTGTAGATGAGAAAGTTAAGACCTAGAGTGATCTTATCCAAAGGAGTGTTAAAATCCCTATAAGACCTTACATTGGGAGTAGAGGACATGTTAACACCAGTGGCATCTAATTCTTGTAACCTAACACTAGACCCTTCACCTACTTTGAGAAGTCTTTCATAGGTATACACCATGTTTATATATTTATCATAAGTAGCATCAGACAAAGAGTAAAACTCATACTCATGTGAGTCAGTACTTGATGTGGGAATTCCATTAGCACTAGCAACATCATCAAACTCATTATTATCTCTTGTGGCATTAACAACTTGATGAAGTTGTTCTTATTCAAGATTCTTTTGAAAATGCGGTAGCCTATATCATTCACCTTGAAAATTGGGATCATCATTTAGTGTTGCTTTCCATTGGTCATATGTAAATTGATGTACCAAAGTAGTCTCATCAAAATCACTATCAGTTTCTATCATGCGGACAGGTATAATAGGTTCATCAGGTTCTGCAAAGAGTGTAGCAAGTTCCAGAGGAATAGAATATGGAAATGTGTCTTCATCAGAGTTGGCCTCTGGATTTACCTCTGGAGTAGTATCATCAAATTCTAACTCAAGTTCAAGTTCAGGTTCTAGCACAAATTTGTTTATCCCTAAATGAAAGAGGATCTTTTTGAAGCCTAAGCCAATAGTATCCTTTGTGCTACGACCTGTAGCTTCAATGGGCTTTAGCAAACCATTATCATTCTTTCCTATAGGACCACTCCCCTTATACCTAAAGCATTTCATGATCTTGAAGGCCTCACTATATGGCTCTTGCTCTAAATTTGGAGGTGGCGTAGTTGTTTCAGATGTTTATTTTCCTTTATAGATCTAGGCTGTGATAGCCCTCTCTTCATCCTCATCTTCTAAAGGTGTAGAGGCCCATACAAAGGTGCCATTCTAGATTGTTGAGGGTCATCAAAAGTTTTGTTACCCTCAGAAGGTCTCCCATAAGAGCGTGGGGATAGAGGTAAAGCAGAAAGTGATAGCACAGGTTCAATTTGGTATTCTCCCATTCCTGTATCCTTAAGTCTCAAAGTTTGTTCCATTTCCTTAAGCTTAGCATCATAAAACTCAGTGGACTCTCTATCATCTGGAACAAAGCTATCTACAAATTGCACAAGAGTTTTGCAAGAGTAATTGGTATTAGCAGGCACAGTAATTTCTGCCCCATGGAATGGAAACTTAATGCATTGATGGTATGTAGATGGAACAGCCTGCATGTCATGAATCTATGGCCTACCCAACAAGATATTGTAGGCAAGAGGAATGTCAAGAACTTGAAAATTTACATCTCTCTCAACAGGGCCTACATAGATAGGTAGCACAACTAAGCCTTGGGACTTGCATTCTTCCTCATCATAAGCTTTGATGGTAATCTTTTCATGGGAGTCTATACAATTCTCATCATAACCTAGCTGAGTAAGAAGCTTAGTGGAACAGATATTAAGACCAACACCATTGTCTATGAGCACTCAGTGGATGCATTTATGACCTATCATGACCTCTATATGCAAGGGAGCATTCTGTGGATGGCTCAAATAGTGATCATCTTCTTCAGAGTCAAATGAGGTGAGGTCAAATGACCCACCATAGATTGGAACCAGTTGAGAGCAAGACCCTTGGGAACATTTGCCTTGGTTAGGGATTTATCCAAAATCTTTGTGTGAGTAGGCGAGATCTTCAACAACTCAAAAATGGTAATCTAAGCATTGGCTCGCTGGAGCTGATCTAAGATGCTATAACTAGCCAAGCTAGCTATAGGGATAGGTTTCATGTTCTTGTTGGTAGGGCCAATAGTAGTCTTATCTACAATTTACTTTGGAGCGAATGTAGAAGTATCAGGACCTTTCAAAACAACTCTTCCTCATGATCGAGTAACCACATTAGCACAGTCTTGAGGTTGTTTAGATTCAGACAAACGAGACATGGAAATATGCAAGATGAAAGGAGTCTTAGGTTTGGGAGCATCGTCGCTCCCCTTAATAGTAATCATGTCACAGTACTCTATCTCAACAGGTTCGATCATACCAATAACATTGTCATCATTAGTGTATGTGTAATTGACTTTAGCATATTCTTAGCATTTAAAGACTCACCCTTCTCATGAGGAGGGAAGGGATCCTTAAATGCTTGATGGTCTAAATTCTTGTTATGGCAATCCACAACAATATCACCACTATCAATCAAATCTTGGACCTTATGTTTTAGCTGAAGACAAGTAGAAGTCTTATGACCCTTATTCTGGTGGTAGTCACAATAGGCGTTGTCATTCCACCAATGAGGTCATGG
Source organism: Chamaecyparis obtusa (assembly GCA_027943335.1). NCBI lineage: Eukaryota > Viridiplantae > Streptophyta > Pinopsida > Cupressales > Cupressaceae > Chamaecyparis > Chamaecyparis obtusa. The sequence continues at coordinate 881,068 of BSBK01000625.1, read as the reverse complement.
TTGTGGGTCATAGAGACACTTTTCCAAAGGAATAAGAATCTGATTCTATACAAGAGTTTTGTAGACCACATCAAGTGGTTCTCCCAAGGAAGTGAATTCATGCTTGGGTCACAATGCCCAAGGTTTGTTTCTAGAAAACCTCAAAGGTTGCTGATTTTCTAGCACGGGATTTTCAGCTGCTTTAACTACTTGTATGGTGGAAGAGAGATTAAAAATAGACTTACCAGGTTTCAAGGTCACATTGTCAACCACTCCATCATTCACAATGTCTCTATTCTTGTTAAAAAATTCCCTTTATCCTTATTTGAGTTTGAAGATCCCTTTTTATTGTCTTTACTCAAAGTCAATTCACCTTTCTTGATCATAAAGGCATCTATTCGCACTGCTTGTTTAATCATGATATCAAAGGTTAGAGGACCTTTTAATTGCACTTGGTATCTGAAGTTTGGGACAAGATTGTCCAAGAAAATGTCAATTCTCTCAGACTCGGGTAGCTTGTGAGGACACCTTGTACATAATTGTCTCCACCTTTGGAGAAATGTTAGGAAAGATTCTCCTTGTCGCTGTTTTAAATTGCAAAGATCCTAAATGTTGACCGGATGCTAAATATTATGTGAGTAATATTGGAGAAATAGATTAGCCATTTTGTCAAAAGTCTTAATGCCAGTGGGAAATCTAGAGAACCATTCCATATCTGGTTCACCCAAACTACAAGGAAATAAGCGCATGAGATATGTTTGATCATGCATGAATTCCATAGATAATGCACCAAAATCCCTCAAGCGATCTTGGGGATCGATTGCACCCAAGTATTTATCATATTTAGGGAGCTCTACACCTCTGGGAAAAGGTGGCATATGAAGACTTCTATCAAAGGGGAAAGGACAAATACTTTCCATTGTTAATTGTTGGGTGGGTTTGTCCTTATTCTTTGTAAGTTGGCTAATCTGATCTTGCATGTCTCAGACCATCTTTTGCAACTTTGCAATCTCAGTTTCTTCTTCCTTGGCCATGAGTGTTTCAACTTGAAAATCTGAGGGTAACTTGGCCCCTCGTTTAGCTAACTCAAGGAAGTATTTTTCCTTCTCCTCTAGAAGGAGGATCTCCATCATCTTAATAAGACCCTTGTTTTCTTTTGTAGCATCTATGTTTTTTTGAGTTATGGTGTCATCACCATCATTTGCAAGGATCTCATAAATACTTGGGACTTGATCTTGAGTCTGATCATAAGGAGCGGGATGATAAAGATACATTGGTTGACCTCCTTGAGCTTTGTTTTGAGCTTGATGTTGATCATCTTGGGTTTGATCATGGCTTTTCTCATTTCAAGGTTGGGCATGACATTGGTCATTGGAAGATTGACAAAAATGCTGGTTGTTTTGGGACTGATCAAAAGTTTGGCTATATTTGCCTGGTTGGAAATCGAATGGATCTCCCATCTTGTCAATGGAGGACCATCCAGAAATTGAAGCCTCAGTAAAGTGACATGAACGATGCCAAAAAGGTGTAGCTAAGGTAACTTTTGATGAATAAACAAGATCAAAATATTTAACAAATTTAGATGAGAAGATATCATCAACAATATCACTAGGTTCAAATGAGTCACTATTTTTAGTAGGATCAATAGGTACGATAATAGGATTAGTTCGAGGAAAAGGCCTTTCAAAGTTATGAAACAATGAACTATTTTGGAAGAATGAGTTGTCTTGACCTTGGAATGAGAAACTAGGTTTCACTTCAAACAACGAATTAAACACTCTTGGAACACTAGAGGTGATTGAGATGAGCTATCTTTCAAAGTACTCAATGAAGAACTTCAAGCTTCCTCACAAAGTTTAGATTTCACAACAGACTCAGGATGATCTATTTCTTGATTAGGAGGTTCACTTCTACCTTGACCAATATTTTGAATGGGATAAGTTTTTCCACTTCTAGTCATGACAGTCATAGACGAAGATGAAATGAGAGAAGACTTAGGATAATGCAAAAACTCTGTTTCTAGGAACAATGAAAAGGAGATAAAGGCTAGAACAACCAAAATGTGAGATGCACCTCGTACGAATCATTAGGAGTATGGCTAGAATAGCTGAGATAAGACTATCACAATGTGAGCTACAAAAGCACAAAAGATGAGACAAAAATTGAGACAAACAAGAGTTTAAGCAAAATCGATCGGTTCGTAGCTCAAGACACTTAGTTTCTGACAATGAATGACAGGAAAATAGATAAATAGACCTCAGACAAAAACCAAATCAAATAAAAATTCAACCAATCAATGGGAAATAAGCCTCTATTTTGAAAACTAGGGTACAGTTTCATGCGAGAAAGTACCAGGGCACGTGAGAGAATGAAAATTTTTGCACAAGAGAATGAAATCTCATGCGAGAAAGTGCTCAGTTTCTGAAACTTCGCATGATAAAAAGAGTGTTCGACAGTTCAACACAAATTTCAAGATAAAAGACCAATTTTGGGACACAACATAAATTGTTCTCTAATAGCAAATCTAGTTTCCAGATAGGTGTAAAGGATAGTTTAATCAACAATCTCAGATTAAAGGTTTCAAACATTCATTTACAAGCATAGAGGTTTGATCATGCAATGGTGACACAAGAATTAGTCAAAAATAGACCTACCAAGGACAAAGCAACTTGGTAGTATTGGGGGAGTCTTTGTTTAATCATAATGGACAAGTTGAAGACTCGATAACAAACACATAGTTATCCCTAGAAAAAAAATGGTGAGAAGCCAAAACCTTTACCCCACTACTTATGCAAATGTATGCACCTCACATAGTTGTGTCACCCCTTAGAGGGCACCCATGTTTTTGGTGTTTCCAAGGACTCAATAGTATATGTTCAAAGGTTACCCTTGTGGAAGGGGCCAATGTCATATACCACCTTCAAGTGTCCAAGTGCATGACTATGGTGGGAATCAATGAGAGAGACTCTTCCCCCTCCCTGCACAAAGATTATGACTCCTTTCAGAGGTGAACTGGGTAGGCAACTAACTAGGGAAAGTTCTTAGTGAGATTCCATTCACACTAACCTTTAGTGCCCCCGATATAGGGCTAGGGCCTTGCAGCCACACCAACACCTAAAAGTCATACACCCCCACAAGCAGGGCTAGGAGCGGCGCCACTTAGTACAATAGACGGAGCCTTCTCAAGATGATGTTGAAATCAAGAGAAGGAAGTTAAAATGGTTTTGGAGTCTTTAGACTCAAAAAAACATTCTTTATTATAGTGAGGTGGAATCACCGGTGATAGGTGCGTACTCACTTGGGTCATTCCCGAAGGTTCAACTTCTGGTAGGCCCTCTAAAGGTGACACAACTTGGTTTAGATCTGAGGGTTTGATTTTCTATTTCTCTCAAAGAGTGAAGAGCATACTTCTCTACCTCTTCACTTCAACCAAACACATCAAGAAAATTCATCACTGAGTTATATTCACTTCACCAGATCCACAAGCTTTTGGGTATCTGGTTCTCTCAAAGAGAGAAGAGCATAATCCCCTGGCAAGTAGAAGTGTTAAAGATTCACTACCTATCTTTGCTTCCCCAAGTATCCATCATTCTAGCAACATCTAGGTCTCTGTTTCATCTGTGGGTGTCAATTCCATGTAATGAAGAGCCTATTCCCCTACTTTTCTATCAGGACCTTTAAGAAATTTTAACGGAGCCCTAATTAGACTATGTGAATGAATGAAAGAAAAAAAACATAATGTTTTAAAAGTTCTTCGGCAATCGTCCTGCAAGCAAACCGTTAGAAATTTTAATAATCTTTGAAAAAGTGACCTACAGACCACTATTATGCTGTGATAAAAATAGAGATATAAAATAAACAAAAAAAACTAGATGTCAAAAAAAAATAACAGAAAATTGTAGAATCTGGAAATTTTAATTGTCTGACAGGGAAACTTCATGCCAGGAAGTATAGCACAATGCACAAGAAAGTACTAGGGCCTATGCAAGAGAGTAAAATGTTGCGTGAGAGAGTGCTACAAGGAGAAAAACTTCATGCGGTACACTCAAGAATCTCACATGAACTTCCATACACAAAGAAGTACAGATGTATGACAGATTGTAGACTTTAAAAAAAAAGTTTAAAATCAATGAGGCTAGAAATCAAGTTTTTTTCCCCCCATGCACGCCAGAATGTATATAGCTAAATGTGAACCTCTAATCCAACTACACACACAACATAGTCATTACTCACACAATCGAATTATGAGAATGAGTATGGATTACGCAATTCAAAATTCATGGTGAAGCGACCTGTTGCCTCCTAATTAATCGAGGTGTTTAATTACTCTTGTTGGAATTAGGAGAGATAGGAACTAAGAGGGGAGGGGTGAATTAGTGCCTTCAAAAACTTTACTTGTAAAACCTTTCAGATCTAAAACTATAAAAAGTGATAACCGACCAATATAACTTGAATCTAATTGCATGAATTATTTATCCACTTAACATAGGAAAGTAAACAACATGAAATCCATAACACAATCACATGACACAAGTATTTTGGTAACACAAAAACCCTTGTTAGAAGGTAAAAACTGCGGTGGGGATGACACCCACAAATTCTTCACTACTGCAGATAGAAAAGGTTTGCCTATTAGGGCTACAAGTTTTTTATCACTTCTGGTGATCTCACCCTGTTAGGAGTGACATATTAGATCGGCTAGATGTACCTAGTTATAAGATTTTAGCAACACAAATGAAGTGTGCACTCAGTTAAGAGATTTACATAAGACTATTAAGTCTACTATGTTAAGAGATTTTATCTAAAAACTCTATTACAATTGTTAGAAAGCAATAGGGATTTATCTTCTATTTGACACTCAATTATCTGTTACAGATCTATAAGCTCTGATAAAATATCACCTTACTTGTGATGAATATCTACTCTGAACTGCTCGGTAGCCTCTGCTAATTTTGCTCAAACTGAATTCTACTATACTCAGTTCTACTCTATTAACTGATAGACTTGAAGATAGGCAAATGCTTCAAGTGCTCTATGATTCATATATCAGCTCACACCAAAAATGATGCAAACACATAAATATATAGTGCTCTATTTTGCCACTTTAACACAATTAGGTTACACACTATAATCATAACCCTAAGATCTACGGTGTACAATAATAACCTAGATCATCTTTTACAAAAGATATACATTGTATTTAATGAATATCATTACATTAAATGTTCCTCAATCTTGGTAAAAAAATTTACAAACCGTTGTAACCATTTGCATAGAAGAATGTGCCATTCCTTATTACTATGTCATTTCCTATGATCCTCGATAAACACTGTGTAAACTTATCGGTGTATACTGCGATGCTTAATGTTTACTATCTATCGGTGTTGGTGTCTGCTAGTACTTGGTAAACTGTCTGTTGCTCGGTGTATAGACTTTACCAACTAGTCTGTTCTACTTTATGTTACCGATTAACTCATTGTAAGTAACCGACCAATATATTTACACACCTTTGGTACTAATGATGACCTTAGAAGGCTCAATATAGATAACAATCTCCCCCTTTGGCATTAGTATCAAAACTTTGAATTTATAAAGACAAAAAAAATTTGTGACTTATATCTCCTTATATCTCCACCATATACATATACACATCAAGAATTTTCTAAGTACTAAGTACTCCCCCTCGGTGCATGCTCCCAGTAATATAGTATACATAACATCCATGTACATAATATTTGGCATAATAGCATCTGATACATTATTTTCCCCCTTTTTGATAGTAATGCCAAATACAAAATTGAGGTAGTATACTCATAGCTTGTCAAAGATTGACTGATGGGTTTTCTTCAGTGACTCAAAGAGGTTTTCCCATTCCTCTTTCAAGTTGGTGAGATCAATGTGCTCAAGACCGACTTGTGCATGCATGTCAAAGATGTTTTCTAACACCAAAATTTCTGGTGTTGCAACTAATAGCTCAGGTTTGACAATATGTGCTTCAAAAAATTTCAGGTACGGAATGAGTTCGGTTTGCGACTCATTAACCGGATCTATGAGGTGTGCTTCTTAGTTCTTCAAATCCATTATCAACTGTCAGAGTTCTTGAACTTGGTGAATATGCTTTAGGAAAGCATGTGGCTTGGTGATAGCTACATTTGTACTCAACTGTATTTCTGCTTCTAAACCTTTGATCTTTTCACTGACTTCAACAGTGAAGGTGTATGTAGTACAAATCTTCAATAAGTATTGACAAATTGTCTGGGTGATGGATTTTGTTTCAGTAATTACCTCAGATAATTTGACCTTAAGTAATGCCACTTCTTGGCTGATTTTCTCTGCTAATTTGTGTTGTATTTTGGATTCTTCCCTTTCTTCAATTTTTTTATCGGCATCAGTGTCCAGGGCGTTGATCTTCTCAGCAAGTGTAGCAAGTTGATCTATAATAGCCTTATCCTCATCAATATGTATCTTAGGTACTACCTGTTGGAGGATATTCCACACATCATTTAATACTTCTTTTCATTTGTGTTCTTGCTTTAGCTTCTCTTGTGTTGCCTTCCTTGAACATAACTCCCCATATTTACTCAAGTCCTCAGGGCTCAGGGACCTCGGGTCACACTCAGGTATAATAATTACTTCATCTTAGATGACTGACCCTTTCCTTTCTTCTTCTTCTTCTGTGCTATGGGTGATTTCTTCTCAATGATAGCAATAGATCTATCTCTAGTCTTTGGAGTGTCCTTCCCTGTTAGCACTTATTCTTCCTTCTTCTACTCCTCAGTAGTGGTGGTGCCGCATTTGACGAATGTTTTTTCATACCTTCATGTATAGGTGACTGCTTCTTTGTAGGAATTTTAGGTGGAGGAACTTGTGTAGGATCTACTTCTTTTTCAAACTCGGTCTCCTCACTATCATATGGTTTGTCGGCTAACTGTAGCTGACCTTCGGTTGCCTATTCAAATGGTATCCCTTCAGTTGTTTTAGACTTATCTCCATATTTAGCAGTGAGATCTTTCTTCATCTTCTTTACCTTTCTAGTTATTTTACCGATCTTAATATTTGTAGATATTCTAGATTTGGCTTCTTCATATACTCCGAACCTAGTGGCTATGGGATCCTTCGGTACTACAAGCAGTGCATTAATAGATTTCAGTGTGAAATCATGGTTTATTTCATATCCCATCAGTGCCAACCATTTTATCCTAGGCTCAACTACTTTTATCAAGCTATAATCAGTGTTGACCACAACACATATGTCATCTTCAAATTTTTGAACTAATTCCCTTGGAATTATGCTTCTCTTATGCATTTTAGATTGAAGTTCAGTGAAGTATGCATTAAACTCTACATTCAACTTATCTCCTAACTTGTTCATCATTTCACCAATCTATTTTTTTATCAGTACATCTAGTATCCAATTTACTTTACCGGTGCTAGGCACATACTTTTGTAAATAGAGGAATATGCATGCAAGTAGAGATCCGTACTTACATGTGCTAGATTTATTTTTCCTTATGGTCTTCATATTCTCTTGAAGTTGATGAAACAGTACCTCGGCAAGATCAACTTGGTGACCTTTCACTACAATTTTGTGCGCCATGTCTACTACGCTGCAAGGTACGCTGTTGAGTCTACTCGATTGAAATAACTTGTACCCAATCACATGTGCTGCAAATTTTACTGTTGGATCCTTGATTGTCAAAATCTTAAATGCCTGACCATCCCATTGTGCTCTAGTGTATTTCTCAACATCCGATCATGAAGAACTTCAAAAATCCTTAGCTTTGTTGGTTGTAGGGAGCCCAATAACCCTACTAATTATTTTCTTGTTGACCTCAATCAGTTTATCCAACCAGAACTTGTCATCATGATATCTACTCAAAATGATTCTAATCCAATCTGATTTGAATGATTGTGGTAAGTGCGTAAAGTATGGTAAACCTGATTCCTCAATCTTCTTGTAGTCTGATTTCATTTTTCCATTGGGGCCATAGAGTGGTTGATATGCTACAATAGTTTCAAAATTTCCAACTTCTCTGATTTTGTAGTGAATATAAGACCTTACGTCTTATGTCAGTAAAACCCTTTCTGGTATGCTTGAAAATGCACCCATTGTATCTTTTTGTGCTACAACCTTAGGATGTGGCTTAAACTTTGGTTCGATGAAATTTTCCCTAATGATTAGATTAACTTCCTCTTCAACACTTTGAGTTTTTCTTGCAAATGATGTCGATGCCATAAATTAATTCTAGGGTTTCGGTAAGCAACAAGATAGGAAGTGTTTGATCACAAATGAGCTTACTCGGTATCATGAAGAGTGATGTCAGTTTGATCTAGTGTAGCCTTGAATCCTTCAGAAAATCTTTTAACTCAAACTCTGCTCTTTGAATTCTCTGCTCGTAGAAATTGCAATGTAAAAATGAACTTTGTTCCCATGTATTTATAGACTTTTGATGTTCCCACTCAAAATTTTATGTAATAATTGCTCCATCTAATTTTGGTACAAAACAACTATCAGCTCGGTGACTACTAAAACTTTCATCTGCTCGATTAACATAGGCTTTCTTCATCGGTTGATACATATGCTCTGTTAACCTTAGATAGTGATTATTGATAGGTAACCAACTCTCGGTCTCTCTTTTACCAACTGTATAAAATTGTTAGCTCATGACTACTAAACCATAGTGCATCTTTATTCATGCTGATTTGGTATAAGAACATTATGCATAAGGAACTATATGTAAAATGTGATCTCTTGAAATATCAGTCCCATACATACCTATTTCACTTTAAGTGGAGGTACCGATGTCACCCAATCTAGTGGACGAGGTTTCACTGACAACATTACTTGACTCAGCATTCTCATTGGATGCCTTCTTCCACATAGTGTTCCTTAACTTCGTGATATCAGCAATAGTATATCCACTTTCAAATATATGGTTTCATCTGGTGCTCGGTCTCTACAGTTCTTTCTTAAATGACCGACCTTATGGCAGTGCAGACAAGCCATACCAGAGTTTGTCCAATTTCTTGATTGTCCAATCCGACTCTTTCTATAACAGTTTGTTGCAATGTGTCCATATCTACCACATACAACATAGTTAGTCCATGTATTATAATCCCAAACATAAGATTTACCTTGTCTCTTCACTTGATATGGTCTGCGTTATGGTTTCTCCTTAGGTGTCTAGACTTGCTTAATTTTTGCCTTGCAATCTCGTGCAGTGTGTCCATGCTTGTTACAAGTATAGCATATTTTCTCCATAGTGGTTTTATTAGCAAGATCATTTTGCTTAGCTCTACATGAATAAGAAGGATGTCCAAACTTACCATAGTAATAATAATATCCATTAAACTTAGGAGTGATAGGAGGTTTACCTTGTGCTTTGCTTCTACACACATTAGAAGTATGTCCCAGTTTTCCACAATGATAACATGCTAACACTTTAGGTTTCTGATTTTGTTCTATGTTGATTTGTTCATCTTGTTGTGATGATTGTCCTTCACTGGTATAGCCTATACCGGCTTTGTTTCCAAATCTTCTCTGATTAGATAAAAAGTCATCAATCTTCTTGGAGCTGTCCTCAGCAAGTTTCTTCATTTCATTTTGTTGCTGTTGATTTTTCACTTCATTTATCAGCTTCTCATTTTCTTCTTTGAGTCTTGCAACATCTTCTAGTTTTCTTGACAATTCTACATTCACTTGGTTTACCTCTTGATTCACAGTCATCACTTGACTAGTTACTTGGAAATGTTGGTCAATGAGTCTTTGTATCTCACTTTCTTTAGTTTGAAGTTGTTCACTCATCTTTCTATGATCATCAATTGTCAGGTTTCTTTCTTGCTTGGCTTGTTTTTCTTTGTTCATTATTTCTACCATTCTCACCATCTGAGATTCTTGACTGATTTGTAGTGCTTTCATTTGATTAGTTAAATATTGATTCTTTTCAGATAGATCAGTGATTATTCTTTTAGATCCATCAGAAATGCTTCTAGAACTAGATCCAATATGCTCAAATATGTCATCAATAGGTTCTTCATGGTAACCAATCTCATTCTATAGTCTAGCTAGGTTCTTCCTTTCATCCAATAATTTCTTCATTCCTTCCTTGGCTTTCTTATACTGTTCCACAAACATTTACATTTGTATCTTCTGATTCTCAATAGTCTTGTCAAGCTTGTATCTCTCCATGACTTAGATCTTTACCCTTCAGTGGTTAAACTATTCAATAAGAGAACCTAGCTTTGATACCAATTGTTGGAATTAGGAGAGATATGAACTAAGAGGGGAGGGGTTAATCAGTGCCTTCAAAAACTTTACTTGTAAAACCTTTCAGATCTAAAACTATAAACAGTGATAACCGACCAATATAACTTGAATCTAATTGCATGAATCATTTATCCACTTAACAGAGGTAAGTAAACAAAATGAAATTCATAACACAATCACATGACACAAGTATTTTGGTAATGCAGAAACCCTTGTTAGAAGGTAAAAACTATGGTGGGGATGACACCCACAAATTCTTCACTACTGCAGATAGAAAAGGTTTGCCTGTTAGGGCTACAAGTTTTTGATCACTTCTGGTGATCTCACCCAATTAGGAGTGACATTTTAGATCAGCTAGATCTACCTAGTTATAGGATTTTAGCAACACAAATGAAGTGTGCACTCGGTTAAGAGATTTGTATAAGACTGTTAAGTCTACTCTGTTAACAGATTTTATCTAAAAACTCTATTACAATTGTCAGAAAGAAATAGGGATTTATCTACTATTTGACACTCAATTGTCTGTTACAGATCTATAAGCTCTGATAAAATATCACCTTACTTGTGATGAATATCTACTCTAATCTGCTTGATAGCCTCTGCTAATTCTGCTCAAACTAAATTCTACTATACTCGGTTCTGCTTTGTTAACTAATAGACTTGAAGATAGGCAAATGCTTCAAGTGCTCCATGATTCATATATCAACTCACACCAAAAATTATGTGAACACATAAATATATAGTGTTTTGTTTTGCCGCTTTAACACAATTAGGTTACACACTATAATCATAACCCTAAGATCTACAGTGTACAATAATAACCTAGATCATCTTTTACAAAAGATATACATTGTATTTAATGAATATCATTATATTAAATGTTCCTCGATCTTGGTAAAATGATTTACAAACTGTTGTAACCATTTGCATAGAAGAATGTGTCATTCCTGATTACTATGCCATTTCCTATGATCCTCGATAAACACTGTGTAAACTGATCAGTGTATACTATGATGCTTGGTGTTTATTGTTTGTCGGTATTGGTGTCTTCTGGTACTCGGTAAATTGTCTACTGCTCAGTGTATAAACTTTACCGACTAGTCTATTCTACTTTATGTTATCGATTAGCTCATTGTAGGTACCGACCAATATATTTACACACCTTGGTACTAGTGACAACCTTAGAAGGCTCAATAGAGATAACAACTCTCAGATTGGAGAGCCAACAACCATCAGACCAAGTTAATATGGAGGATTTGAAAGCTAGAATGATAAGTAAAATGAGATCAATCTAAGAATGAAGATGCATTTTATAGTCTAGAATAGAATGCAGATTTTAATCTAAATAACTGAAATATAGATGAAAATTAAACTAAGAGCAATGAACAAATTAATTTACTATGAAAATGCAATTACACTAAAATGAGAAGTAAACTAATTATGCAATAAGCTTGAAAGATATGAAAATAAATGAGACAGAATTTCACTATATTTTATATGCTCTCAAATTGCTCTACTTTTTTTGAATGAAGAAGGTTCATTAAATAGACAAGCCCAGGGAGAGAATGAAGAGGTTCTTGAAAATGAACGGTTGCCTCTTCATTCCCAATTGAGACACATATTGAAAGATTTATTTAATTAAGAGAATGAAATATTGCCACATATGGGTGACTGTTCGATTAATTTGAATTATTAAATTCAAATAAAGAGGTGTCCATTCAAATAACTAAATAAGATTAATTCCTTTTTTGTGTGTATTAGCTAAAGGGGGTGGATTTTATTTTAATTTAAAGCACTTAGGACTTTAGAATTAAATTAATTTATCATAGGGATTATTTGGCTAATAAAGTCTAATACTTAGGAATTAACTACAATGTGAGATTAATGCAAATTAGGGTTTTTGTAATTGACATCAAGTCAAAATAAAGTCAGGTAGGAGAGAGAAAATTGCCTAGTAAAATAGGACTTTGAAGATGTGAAATTGAAGAAAATGCACCAAAATTGATTGAAATTGTTAGGTGCCAATTTTGGGGTATTACACCTGTCACTGGTACATTGAAGGTCTCTTCTTCCTTGTCTTTCTTACTAGGTGCATGAGTGATGGACGTAGTAGGTGGTTTTATCTAGTGTTCTAATAACACCTTCTCAAAGGCCTTCTATGTTTCCTTCACTATCAACTCATAGTCTTTGTTCATAATATGAAGAGTTCTCATCTTTGTCCTTAAGTGCGGCTTCACTAGATTTAGTAACAATGACCTTTCTTCAATAGACAATACTAGAAGAGTGTCTTCTAATATGTTTTCTCTGATCCTTAGATCATCTTCATTTGCTTGTCTCTTTAGGTTTTCTAAAATATCCCATACTTTATCTAGAATGGAGGTTTTCAACTCAAGGACTATCTTCTTGAACTTGATCATATGTTTGGCAATCATACTATGAATTTTTTATTTGTCAATCTCACTGTATGTGTCATAATACTTCTCTACTTGATCAATTCTTCCCTCATCAACAATTCTTGCATTCAAAACTTTAAGGCTAGGTCTGAATCTTGCCTGAGGAGGTGCTTGAGTGTTTTTATTGTTCCTTAATGCTCGTGAGGATGGATGACTAGTGCTAGCTTCTTTCTTCCTCTTGAATAAAGGCTTATACACTGGAGGAGTGGCAAGATCAATAGTGTCTATGGGCGCAGAAGGAGTATTGTCTTCTTTACCCTTCTGACTGTCATCTGATTCAGTTTTCATCTTCTTCAACTTAGGATCTTTTTGTGCTTCCTCTGCTACTACACCTTTCCATTCTAGGGAAATCTTTTCATCCCTTGCTTTATCAAGGTCTACTTGAGACACACCATGTATTCTCAAGATCTCAGAAGTGACCTTTGCAACCTTTCTTTTATTTGTTGCACTGTTAAGTTTTGCATCAACTTCTCTAGTCTTTTCCTCATAGGTTCCCCACCTAAGTTCATTAGGATCATCGGGGGCTGTCAAAAGTACCTGTGCAAAAGCTTCAAGAACTTGTTCCTCTACCTCATACCCAAGTGGATGAATCCACTTAGTTCTAGGCTCAACAGCTTCCATACATGTAGTATCAGTCTCCACCATAAAGCATATTGAATCCTTATACTTCTCTACAATGCTTTCTGGAATCCTATACCTCATTTGCATCTTAGCTCTAAAAGTCTTCAATTCTAATGTGATATATGTTGGAAATATAGATGTAGTAACTGAGAGGGGGGGGTGAATCAGTTAAGCACAAAAATATTACCACTGATCCCTTAGATATCTTAACAAATTATTTACTGATGCCACTCGGTAGAAATGCTGAAACTCAATCTTTGAAGTGTGTAATAATTAAATTGTTCTTAAGCATTCATCACTGATTAACATACATGAATAAAGAAAATAACATGAACACAAGAGACACCAAATTTACCATGGAAACCCAATATGGAAAAAACCACCAATGTAACTAGTTACTATTTTTCACTCTTCTAAAGTGATGCCCAGTTAGAAGCCAACCCGGTTAAAGGTTATAAAACACACTGTTAGGTGTGACCTTGTTAGAGGATTTAATCACCCTGCTAGGAGTGGCCTTGTAAGAGGTCTTGAAACAATTCAATAGAACTATCACCTTGTTAGCGGATTTAAAAAATGGTTGTTAAACCAACTCGGTTAAGAGATTTTGATATCACTGCTACAATTGTAAGAGAGTAACAATGAAATGACCTACAATTGAATTGTTGATTATAGATCTTTGTTCTGCTTCACTAGATCCTTACTGATCAAATAAATCTTTGTTGCTCCTCAAGGATATCTAACCATCCTTCAAAATTCGCACATACCTTTCTTCAAAATGATTTCTGCATGCTGCATATATTTTTCACCACTTGACCTTCTATATATATATACCATTCTAATTAACATTTAGATTGTCAAATTGGCACTAATAATTATTACAACAGTCAGCTGGGATAAACAAACTGTAATAACAAAATCCTTTGAAGGGCTGACCTAGCTCGGTAAACATTAATCTTGAAAAGATTTCCTTCGGTGACCGAGTGAACTCAGTAACCATAGCGAATTCTGCAACATCCTTCAGAGACCGAGTGAGCTCGGTAACCACTAATTTTCCTTCGATAACCAAGGAAGCTCGGTTAACACTATTTTCTATCATGTTTCCTTTCAACACCCAAGAGATCTTGGTAGACACTAAAAACCACCTAGCTGACCGACTGAGCTCGGTAGACACTGAGAACCACCTAGCTAACCAACTGAGCTCAGTAGACATTGAGAACTGCCTAGCTGATCGACTGAGCTCGGTAGACACTGACAATGATAATTGATATGACATAATCACTTAGAGTACTCTTTATGGATGCTTTGTTGGATATCTGAGGCATGGTAGGAATGGACTTGTCCAAGTACAAATCTGATATCTTCCCAACAATATGAAGGTACATATAGATGATTAGGGACCCAAACCTGAATATCTTTATCTTTTCATGTTTGATAGCCTTGCTAGTCAAGCAATTATTCGGTTTTGATTTCTCTGATCTTTATCTGATTTCTTACTAGTCTTGCTATTCTTCAGTCTTTTCAGCATCAGTAGAAGGTCCTTTGGCTATTCCAATATAGCTAGTGTCTCCTTTGGCTCTTCTTGCATACAACTAAGATTCTACCAAATCAGCACTAGTGTGTAATTTGTCAATATGATTCTTTGCTTCTTTCAATTCAGATTCCAAGCTTTCTTTGTTATTTCTTAGCTCCAAGATTTCCATGTTTTCTTTCCTTAGTTCTTCATTCAGCTAAAGGTTCTCTTTGATATGTCCATCAAGGACTCCCTGATTATTAGTGAGCTTATCATCAACCTCTTCAAGTTTTTCTTTTAAGGATTTTTTTTCTTCATTGAGCTTCTTTACCATTGTCCCTAGATCACTGGTAGAGCATTATTTCAAATCTTTCCTTAGCTTCTTTATGACTAACTATGTTAGGAATGAATGCTAAAGTGTTTGGCACCCATTCTGTAGCATTTGTTGTTGAATTCATGACTATGATTGTCATTGATGTCAACACAGTGTTTTACTGAAGGCTTGCAGAGAAGTAGATAGTGTTTTGATTAGCGTACATGGGATATTGTAGTTGGAGCTATGCAACATTGAGGACATACTCTTTGATATGTTATATGTCTATGGTTAAGAGCATAGACAATAATTCTTTTATTCATAAAATTTATGATCATTTTGGTGGAAGCAGTATTCAGGCAGTGTTCCTGAGTAGCGGTTTTTGGCAAACAGATGATATCTCCTAATCGGGATGGAATCTATCTTTGTGTAGTTAAAGTTAAGTTAGAGACACATTGATAGTGATGTGGATGATAGCACAAACTTTTAAGTCACACGAGTGAAGATTTATTGTATTTGGAAGCTGACAGTTTTATGTAATTTCGGTGTAGCGTGTGGAATATTTTATTTTGTAATTGTGTGCCAACTCATTTGTAATTATTTGAGTGTGGTACAAAGGAAGGAATGTTTTTCCTTATTGTGATATGTAGATAGAGTGAGAGTGGATGATTATGAAGTTGTGAAAGTGAATTGTGAAGGAAGACATGCGAAGTACAGAGATCTGAAATTGAGATCTGATGTAGTAGTGTGTGTGGTTTGGCATAGTCATAGAAAAGGTATCATATTATTCTATTGAATAATGAAAAGATTATTTGGATAGTGAGTTCAGTGATCTTACCCTCAAGTTGTTTGGGCATTGGGTCCTTCTGTCTTCTATAACTCTTAACAGGGTTAGAATCTTTTAACAGGGATTCAAAATCTCCTAATAGGGATTTATATGTACTGAATGTATTTCATAAGACTCCTAATAGAATCCATCCTTTCATAAGGAATATTCATATTAGTGCATCTTTTGTGGGCATCATTCCCACCGGGGTTTACTCTTTGATCAAGAGGTTCCCTAGTCAATATATCTTGTGTTATTGTGTAATTGTGTACGAATATCTTTCTATGGTTGGTAATTATATTGCTTATATGGTTTAATGTTGTTGAAGATGATAAAAGTTATAATTATCTGATAACTGATTCACCCCTCCCCCCTTCCATTTATCTTGGTGGACTTTACTTTCTAACAAACTGAGCATCACTGAGTTTAACCTTTAGTTCTTTAGATTCTCTTTCTAACTTGTCCATATCTTCAAGAGCAGCTTCAAGATTTCTTTTCAGATGTTTCATTTCTGCTTTTTCCATGATCTCCTCAAGTGGTTAAACTTATGTGCTGAGGGCCAAAGCTCTGATACTAATTGTTATGAATGGGAACACTGAGAGGGGGGGTGAATCAGTGTTCACTGTAATTTAACTTTTTACTTTAATCTTTATGTTGAATGTAAATGCTTAAGAACTAAATTAAACATTCACATAAACATGAAAAATGAAATCAACACATGACACCAATATGGTTATGGGGAAACCCAAATAGGTAAAAACCCCGGTGGGACTTGATACCCACTAATATTCTGCACTAGTGTTTTGTGATCCTTGTTAGAAGATCTTTTACCCTATTAGGAGTAGCTTTACAATGCTTTAAGTACAGTAGACCTTGTTAAGGGTCAGACCCTATTAGGAGTCTTTTACAATGATCCCTTTTAGGGGAGTGGACTCACTATCCTAGAGCTCACTACTCAAATGGTGAAGGCTAAAACCTTCTAAATTTAGATACACACTATATCTATTGGTGAACTGTCACTGTGACACTCCTTGTAAGATCAGTTCCTTTGGTGCGCTGATGCTTTGACCTCTAGAAAAGCTTTAATATATCTTATTTTGTCTTTGCATACCTCTTCTCTACTTATCACAACTCTATTACAACTTCCATACCGAATACAATGGGTGCACCTTATATTTATGCGCTCATACAAAATACATAAATAGGTCGGCCCTATAACTAATTATAAACAATGCTTCCAAATGAATTGGCTTAAGCGTGCTTAAAATTATACATATAAACATGTGAGCAACCTAAATACAATAGGTTCATGGCCTTTACAATATTACATTACAATCGCAAGCCAAAATGCTAACTGTCAGCTCCAAGCTCTATTCTCTGCTGACACAGACTAGCTATGCAACTTCAACTAACTATAACTTTCACATCTTTGCATATCTACTTATGCGCTCATAGACTAACCATAAGTATAGTCTAACAAGCTTAAATTTCAAGGCACATACCATAATTCATCCATACACACATGCACTAATGCTCTGAGCTGCAAGAACTATGTACACTATCCAGTCTTCAACACTTAATTGAATTATGATCTTTACACTAAGTGCACTGACTCCAAACTGCTATATGACTTTGTTTCCATAATGACAACACTATATCTAGTCATATACTTTGGTCTAGACAAATTGCCAACAAAATCATCCTAGGTGTAAGGGAAATCTTGCATCACCCAAAAATATTTATGGTTTCTTTTCAATAAGGGTTATCTTGTGTAGAGTTGCTATTTATGGAAACTTACTATTTTTAGTAAGTTTTTCATATGAGCTTAGAATGTTCTGATTTCATAGGTGGAGGTTCATCTTAGTCATACCAGACTACTAGTTGAGTTTCATTGAGGTATCATCTGTATTGGTGAAGTTATTAAGATTTTTGGGTACAAATTCTTTGCGCTCAATTTTGAAGGCCTTAGAGGCTCCATTTGTGATCCAACCTTAGCTGATTGGACCTTGTGTGAGTCAGACATTATAGATTAGGTCCTATCATTTTTGAAAAGTGGTTATAGGAGCCAAACGGAGCTACGGTCAAAATGTTATGGCCTCCGAAAGTTGGGCTACCTAAAAATAAAATTTGTAATTATTTTGAGTCGACCCTAATGTAAAAAAAATGAAAATAAAATAATTCTAAGGACGGTCGGCCTAAATGGCTAAAATTTTGGAACCTTCTCGGGCGATGGAAAATTGCCTATATAGGGAAGGCCTGTAGTGTTTTCTAGGGTATTTCTGGGTAATAATTTGAGGCTTTGTCCTATAGAATATTGTAAGAAAATTTCCCATGTGGCTTTGCATATTGTAATTCTTAAATTTTTAATTCCACACTTGTGGAGATAATAAGAATCCCATTTTATGTTCTTGCAAATTTTTGTTGTTTCTCTATTTCTGTTATATTTTTTTGGTATTAAGGGGAGCACCCTTCATCATTTAGTGTCCACATGAAGAGTATACATTACATTATTGTAGATAAACTTGAATTTTTTAAGAAGAGTTGGGAATATAATGCATAACATGTAACCATGGTCTACTCAAAAGAAGGTTGTAATTAAGAGGTCTAGACATGACATTAATGGTAGTATTCAAAATAAGCATACCTACTTTGATAGGTAAAGTGATGACACCTAAGGTTTTGTTAGAAACATTATCAAATCCATGTATAGGCACATTATCAGGTTTTATATTTGAAAGATCATCTTTAATTTCATTGAGCATGTCCATAATACAAATATTAAGCCAAGATCCATTATCAATTAAGGTTCTATGAATGAGGTTACCATTGATATGGATGGCTACCATAAGAGCATCATAATGATCTTGAATCTCTCTAGGAGTAAAATCATCACAAGTAAACATAATTTGAGGTGGAGTAGGTGTAGCATTCATGCATTGTAAAAAGGCATTGATGTTATCTTTATTAGGAGGTGAAGTTGGAAGAGTGGCTAAATATTTTTGCAAGGCTTCATGATATGTAGGTGATGTTTGATGAAGTTCCCAAAGAGAAATCTTGGCCAGGGTATTATGTAATTACACTACCAAGTCATATTCCATTCCAAGATTTTGAGAAAGATGAGCTGGAGGGGGAAGAACAAGTTGAGAGGGTCAGAGAGAACTAGTAGGTTGAGGATTATTTCATGTAAGATAGGTTTGAGACACCACATGATAATCCAAAGAATCACTAGGTTCCCCCTTAAGAGTTATGGAAGGACAACCTTTAAGGGTAATTAGAGGTTTATTTGATGGAGGGTAACCTTTGAGAGTGAAAATAGCTTGAGCAACATTAACTTGATTAATATCTTTCTTCTCCATAGAATCATGACTAGAAATGAGAGCATTAAGTAAATTGATATTATCCTCTTGTCCCAAGAAATCCTTAGAAAGGGATTGTAGACTTCCATTAATGATTTATCTTGACTAGGAACATTAAATGAAGACAAATTTATATTGATAAAATTATTGATAATGTCTTCCTCTTTCTCTAAAATATCCCTAAGAGGGGAGTATGTTTTAGGAGAAGGAGAAACATCAAGTGTGTCAAGTTGAAAAGAAAAGGTTTCTTTTTCATGAGAATAGTCAACATTTTTATCTAAAGGTTCATCCAAAATAGTGATATTATGAGTGGAAGGAACATTTCTATCAATAAGGAACACCATAGAATAGTCATGAGGTAAAGTGGAATTCATAATGGTGGGATTATTGAAAGAAGATATACAACCACCCTCAACCAAAGTATCCCATATTCAAGGCCTATGTTATGAGAAGGGACAATATCAATCTTCCACTCATCTCCATAAAGAGGAAGATCACATGATAAAGATAAGTTGATAGGAAGGTGTAGTTTTATGTCAAAGATAATGGAATGATGTTTAAATGAATTTTTCAATATGAGAAAAAGAGAAGTGCAAATAGAGTAGATCCAACTAACCATTTTGTGATTGGAATGTATGCAAGATCTAATGAATATTTCAAAAATAAGGAATGAAAAGTACATACTCAATGATGTAAATACCATGAAAAGGAGATCTAGCTAAGAAGATCTAAATACTACTAATGCAAATATGAGTAAATATAGATGCACAAAGAAGCAATCTAACTTCACAAAGAAGAGATTACCAAAATAAGGTAGCAAAATCTAATTCCAAAATGCAATAAAGAGGTGTAAGAGTTTAGGTTAACCAAAATGTTTAGGGAAGGTGAACACACAAGATAATGCCAATGAAAATCTAACACCAAGATCAAAAGAAAATTTTTACCCCTTCGAGTTCACCAAAATATTCAATGAAGGTGAACACACAAGATAATGCAAAAGGAAACCTAACACCAAGGTCAAAAGGAAGTTGTAACACATCGAGCTTACTAAAATGGTTAAGTGTAAAATAGTGCCAATGAATTTAGTAATGTAAACTATGTGAGATGTGTTCATTAATTAACCATTTTCACACTAACATTAGAAACAAAAGAGAAAGAGGGGCTTCCAAGCGTAACTGTGAATATAACCTAAGTTAGATTAGAAAAAACCCAAGAAGATAAGGGGATGATAATGCTAAACCCAAATTATACTAAGAAAGTACACAAGAAAGTCCTATTTCATGAAATATAATATTTGATTAAGGTTGTATAAATGCACTTGTAAAATTGAACTAATTGATTTAGCAAGATAAGCAATAGAGATCTAGGTGCTAAATGTAAGCAATCAACCCAATTAAGATGTGAAAATCGATCTAAACTAAGATATGAAATATATAATGAGGTACTCTGTTAGATTATGGAGAGGGGGGTGAATCGGTAATCCTTGATTCTATGTACCTTTAAAATGTTTCTCTAATTAAATCAATTAAAAATAATTTACTATTTACCGATAATAGTAAATAAACTTTAACAATTAAAAAATCAATCACATAACCATTCATCACATGTAACACCAGCATTTAACATGGAAACCCAACTTTGGGAAAAACCATATGGGAATTGACACCCACTAAGAAAATACTCTTCTAAAGTACACTCGGTTAAGAGCTAATCTAGTTAAAGATTACAATGCACACTATTATGGGTGACCCAGTCAAGGGATTTACCTCAGATCTGTTAGGATCTTCATGATGTTAAGAGTGGCATGGTTAAAGGGTTTCAAACACTCTTTTAGAATGTTACCTTTTGCAAGGATTTTACAATAAGATTGTCAAGTCCACTTGGTTAAGATATTTCTCTATTAAAAATGCTATTAAGCAATAGTAAATATATTGACCTATAAATTTTCAACTATCTTTTCATAACTAGATCCTTTGTGCACTCTTCTATCTTCACTTCAATCCTTCACTTTCCACTTGCTTCAACACTTCATCAAATTCTGCTTTTTGACTTAGAGTCTATCTATTCCTTCTTCATTGCTTCAGTTGGTGACTTATCAACCTTTCACTTTGCTACCTATTTTTTCATACAAAACCATCCTTTATATATACATTGTTTTGCCACTTAATCTCCTCTATTACATTTTCCTTTGTTCAATCTTAGTCATTCAATCCATTTCATAAACTTATTCAATGTATCTAAATCTCGGTAACACATTTTACCTTTACCTCAGAACTTGAACTTTATTGAAACATGTTCCTTCTATTTAACAATTTAGATCTATGTCTTAGATCATCATCATGAATTTTTCTGATCATAGATCTCTCTAACTAACCCTTCCTCATCAGCATAACCTTCCAGCTCATCATAGCTAATCATTAAATATCACTCTGATCATTATATTTAATTTATGTTCCTTGCTCGATGGATAACTCTAAATTTTGGTTAACTTCACTCAATGCCTAAAAATTTTAGTTTGGTGTCTTGCATTCCTTTTCCTTTACCAAATCACCTTTCCTACTCGGTAGCCAAATTTGCTTTGCTTACCAACTTGAAAAATCTTCATTACCATACTTTACTGACTTGATATAATCATATGTTAGATAGAAAACAATTATATCAACATAATCTTAACATTGTCCAATATGTATCAGTTTCCTAGTTTAAGTTCTTCATCTTCACAACATCTTATTTCTTCTTCTTCTTAACTCATTCAACTTATATCATACTCTGAATGATATGGAAACATAATATAAACCAAAAATCAATTTCTTGACATCAACGACAAGACAATAATTGATCTAACCATTCTACTAACTTTTATTCCTTTGATCTTGGTTGGTCTTCATCATCATCACCATCATTTATAGTAACAATATCCCTCTTTGGCATTGATGGAGACACACTAACAATCTTCATTGTTGAATTGATGATGGTAACACTTCACTGTCATTCTTATACTCCCTCTGAGTTGTAACTTATTCTTTGTTGTACTTGATCTCCTCATTTTTATCTTCTCCCTCTATTTGTAACAAACTTATTTTTATAATCTTCTCTCTTTGCATTAAAACTTCTCCTTTTACTGGATCTTCATCTCCCTCTTTGTAGTATTAGTAATACCATACTAGAATAAATTGACTTATTCTCCCTCTACATTATTCATCAATTTCATCTGATGTATTCTCCTCTTTGAAAACAATTCCAAAGACATATATACTCTTGAAAAGTTTTCTCATGCAGTAAATTATACCTAAAATGTATTGATCTCTCTTTTTAGTCATAGACTTCTTGTCACATTTTTAGGCATCACCTAAAGAGTGAACACTAACATAAACTCACAAAATAGATATTCTATTGAAAACTTGAATTGATGTAGCATGCATCATGCCTTAGTGAATATTGGATAGGGTAAGAACCCCTAACTTACCTCAAAGATACTCAAAAGCAACCTTCAATAGTGGTTTGGTAAATATATCAGCTATCTATTCTTTAGAATTCACATACTCCAATATCAAATGCTTATCTTGTACTTACTCTCTCAAGTAATAATACTTGATAGTTATGAGCTTTTTCTTTGAATGAATCACTGGATTCTTTAATATATTAATATCACTTGTATTGTCATAGAAAATTTTTACTAGATCAGTTATCTCTTCTTGCATACCTTCAAGTGATTATTTGATCCACACAATATTATAACAATTCATAGTTGTAGCAACATACTCAGCTTCAGCAGTAGATTGTGAAATACAACTTTGTTTCTTTCTTAACCATGTCACTAATCTTCCTCCAAAAAAGAAAGCTTAGTCACTTGTGATTTTTCTATCATCAATGTCTACATCCCAATCAGCACCAGTATACATCTTAAGATCAAAATCTCCTCCTTTTGTGTATAATGGACCAAAATCTTTAGTCCCTAAATTAGATATCTAAATATTCTTTTCACTACAGACATGTGTGTCTCCTTTGGGTTAGCAGAAAACCTTGCAACTATACCAACAAAATGTGCAATATCTATTCTATTATGTACAAAATAATCTAGTTTACTAAACATGGATTGGTAAAGTATTTCGTTTACTTCCTTTGTGTCATCTTCCTTTGACAATTTACAACCAGTAGCCATCGGTGTTCCAACCAATTTTGATTATTCCATATTGAATGTCTTTAGGATATCCTTGATATATTATGATTGTATTATGTAGAGCCCATCCTTTACTTGTTAAATTTTAAGTCCAATAAAAAAATTTAATCTCTCCAATCATAAACATCTCAAATTCATTTATCATCTCTTCAGCAAATTATCTAGACATTATCTCATTTCCTCCAAATATAATGTCATAAACAAAAATTTCAGCAATCAAAATTTTATCAAAACTATCATATTTCAAATAAAAATTGTTGTTATCACTTGTCCTTTGAAATCCAATCTTGATTAAATATGAGTGTATTCTTTCATACCATGCTCGGGGTGCTTTCTTCAATCCATAGAGCATCTTGTGTAGTTTTTATACCATATCCTCATTAGAATTCAAAATAATTCCTTCAAGTTATTCAATGTAGACTTATTCTTCAAGAATTCCATTTAAAATGCAGACTTAACATCCATCTGATAAAATTTGAATCCTTTATAGGAAGCATATGCAAGTAATATCCTTACACCTTCTAATCTAGCAATAGGGGAAAAATTCCCACCATAGTCAATACCTTCTTCTTATGCATACCCTTTGCAGACTAATCTTTCTTTTTTTCAAATCAAATCTCTATTCTCGTTGAGTTTATTTCTTAAAATCCACTTTGTTCCAATCACATTCTTATCCTTAGGTCTCAGTACTAGTGACCAGGTGTTGTTCTTTTCAATTTGATCAATTTCTTCTATCATTGCATTAACCCAATATTTATTTCCTAGTGCATCCTTGAATAATCTTGGTTCAAACTCATAAATCAAACATGTGGTATCTTCAACTTACTTCTTGTCATGACTCATGTGTTCTTGTCTCCAATAATCTTGGTCGGTGAGTGGTGTATTCTCACATATTTGCTAATATAGGCTCGGTAGACTATTCATCAGTGTTTTCATCTCTCGATGGAGGCTCAATTTTCTCCTTGATTTCTTCTTGTTGTAGCTCGGTTCCATCAACTGAATTACCTTCCCGTACATAAAAAAATCATTTATAATCCCCAGGTTCCTTTTTTCTCTCTTCTTCCTTTCTACAAATTCAGCAATCCTCACATTTGCACTTTCAATAATTTTTTCAGTAATCTTATTCATACATTTATATGCTTTTCTCTTTCAAGAATATCCTAGGAATATACCTTCATCTCCTTTTGAGTCAAACTTTCCATTTCTATCATCTTTTAGTGTGTGACACCTACTTCCATATTTTTTAAAGTAAATTACATTCGGTGTATGCACATACCAGAGTTCATAAGGAGTCTTGTTTGTGCCTTTCTTCAATTGTACTCGATTGACTATGAAGATAGAAGTACTTATGGCTTCTCTACAAAATTTTTGTGCAACCTTTTTTTCAATCAACAATGTTCTAGCACAATGAACTATAGATCTATTTATTCTTTTAGCTTTACGATTTTTTTTGGAGTCCTCAGTGTAGATACTTGTCTTTTGATTGCATTTTCATTGCAGAAGAAAGTAAATTCATCAGAGATAAATTCACCTCCTCTATTTGATCTTAAATATTTCAGCTATTTACCTATTTCCTTTTCAACTCTAGCTTTATACCACTTAAACATTTGGAATGTATCAGACTTCTCTTTTAGAAACATTACAAACATCATTCTTGAATAATCATTAACAAATAAAATGAAATACCAATCTCCATAGTAGCTTTGTATCTTTATAGGACCAAAAAGGTCAGTATGAACTAATTCCAAAATACCATTGGTAGAGTAAGATTTTATTGAGAAACTAGATTTAGTCATCTTACCAATCTGACATTCCTTGCACATCACTTTATCAGGTTTACATAATTTTGATAGACCTTTGACTCTATTCTATTTTCTCACTTTAGTCATGTTATCAAAATTTACATGACAGAGTCTTTTATGTCATAGTCATACATCTTCAACTTTAACAAATAAGAAACTCTTTGCAGCAATATCAAAATAAAATAGATTACCTTTAGATAGTTCACTAGTTCTAATTAGATCTTCATTAGTACCATAGATCTTCATCTTTCTATTTTGAAATTCCAGTCGGTGGCCATTATTGTTCAGTTGTGCAACACCCAACAAATTATAGTTTAGTCCTTTAACCCAATATGCATCATTACATCTCATCTTTTCATTCAATATAATTTATCCTTTTCCTTTAACACGACATGGAGCATCATGGCCAAATTTGACAAATCCTCCATCATACTGTTCTACATTTTTAAACTTATCAATATCACTAGCCATATATGATGTGAACATCCACTATCAATAATCCGTGGGTCAGGTTTACTTACATGATAAATACATTTTTTTCCATTTTCATACTTTTCTTCATCTAATTCTTCCTTCCCAACAACATAGACAACTTAAAATCCTTCTTTTGTATCATCAAATTCATCATTTGTTACACCTTCCTTAGCTAGGTAACATGATTTCTTACCTTTTTCCTTGAAGTCTCTAAATATTTTGTACTGGTTCTCCTTCATATCTCTTTTCTCATTGTCAAGATATCTAGATGCAATGTGGCCAATATTATTTCATTTAAAAAATTTCAAGTATAATTTATCTTTATACCTTCCTTTACCTCTTGGTAGTCTCTTAGCCAGAACTGCCTCTAACTCTTCTTGTTATTTCTCTTCTATTAGTATATTTACATATTCATTTCCACTTGAACTACTGTAATTCTCTCTTTCTTTCCTTGAAGTTCCAATACTCAAAGATGATTTAAATGTAGTTTCAATGGTTGGTAGATTATTATCATAATTGCTAAGTTCAAATGCAGTCATCGTACCGATTAATGCTTTAAGAGTAACAACATTATTTGGTATGGATCTCATTTCCTAATTAGAAGATACTCTAATAGTATACTTAGATGAAATATTTCTCAGAATTTTACTTACCACTTATTCATTAGTCAATGTTCCACTAGCATCTCTGATGGCACTAACAACTTCCTTGATTCTGAAACTATATTGAGTAATGTTTTCTTCATCCTTCATTCTCATTTCATCATACTTTCCTCTAAGACTATCAACCTTAGCTTTTTTTACATGGTGATTTCATCCATAAATAAGTGTAAGCCTATCCCACATCTCTTTTGAATTAACATGGTCATTAACATCATTGAATTTAGCATCGGTTTAGGAAGAAGCAATTTCTATCATTACCGAGTTGTGTTCCTATTTTTCTCTCATCTGATCAACTGTCATAGGTCCAAGAGGTGGTGGAGTGGTCATTATCCAAAAGATTCAGTGCAGCTTCTCCAATCCCAGATAGGTACAACCTCATCTTTCTTTTCCATGTTGAGAAAATTTCCTTGTTCAACTTAGGTACTTCTCTCCTATACATCTTTGGATCTATTACTCAAGTCTTTCAAACTTATCCCTCTAGAGTACCATGGTCTGATACCAATTGTTGGATTATACAGAGGTGGGGTGAATTTGTAATCCTTGATTCTATGTACCTTTAAAACTTTTCTCTGATTAACTCAGTTAGACACAATTCACTATTTACCAACAACAATAAATAAACTTTAACAATTAAAAAATCAATCACATAAACCATTCATCACATGTAGCACTAGTATTTAAGGTGGAAACCCATCTTTTGGAAAAACCACTATGGGAAATGACACCCACTAAGAAAATACTCTTTCGAAGTACACTTATTTAAGAGCCAATCTAGTTAAAGATTATAATGTACACTGTTAGGTGTGAACCGGTCAAGGGAATCTTCACCTTGTTAGGAGCGGCATGGTTAAAGGGCTTCAAACACTCTTTTAGAATGTTACCTTTTGCAAGGATTTTATAATAAGACAGTTAAGTCCACTCGGTTAAGATATTTCTCTATTAAAAATGCTAATAAGAAACAATAAATATATTGACCTATAAATTCACAACTATCTTTGCATAACCAGATCCTTTGTGTGCTCTTCTATCTTCACTTCAATCCTTCACTTTCCACTAACTTCAACACTTCATCAAATTCTACTTTCTGACTTGAAATCTATTTGTTACTTTTTCAATGCTTAAGTTGGTGACTTATCAACCTTTCACTTTACCATCTATTTGTCCATACAAATCCATCCTTTATATAGACATTGTTTTTCTTATTAATCTCCTCTATTATGTTTTTCTTTGTTCAATCTCAATTGTTCAATACATTTCACAAACTTATTCAATGTATCTTTATCTCAGTAACACGTTTTACCTTTACCTCAGAACTTGAACTTTCTTGAAACTTGTTCCTTCTATTTTAACCATTTAGATCTAAGTCGTAGATCATCATCATGAGTTTTCATGATCGTAGACCTCTCTAACTAACTCTTCCTCATCATCATAACCTTCCAGCTAATCATAGATAATCATTAAATGTCACTCTGATCATTGTATTTAATTTTTGTTCCTTGCTTGATGGATAACTCTGAATTTTGGTTAACTTCACTCAGTGCCTAAAATTTTCAGTTCGGTGTCTTGCATTCATTATCCTTTACTGAATCACCTTTCCTTTTTACCAAATCACATTTCCTACTCAGTAGCCAAAAAATAATTTCTTTCCAACATGACAAATCTTCACTACCATACTTTATCAATTTGATATAATTATATGTTAGATAGAAAATGATTATATCAATATAATCTTAACATTGTCTGATCTATATCAGTTTCCCAATTTTAGCTCTTCAACTTCACACCATCTCATTTCTTCTTCTTCTTAACGCATTCAACTTATATCATACTTCGAATGATATGGAAACATAATATAAACCATAAATCAATTGCTTGGCATCAATGACAAGACAACAACTAATCTAACCATTCTACTAACTTGTATTCCTCTAATCTTGGTTGGGCTTCATCATCATCACCATCAATTATAGTAACAATTAGATTATAAAATACCCAAGAAGATAAGGGGATGATAATGCTAAATCCAAATTATACTAAGGAAGTACACATGAAAGTCATCTTTCATGAAATGTAAGATTTGATTAAGGTTGTATAAATGCACTTATAAAATTGAATTGATTGATTTAGTAAGATAAGCAATAGAGATCTAGGTACTAAATGTAAGAAATCAACCCAATTAGGATGTGAAAACATATCTAAAGCAAGATATAAAATAGATAATGAGGTACTCACCTTGAGGTATGAAGATAAATATGATTTTCTTCTCCAAAAATTATTGTTCTAGACCTGTAATTGAATTTCTGACTGCAAATCTATGATCACGGTTGAAAACCCAATAAATGCTAAAACTCTCAAGTTGCTAGAAATAGGTGAACCATGTAACCATATTCTGGAACAGGTCGACCAAGTCATTGTGTTCCCAAGGCACTTTACTGAAGTTGACCTAGATTTTTTTGGTAGATCTCTATATGCAACTTCCAGATCTATACTGGTAATTCTGAGATCTTTCTCCTGGACACAAAAAATAGGTCTTTGGGATTGGGGTGGATACAAGCTTTCCTTGGTCAAGCCCTAGATTGAGGAATCAATGTTGAATTGAAATGTAAATGTGTAAATGAAAGAATACATATGTGAATATTCACCTTGCTTGAAGAAACTCTTGTCAATAAGGATTTTATCATGTTTGTATGTTGATCTTGAACTTGTGATGAAGGGTGCTCCCCTTAATACCACAAACACATAACAGAAACAGAGAAACAACAACAATATGCAAGAACATAAAATTGGCTTCTTATTATCTCCACAAATGTGGAATTACAAACTTTCAGAATTACAATATGCAAATCCACATGGCATTCCCTTACAATATTCTATAGGACAAAGCCTCGATCAATACCCAAATCTACTACCTAGAACTGCCCTAGACAACACTACAGGCCTTCTTTATATAGGCAATTTCCACCGCCCGAGAAGGTTCCAGAAATTTAGCCCTTAGGGCTGACCAAACTTAGAATTATTTTATTTTTCAATTTATTACATCAAAGTCAGCTCAAAATAACTTTTGAAACCCGAACAAAAATTTTGAAGGAAAATTATTTTCTGCCATTTCAGGTGGCCCGACTTCCAGAGACCATAAGTCATCACCAGTTGACCCGATTGACTATTATAACCCCATTTTGGAAAGGCCACGAATCTCTCTATAGGCTTGACTCACACAAGCACCTATCACCCAGATTTTTAACCTTATCTGAGGCCTCTAAAGCCTTCAAAACTAAGTTCAAAGTTTATGTACCCTGCTGCCAATACCAAAAATCTTCAATATCTTCAAAACTAGACATGATCTAGCCATGAAACTTTACTGGCAGGCTGATATGACTAAGATGAACCTCCACATGTAAAATTAGAACATTCTGAGATCATATGATCAACTTACTCAAAATAGTAAGTTCCCATAAATAGTAGCTCTACACAAGATAGCCCTTATTGAATACAATAATAGAAATATTTTTGGGTGATGCAAGATTGCTCTTACACCCAGGATGCTCCTTCATCAACTTGAAATGTAGGAAATCTCCACAAATGTTATCAACCTACCAAAATCACTTCATGGATCCATGGATGGAAGTGTGCATCCAATGAAGAAGATTATGAATGCCTCAATTTAGATCTCCTCCCTTGATGGCCAACAATATGCTAGATCTTGAAGAGGAAAGATGCCAACAAAGGATCCTTGAATCTTTGACAACTTGAATACTTGAATTCTTGAAATCTTGAATGTGAGATGGATATCATGAATTTTACTCTCCAAAATTGAGGTGCCTAGGCTTCCATTTATACTAGTTTTGGAGCGGGAAAACAAAGCAAGCCAACAGGGTCACCAAATTTTGTGAATTGAATCCTCGAGACAACACCAGGCCCAAGGGTCACAATTCCCAGGGAATAGGTCAACCTAGTCAACCTAATCTGGAATAGGTCAACTTGGTCAACCTATTCCCAGGGTGGTCTACAGAGAGAATGTTACAAGTAGTAGTTGTCGTTGCACCAAAAGATCGACATGTTAATGCCCGATACAACCACTAGAATTAAAGAACATAGGAGGTTGTTAAACCATGTCATGAATCTTGAAGGGAGACATTGGCAGTTAGTCCAACAAAGAAAACTCTGAGGTCTCAAAAATAGTATAGATGAAAGAGGGAAAAACAAGGTTGAATGGGAGAAAAAGGGAGCTAGGCAAGAATCCATCCATGGTCCAAAAAGTTGATAAAGGACATGAGAGAAAAGGTCTTAAATGATAAGTATGTCCATTTTAAGATGGTACACTACTTAACAACATAACCAAAGTACATCAATAAATTCCCATTATACAAGAAACATAGAGTATATCCCTCGACACCATAACATAGAAAAATCAATAACATCTACAACAACCCATCATTAATGAAATAAAAAACATGTTAAAATTAATATAACATCAATGCCTCAACTAGCTACTCATTCTACTCAAACTTGAAACAATCTCCCTCTTTTCAATTGAATAAAACATATCAACAAGAATAAGAAGAAGAAGAAGAACTATCTCACATCAAACTCTCTACGAAAAACAACTCTCTCATGCCTAATTATGGCACCCTTTGACATCAATGGAAAAGATCAATCTCAAAAAAAAATTACTTATTCTTCCCATCTCCCCCTAAATAATGCATATCATCTCACAATTGCACTTAACCCCCCTTGAGAGGAAGCCTTCATCATTATTTCAGATTAAGTTTATACATAAATTCTAGTGGAATTATGCACCTATATATGTATTTAGTTCTAAACAAGAGGGTGAATAACCCTCAATCTCTCCCAAAGATATTCAAAGATTATCCTTAGAAAGCACCTTGATAAAGATATCAATAATATGTTCTTTTGTAGGCACATTTTCAAGCTTCACCTTGTTAGCCCATTTTCCTGCCAATGCCAAAAATCTACTGAAAGTTGCCATTGCCTGCTGCAAGTATGAAGAAATAGGTTTTTAAAATGTTCCAAGGGTTTCAAAAATTTCATTTAAAGTCCATAAACCCTACCACAGTCTATTTCCTAATTACCTTTTCTCCCACTTAAGTCACTTTTCTACACAGGTTCTAATTTTTGTCGGGTGGAGCCATGTTGTTTATGTCTTACCTTGTGGGCCCAGTTGTAATTTTTCCCAAAGTTCCTAAGTCCCCAATAGTATTCCCTAAGTCTTCAGTGATTTTAATTCCTTTTATCAATATAACTCTTCCCAATCACCTCATCGGCTATCAGAAATCTTGTTTTCAAGCTCATGTGATATATGTTCCTTCTATCACCATATGTTTCACTGATAAGTATTAAGCATTATCTATTGGCATATGACCCACCAATATTTTTGTCAGGTGAAGAAAGGCTTTGGAAAAGGCAATTTTTAAGCATCACAATTTATGATGATTTTATCAGGATATCATATGGAAAAGGTTCCATTAAGAGTAAAACCTTGCAAGATATGAGCTAATCCTATGACTAGCGTGATCCCATAATGAGAAGATGCATGATGGTTACCAATCATAGGATCATGACCAATCAACACCTGGTAGTTAGTGGGGCTGAGGTTGGAGAGAAAGAAAGAGATATTATTGTATCATCATAT
Organism: Chamaecyparis obtusa; assembly: GCA_027943335.1. Classification (NCBI taxonomy): domain Eukaryota; kingdom Viridiplantae; phylum Streptophyta; class Pinopsida; order Cupressales; family Cupressaceae; genus Chamaecyparis; species Chamaecyparis obtusa. The sequence goes on along the minus strand of BSBK01000625.1, from coordinate 848,975 downwards.
CCTTTCCCGATCACCTCATCGACGATCGGAAGTCTTGTTTTTGAGCTCGCACAATTTTTGTTCCTTCATCTTTGTGTGTTTCACCTATCAGTTGTAAATAGGGTTCAATCGGTATAGGGACTACCGATAAGTCTATTGAGTGTGGTAAAGGCTTCGGAAAAGAACATTTTTAGGTGCTCCAATCCCCGATAGGTGTTACAAGTAGTAGTTTTTGTTGCACCAAAAGATCAACCTTTTAATGCCTAATACAACCACTAGACTTATAGAAGACACAGGAGGTTGTTAAACCATGTCATGAATACCAAGGGAGATGTTGGCGGTTAGTCCAAAAATCCCCCCCTCAGCGTCACCTGAGGGGATTCAAACATGTGACCAAGCTCTGATACCACTTGTTACAAGTAGTAGTTTCTATTGCACCAAAAGATCAACCTTTTAATGCCTGATACAACCACTAGACTTATAGAAGACACAGGAGGCTGTTAGACCATGTCGTGAATCCCAAGGGAGACATTGGTAGTTATTCCAACAATAGGGTCATCAGAATATCTTATGGTGATAGTGGGACCAGTGTTAGAAATTAAGCAAAGATTAAAGGATGACAAGATTAAGATGATCCAATGGAAATTGCATTACCGTCATGTAAACTTGTGAGGTCTTTAATGATCATGGAATCACGACCTTTAGACACATGTCCCTGCTAACATCATAGTCCTAGGTTGAGGCAAGGTAAAGTTCTCACATATCCTTCTTTGATCTAATGGTTGGTGTAATACCATTATGGAAAGTGATCAAATGATATTGATCATGGGATTGTGATGACTGTTCGATCTTCCATGAGTAAAAGACAATGAAGTAGTGGGTCCTAGATGCCAGGTCTGCTGAGATGTTTACTTTTGATTGGTTTTTGAGGTGGTGATATGTAATGTAAACTTTTTAAAATTAAATCTGAGGTTTTGTCTAATTTTTGTAAGCCCTCCGATGTGTTAGGAAAGTTGAGGATCGATGACTATGTTTTAAACTAGGTGATTAACCATTATGGATAAATTTTTGAATTATTTAAGGGTTTTTTCCAATAAGATTGAACTTGGTGAGCCAAAAATGATGAACTAAATCAAATTTTTCTTGTTCCAAGGATGGTTATAGGTGAAAATGATGAATAAGGTGTTAGGTAGCTGTCATGATCTGATTTGTGTCCCTTGAGTGTCATTTTAGTTTAATGCAGGGGATTGGTTTTTTGAAAAGGGTGGCTAAGGTATGATGGTTGTCAGTAATTTCTATGCCTTGGTACATGCAAGATTGCTGAGATGGTTCTGGCATTAAAAAATTTATCTACAACAAGAAGCCTTTTGAATTTGTAACTGCAATTGGCATGTGATGTAAAAACCTAAATATTATAAATTAGATTTGATCTGATACATCCTAGGTTTTCAGGATTTTCTCTTCTGCAGTAATTGCATGATTTTATTAGGTTGTTGTGATGGTTGGAAACCCTAATTTTTTCCCTAAATGATCCTAATTTTGTTCCAGTCCTTTATAAGGATTTCCAAGATCATTTAGGATGGGTTTTTTAGCAATCTTTGTTTGAGGTCTAGTATTAGGTCTCCTTTGAATTGCAGAAAACCAGCTAATGATTTTCTCTTAGTCTAGGGTGTAAGAGATTTATGTCTGACTATATTTTTGTATGAAAGGAAAACTTTTGGTCTTTTTCTATTATTGGAGTGGTTCATGTCTTGAAACAAAGTGTACACAAAGACATAATTCATTGAATGTAATACAAACTTTTTTAGGTTCATTTCTCTCCTTTGTGTTCATCTCTTAAGTTTTAGATTGTGTGGTCCATTGCATGGTGTTTACACATGTATATGTTTCTATTCCTTATATTTTGATCTACGATCAAATTAAAGTTTCTTTTGATAGGACATAGATGTTAGAAATAGGGAATACTAAGAGGGGGGGGTGACTCAGTATTCTACAATCTTTATCTTTTTCCCAATTATGGATATAACAAATTATCTGTATACATGCATAACATAAGAAACTAAACAATATGCATAATAATAAAGAACTCATAACACATGATATGTTCTTGAGGAAACCCTGGCCAAGGGAAAACCCCAGTGGGGATGGTACCCACAAAGATCCACTAATCAAAAGTATCATGTTAAGGATGTTGACCCTGTTAGGAGTCTATTACATATGTATAGTGTATCAGTCCTGGTTAAGGGACTATAGGCCTTGTTAGATGCCTCAACCCTGTTAGGAGTTGTAAATACAAAAATCTGATTACAAGATGAGCCCACTGCCCAAACAAGTAATATACAATGTAGGTCAAGGTACATAACCTTATTCTTCTTGTATCAATATTCCTTTGGTGCTCTTATCTTCGCATCATCACTATTACATTCTCTTTACAATTACATTTATCACATCACTTTTCTCATCACTACTTTTCTTTACAATTACAATTTGCATATATACAAGTTATTAAGACTAATAACTTTACATGGTTGGCTTCCATATATCTTTATCTAAGGGTTAAAATCTAGGATGTCATCCCTTTATATTTTTAAGTCATTATTTTGATAAACAAAATAATCCCTTAACTCTTTACCAATTCTGCCTTCATATTTTGTCCTGTCGACTTCATACTATCTTCGGTAAAACTATCATAACTAATTTCGTACATGTCATACTGACTTGCACTTTGAGATGGGTCATTAGTAGCCATCATAGCATCTATGTTCAAGTGTGAAAGCACTGAACTTGCTCCATTCAATGTCGCAAACCAAAACTATATCCTGGTACACTGTGAAAACACTGTCTCACACTTAGATAAATTTTCATTGCGATCTGCCATACTTTCTCTCTGACCTGTGCACTCTTAATGTGGATCATATGTTTCCATAATTACAACATCTATGTACTCACTTTAGCCAAATTGCCAACAATCTCCCCCTTTGTCATTGGTGGCAACATATGAGAAAATTGGCTAAGTGTAAAAGTCAAAATCTCAAAATGTTATAACAAAATTTTGGCCATAGTATATAATATGCATACTATCCTTATAACTCCTCAAGATATACTTTCTCATACAAAACTTCATACAATACTCCCCCTAAGAGTATCAATCCTCATATACATAACAATTTTATGCTTTACTACAATCACTCCCCCTTTGACAACAATGACAAAATAAAGTAGGGAGGATTAAAAAATTGTAACCCAAAAAAAATTATACCTCCATTTACTTATTGCAAAGCTAGTAGGCTTGCAACACAATCTGAAAAATTTACTTTCATGGATTCAAACTCTTTCTCCCATGACTTTCTGATAGAATATGCCACATTCAGAAGTGTTCTTAATTCATAAGATGCTATCTGACAAGCTTGAAGGTTCTCAAAATTAAATTTCTGAAATGATGTCTTGGCAATAAGACATTCTTCTAACTATTCCTCAATAATGCTCAACTTTATAGATGTATGCTCTCTCAGATTCAAATCTTCTCAATTTCCTATTCTTCTCATATTGCAATGATCTTATTTCATCATAACACTTCCTAACTTTCTTCTCAACATAACTTACTTTTACATTGGGTCCAGAAAGAAGATTAGATTCATTCTGAATCTCAGCTTCCTTCACCATGATTTTTTGCTCCTCTACAGCTATCAAAATCTCAGGTTTTGTACACTATATGTACAAAGCTTTTCTACTCTCCAAAGGTTTCCTCAAGTTCTTGATACAAACATCAAGACTAATAATATCATTTCTAATATTCTGACTTATGCTTAAAAGCATTTCAACTTCATAAGCTACTTGAGCTCTCACTTTAGTAATGTCTGATAAGTTGGTAAACTCATCATCAAAAGTACTCAGTACCTTTTTGGCTCTCTTCAAAGGATCTACTTCTGAAATATGTGTAGTTACAATACCTTGCAACTTCTCTGTTAGTTCCTTTAGACTTCCTTCTAGATTCTTTACTTTCTTACTATTTTCAATAATCTTATTCAAAGAACTAATCAGCTCTAGTTGATCATCATCAGAAACTTCTTTACCTAAGTCTTCAAACAAAGTTTCAATTTCTTTCTTCTTTGCCTCAGGAGTGGGTGCATGAATTTCTATCTCTTTAGGTTCATCACTCACCAATTCAGTCTGCACTGCTTCTTTAGTCCTATCCAGTTCATCAAGAGCTAAATTGTCAACAATGTTATCTAAATTCTTAAATACATTATCTTCTGTGTCCAAGGTCACCTTAGTACCTTCAATGTCAATTGTATCATCTTCAATGTTAACAGCTGAAGGAGAGGGAATATCCTCTGGTTTAGCATCAACTGCATGTCCTGCTGCAACTGAAGTTTCTCCAACAATTTTTGCCATTACTTTAATTATTGCTTGCTCTATTTCTATTCTCACTTGCTCATACTATCCTGCCATGATCTGAATGGTTCTCCTCTTAGTCCTCAAAAGAGTGTCAAGGGGCTTCAAATGATCATCATCTTTCACTTCACAAAGCTTTCTCACAAGATTCTCTCTTATAGTTTTGTCTTCCTCAGATGCTCTCTATTTTCTGTTAATAAGTTTATTGTACAAATCATCAGGTATCTGACCTTGAATTGTATCAAACTTCTTGTTAGTTAGAATCATGTGCTTAACAATAGAATTTTCAAGATTCAATCTTTCAGAATAGTTATAAAGATCATAGTACTTATTCATCTTAGTAAAGTCTCCATCTTGTATGATTTCTTCATTCACTCTCTCAACTCTGGGTTTCCATGCTTTCTTCTTCACAGTGGTGTCATCTTCTTTAATTAATTCAATTTTCCTAGGGACTCATGGCACCAAAACTTTCTGCCTCTTACCAGGTCCTGTAGCACTTTCTTTCTTTCTCTTGCTCGGTGTTACTTGTTCCTTTTCTAGTTCTTCTACTTTCACTTTAACTGGTGTAGGCTCTTTCTGTACTGCACTAGATAAAGGTGGTACACTCAAGACTTCTCCCTGTCCAACATCTCTCAATACTGTTGCTATTTATTTAGCTATCAAAAATTCTCTTTTTGTCATCCCTGTGTCTTTCAATATTCTCTTTATGGTATTGTCAACTCTTTTCTTAGATTGTTTCTCTTCAATTTTAGCTTTAACAAAATTAAATTTTTCTTCATAAGTTCCAAACCTACTGCATTGGGTGTCCAATTTACTTCTCAGCAATCTACCAACATACTCTTTTGTTTCAATCTCAAAAATCTCATAGCCAAGAGGGTCTATGAATTCAACTCTAGGTTCTACTACTTCAATGTAAGTAAAGTCAGTGTCAACCATGAAACAAATATCATTCTTATATTTCTCCACAAGTGACTGTGGAATCCTTGATCTACTAGATACCAATCTTTGAAATGTCTTCAAAACTAACATAGCACTCTCATTAACTTGATTAATAACATGACTTCTATAAACTTTGTTTATTCTTTCCATCGTAGACTGTCCATCATTCCAATTATTTCCAATTGTGTAGGGAAATCTTCTCAAAAGGTGGAAAAACATATATGTAATCAAAGATGAGAATCTAAATTGTGCATATTTAGACTTCTTAATCTTTTCCAAATTCTCAAACAATTGAATTCTCAAAATCTCACACATATCAATAGAAAATTTGTCTACACACATTAAATAGGCAATGTGAACCATGCCAACTACCATGTCATCTTCTCTGGAATTAGCACAAAACTTTGTAGTCAAAATCTTACATAGATATCTTACATCATGTTGTCTAATCTTGCTGAGAACAATACCTCTACCATTATAGGATGATCCAGTGTTGTCAATAACAATCTTCCTCATGTTTTTCTCATTTAAAGGGATAGCACCAAGTTTGGATAAACCGGTGACTTCATGAATTAGGTCAGCTATGATGTCAATCACTCTATCTTCTAACCAAAATTTCCCATTGTGAATTCTACTTAAAATGATTTTTTTGCACTCTTCATTGTCAAATTCATACTGTAAACCATATGTGACGATTTCATTGTTTTTCAAATGTTCATAACCTTGCTTCAATGACATATCCTGGTTATATATATTCTAATACTCACTTGAAAAATCACTGTCATTTACTATTTCTAGTTTACATCCAAGATAACTCTTTACATTTTCCAAATGCAAAACTCCATCTGGTATGGATGATAAAGCAAACTCAGGGTCTACTTCTAAAGCTTCTACTGGTTCTTTCTTCAATTTAGGTCTGTTCTTGTCTCTAATGTTGTGAATCAAAGATGTATCCACGTTCCCTTCCAATTATTTATACCGATTCAAAGATTTGTCAAGATAAATACCTCAAATTCATGATTCTAGGGTTTGCGAAGATTCGGTGCTTCAATGCTTCACAAAATCTTTGCAAAACACTTCCAATCTCTACTTTCTGCTCTTCCAAACACTTCAATTCACTTTGATAGACAAATAACATCGATCATAACCTTTTATCACTAGAACCTCACTTAATTCTGACATCACATTCAATTCTTTTGCTGCTTCTTTCCAAAAAGTTATTTCTGCTATCCTACAAAAATTAAAACTTCTTGCGATCTCGCAAAACATAACATTTTCTTTTGCACTCTTAACCATAGCATTAGTACATCATAAACTACCTTACATTAATTGTGCAAGACTTAATGCATCATAAATCTACTTCTATACTAATTCTAAGTTCCTAAACTACTACAATTTACATAATTTAAGTGCTTAAAGATAGGTCAGGTAAGGATTCATTCTTACCACTTAATACTTCACCTGTCTGATTACCTTCCATGTTGATTATGTCCTTTTGATCTATGCCTTTAACAAACTTTACTTCATCTTCATCACTCCAACAACCTTTTTGATTGTTTCTTGTACTTTCATTTCTTTTTGCATTGTTTCTAGGGTTAGGGTTTGGATGATAAGTTCCATTGTTCATTCTACAAAACCTTGTTGTATGTCCAATCATGTTGCATATCTGACAAACAATTCCATTGTTCCCATATCTGTGTCCTTGCTAATTAATTTGTGACCTGCAATTTCTAGCAATGTGTCCAACTTTGTTGCATCTATAACACACTACTTCATTTCTTTTGTTCATGTCTTCAGTAGGTCACTTATCTGCATTGTTAGTATTCCTAAACATTCTATTACCATAATTATTCTCAATAACTTTAGGTCTTCTACATTCAATAGCTCTATGTCCAAAACCATGACAATTATAACAATAACCATTTAGAGGTTTAAACTCTTTACCTATGCAATCTCTTTTCATATGACCAATAGCATTACAAGAAAAACATCTACCTTTGAATTATCTTTGCATACCTTTGGGTGATTCCTCTTGCTTCGGTGATTCTTCTTCTTTAGGTGCATCTTTAGATTTGTTGATCTCATCAGGCTTCTTCTCATCTATGCTTTCAGATGTCTTCAAATCTAGTTTCTTGCTTTCATCATTTGTTCTGAATATGTTAAATCCAAGTCCAGTCTTATCATAGGATGGTTTCCCAAAAGAAACTTGTTCATCGATCTTCTCACTATTTGAATATAGCCTTTCAAGTTTTTGTTTGGATTGATTCAGTTCACCTTTCACAATCTTATTGTACTTCTCAAGTTCTATATACTACACATTTACTTTCTCAAATTCGGATGTCACTTTTTCAAGTTTAGATTTCAGTTCTTCATTTTCAGTCTTTAGACTTTCATTCTCAAATTTTAGATTTACTTCATTTTTTCTATTTCCATCTTTCAAACTAAGCTTCAAATTCACTATCTTCAATTCATGCTTAAGGATCTCATTTTCTTTTTCCAAGTTGTTATCACAATCTTCAATAAGAATTTCGGATTCCTTTTCAAATCTCAGATCTTCTAACTTGTTTTTCAATTTCTCAATAAAGTTCTTTGCATCATCATATTTCCTTTTTAGAGTGTTTCTTTCATCAGTAAGCATATCAATTTTCTCAAGAGCTTCATCAAGATTCTTCTATAGTTGATCCATATCCATAGAGATCTTACTCAAGCCGCTAGGCTTTCCTTGAATGATTCTTCTCTGAGTAACTATGCTCTGATACCAATTGTTAGAAATAGGGAATATCGAGACGGGGGGTGAATCAATATTCTAAAATCTTTATCTTTTGCCCAATTATGGATATAACAGATTATCTTTATACATGCATAACATAAGAAACTAAACAATATGCATAACAATAAAGTATTCATAACACATGATATGTTCTCGAGGAAACCCTGGCCAAGGGAAAACCCCGGTGGGGATGGTACCCACAAAGATCCTCTAATCAAAAGTATCCTATTAAGGATGTTGACCCTGTTAGGAGTCTATTAAAGATGTATAGTGTATCAATCCTGGCTAAGGGACTATAGGCCTTGTTAGAAGCCCCAACCCTGTTAGGATTTGTAGATACAAAAATTTGATTACAAGATGAGCCCACTGCCCAAACAAGTAATATACAATGTAGGTCAAGGTACATAACCTTATTCTACTTGTATCAATATTCCTTTGCTACTCTTATCTTTGCATCATCACTATTACATTCACTTTACAATTACATTTATCACATCACTTTTCTCATCACTACTTTTCTTTACAATTACAATTTGCATATATACAAGTTATTAAGAATAATAACTTTACATGGTCAGCTTCCATATATCTTTATCTAAGGTTTAACATCTAGGATGTCATCCCTTTATATTATTAAGTCATTATTTTGATAAACAAAATAATCCCTTAACTCTTTACCAATTCTGCCTTCATATTCTATCCTGTCGGCTTCATACTATCTTCGGTAAAACTATCATAACTAATTACGTACATATTGTACTAACTTTCACTCTGAGATGGGTCATCAATAGTCATCATAGCATCTATGTTCAAGTGTGAAAGCATTGAACTTTCTCCAGTCAATGTCGCAAACCAAAACTGTATCCTGGTACACTATGAAAACACTGTCTCACACTTAGACAAATTTGCATTGTGATCTACCATACTTGCTCTCTGACCTGTGCACTCTTAATTTGGATCATATGTTTCCATAATGATAACATCTATGTACTCACTTCAGCCAAATTTCCAACAATAGATTTATTTATTTACATAGGGATATCTGTAAGTAGTTTGGACTTGGATTACAGAAAAATATTATCACCAAGTGGTAATATTAAGGGTCATGGATCATTGATAGTAATTGGTCTTTGTATGCTACTTTTTGTAAGGTTTAGCCCATAGGATAAGGCACTCATCAGGAATAAGTATCTTTTGCAATGATATGTGTTTGATATGGTCTGGTTATATTCCTCAAATTTAAACATAACCAATCCCAAGTCTTTTGAAATATTGAGGTTATAGGGCTATGTTTTCATCATGGTGATTGAGAATCAATGAATGACTGGTTATAATTTAGTATTTTATCACCATCCCATCTATTATATAAATCCAGAGAAGGTTGTGAAGTATTGAATATTGAGATGGATTAGGTGTACCCACCTTGGTTTTACAAAGCCAGAAGTGCAGAGGGTAGTGTTGTCCCTATACTTGGTCTAGTTACTTACAGATATACCCAGTTTGGAACTAACCCCTCCTTAAAATCTTTCTTAGGTATATTGGTGTCTCTCTAAGTGTAAAATCCTTTTTAGAAACCAACACATGTCATTCTCCAAAAATTTCTCTCTCAAGAAGTGATACTAGCGTGAAACATGTTCTTTCCTTGAATGTAGTACTAAATTCTTAGAAATATTTATTGTATGAGTATTATCACAAATAATAGAGATAGGCTCATCAAATACTATAATAATATCCTTTAAGGTATGTTTCATCCATAATACCTATGTATAGTAGGATGTAGCATCAATATATTCAACTTCTATAGTACACAAAGATACCAAATCCTATTTTTTACTTGAACAAGAAAAAAATTGGGATCCAAGGGAAAATACACCCCCACTTATAGTTTTCGTATCATCCACACAACCAGCCCAATCTGCATTTCTACAACTAATTAGAGTAAAATAATATTCCCTAGGATACCATAATCCATGTATTATTTTGTGCCTTTCAAGTACTTGAAAATCCTTTCTAGAGAAACAAAATGCATTTCTATGGGATCTTGTAAGAATATAGCTAAGACAAATTTCATGTAGGATATTCATTCTTGTAGCACTCAAATATAGTGATCCTCCAATCATTGATCTATATCTACTCTAATCAATCTTAGGAGATTCAACACTTTTACTCATTTTACAATCAGTAGCCATAAAATAACATATTGGTTTATCATTGTTTATTCAAAACTTCCTCAACATTTCCTTAACATACTTTGATTCTAAAATAAAGATACCTTCATTTTTTCTAATAGACTTTTAACCCAATAAATAAACTTAGTTCCCAAATCATAAAAATACCAAATTCCTCTTGCATCTCATCAACATACTTCTTGAACATACAATCATTTCCTCCAGAGATAATATCATCCACATACACAAGCATTATCAAATTTCATTTTCTTCAACTTTGAAATAAATCCTATCACCCGTACCTTTTTGAAATTCTTTCTTTAGTAAATACTTATCAAGCCTTGCATACCAAGCTTTAGGAGCTTGATTCAATCCATATAGTGTCTTCTTCAAATTTTCAACTATATATGTCATGTCTAATAGTTTTAATCCTTCATGTTTCTCTATGCTTACTTCTTCTTCCTATTCTCTATTTATAAAAGTAGATTTTACATTCATTTTATAAACTTTGAAGACCTTAATTCTTGTCTCACGAGAAAATATTTCCTCAAAAGATATTCCTACAACTTGTGAGTAATCCTTACACACAATATTGTCCTTATTCCTTACTATATGGCCATCTTCTTCTAGTTTGTTTCAAAATACCCAAGCCTAATTCTTCTAAAACTATTCCATCTATCCTTTCATAGCTCACATGCAATCTTAATCCTTGCAAGCTTATTTCATATTTGTTGGTACTATTTCTAAAATTAAGGAGAATTTTTACATGTTCTTCAACATCTTTTATTCTTTCCTCTGATGATTTGTTTCTTTGAATGATTCTTATGTACATATGTAGGATTTTTAGGTGAAATTACTAGATTATCTTCTATGTCATTATGTTCTTCTCTTTCTTTAGCCTTATCTTATTCCTCTTTGTTAGTTGACTCCTTTGATTCATATCCAACTTGTACTTTTATATTATGTGGAATGTCTATTAGTTTTTGTTGCATTGAAAGATCAACTTGTTAATGAATGATACAACCACTTGACTTATAGAACACGAGAGGTGGTTGATCCATTTTTAAAACCCAAGTGTCATGCTACAAAACCAAAGTAGACCAAGGGGCACAACTTACAACAATGTACTCATCAATCTTCACATTTTTTCTTTCAACTATCCTTCTTAGTATCTTCTTGTAACATTTATAAGATTTTGTTTTAGTAGAGTACCCAAGGAATATACCTTCATCATATCTTATGTAAAACTTTCCCAAGTTTCCTTCATCTCTTCTTATGTAACACTTCTAAATACTTTAAAATATTTCATAGGATTCCTTTCATACCATAGCTCATAGTATGTCTTCCTTAAGTTTCTTTTAATCTACACTTTATTAAGTGTGTATACTATAGTATGTATTTCTTCTCTGTAGTATATTTCTATTATATTTCCTTCATTTATCATTATTCTAGTAGCTTCTTGAATTGTTCTATTCTCTCTCAACCACACAATTCTACTATTGTTTTCTAGGATCATACAAGTGTCTCTTTATCCCATGATTTTCATATAAAGTATTAAAATCATCAGAAGTGAATTCCCATCCTCTATTAGATCTTAAGCATTTGATCATTGTGTCTATCTCATTCTAAATCATAGCTTTAAATATATTAAAAATTTCAAGAGCTTATAATTTTTATTTTAAAAAAGTAACCCAAGTTATTATAGATATCATGAAATGCATATCACATATTTGAATTCTTGTTTTGATTTTACTACATTCTAGTAGCCCAATAGAGGATTTTTTTAACCTTAAAAGTCCTTTTTTATTTTGAATCAAGACACTCTATGTAGAAAACATTAGTAGGTTTTGTAAGATTCAAAATATCTCTCACAACTTGAATGTAACTAAAATCACTTTCCTTTAAAAACTTCCATATTCAAAATAGGCTCAAGAAGGTCCTAAGAAATGAATGGTACAATGATCCTTCACTCTAGGTGTGCAAGAAGAAATGGATAGGTATAATTTGAAATAAGTATGCAAGGTAAAGGGAAAAATAAGAAAATAAGACAAATTTGGAAATAGAGGCTGACAAAGAATAAAAGATAACTATAAATAACTTAAAACTAAAACTACATAATATAACAAACCTATGGTACAAATCTAACTGAAAATGTCGAGCACAAAATTCTCCAAATGACTCGTACCCTCTATTTCAAGCTCAAAGTTGTGGGGTAGCTCTAACAGATCCCTATCTTTTCATAAAATATTTGAGAGCTATGCCACCTATTCTTGCACATAGAAAAATGGGAAGGGAGGTTGGATAAATGGTTTTATCTTAGTCAAACCCCAGTTATTAAATCAACCTTGAAATAAAATAAAAGGACTAAAAGTGTTTTGTCATGCAGCAAAGGTTAGATCTAAAAAAGAAGTAATTTATACCTTGGAAAAAAAATGCTTCTTTTAATATGATCAAGAATGTTGATTCAATAGCTTTGACTTAACACAAAAACCCAAAAGGAAATCATGAAATATAAAACCTAATTTAATGTATGTTTCAATTCATCTCACTATTTGATTAAGAGAGGAAGAAGAATACTTGAAAAGGTATGTGTATCTCATTTATTGATAGAAAAATCCTTTTCTTAGGCCTTACCATGGAGAAGAACACCTTGAATGCTTGAAAAGAAGACTTGATTGCTTGATGGATCTTGAACATGAATGCTTAAACTTAATCTCATTCTTTAATTATTGCTTGTGTATAATAATATATGGATAATATATACTAAAATGAGGAAATATATGATGTTTATACACCTCTCACAATATATTGGGTGTTAAAACTTAGGAAGGCTAACTGTAAATCCTAATCCCTCATTAAATCATTAAGACAAGGACTTAGTTTAAATTTGGGCTCAATATTTGGGGTACATAATGTTTGGAACATTATGTAACTAGTGACATATCATTTGTAATGTTATTTACCACCCAATCAGGGCCCAAATCAAGACCATTGGTCCTGGGCAATGAGAGGATGCAAAATTATAAGGTGAAATTAGTTTTGAGGTCAAGATAGAATACAAAGGATAAAAATGGTAACATAGGGCCTAAGTGATGAAATTAATTATAGGATTGGAAGAAAAATAGAGGAGAACACTCACAATTAAGGGCTTACCTCAATTTTAAACAAGATTGAAATGATAGAGGACCCATATTCTAATTTAGGTGTCCATTAAGTGCCACATAAAACCTTGTTAGGAAAATTAACTAAGGTGGGTACTAAATAAATACAAATTTTGTACACTAATTGAGTGCTTATATTTTACGATGGTACATTTATCCCCCACTATTTTTGGATTATAAGAAAACTTCATTCTCATAGTAAAGGACATGAGGGACAAGGCAAAGAGAAAGGAACAAAAGAGAGATGATCATGGGAAAACTACAAAGAGATAAGACATCACTAAGTTTAAGGACCCAAGCCTCCAAACATAGGATCTTAGCTCAAACATCCATATACAAGGGTGTAAAAAATGAAACAAAAAGACAAAAATCAACAAAAATACAAAAGAGACAAAAAAAAGAAGGTTAGTACTAAAAACAAAACTCCAAATCAACTATTAGAAGAGACATCAATCGATAAAATGTCTCAATCGCTAATATCATGTTTAGAAAACTATTACAAGAGTATAAATGATAACATGGAAAGGGAAAGAGAATCCACCAAGGACAACAATCCATTATCTAACCCACTAGAAAGGATATGAAAACATTGAAGGAAAGAGTGAGATGATGAATCTAATAGTCCAAAAGTTATGTTATGCTAGGTGATCCATGGGAGAAGAAGAGAAGGAGAAGGAAATGATACAAAGTTGTGTTATGCTAGTTCTACTCATCCTAAATAAAAAGTGAAGAAGAATTGATGTTTCATCAAGCTACATTATGATAGTTAATTCTACCTTGAAAACTTTGTGCACAGGGGTGACTTGCAAATTTTTCACTCATGAGTTATTATAAATTTTTGTGCTCAAGGGTGGCTTAACACTTTTTTCTTAGGGTAGTCTTATAGGATCAGTCCTACAAAAATAATTATATCTATGTGCATTAATAAAAAGGATCAATCCTAAGGAAAGCATTGTGTTCCTAGGGATAAATAAACATGATCAATCCTAAGGAAATCATTGTCTCCTTAGGTATCAATAAGGTTTCATAAAGTATGAGGCCACATATATTCCCCCTCCTTATTATGGAAACATAGGACTATGTTGGAATTGTAAGGAAAAGAGAACAAGGATACCTACTTCCAACAACAAGGATATATCCTTAAAACAATAATGTATTCTTGTACCTTTATCAAAGAGTGAATACTCTTGTTAGCCAAATGAATGGATAATCATGAAAGGATATATGTAAGTGAGAAGAAACCCTTGAAAAGAAGAGATCTTAGTTACAATATATCTACCTTTAAGAGGTGTTCTTGAATAGAGACAAAATCTTCAACACAAATAGGGGAAGAGAAAAGAATGCACCCTTTTAACCCCCTATTTATAGGTTAAAAAGGGATTATTGATGAATGATAATTCCCTTTAAGCCCCCAAGTAAGGTATTATTTTAGGATGAACATAGTTTTGAAAATAAGAAAGATGTTGTGATCAAGGATGCACACATCTTACATAAGAGATAATCCCAAATCAAAACAAACAAATTTCATATCAGAAAAAATTATCACATGATAAAAAAAATGCCACTATACCAAGGAAAGTGGATCCTTATAAAGGGAAAGAAGGAAATGAGAAATTTCCCCCCAAGGATGAAGACAAGGTAAAATATATCACATTATAAATCCTAAGTGATAGATCATTTATAATAGATGTGTACTTTCAAATAAGATTAAGTTGTAAACAAGGATGTAAATCTCATGTGAAGAGAATATACTAATGAAAGAAAAATAAATCCATAAAAGAAACGACATCATGCTATAAAATTAAAAAACTCAACAAAGGGATAATGGATCTCTTTGGAGGGAAGAAAAATTATAAACTCCCTAAGAATAAGATAATTTATAATAAATATTCTCTATGAGGATTAAAAAATATTGTTATCAAAGATGATGAATCGTTGTGTGAAATAAATAATATCATGTAACAAAGGATGTACTATAAATGATTGAAACATACAATGAGAGACAAATAGGCCTCATGAAAAGAGAAGGACAATGGATGTCATATTATATAAACTTAGTGGTAAAATCCTTTACAAGAGATATACATTCCCATAAAAGAAAAATATTGAAAAGAAGGATTTAGATCCTCTAAAGAGAAAGATCCTTAATAAATAAGTCTACATATGGAAGGATGTCATGTTATTAAATATTCAACTAAGAAAGAGATAATGAATCCTTTGAAAGGAGAAATAAAGAATATAGAGGGAGACCTTTCCCTTTGAGCAAAAGGACAAGAGAAAGGACCTATTATGTTTCTCAAATGAACACCATGACAAAAAAAGGCCTCAAATGATATAATATATTGAGATTACATGATATATAACAATATAATAGGAAAATGATATGCTAGGTTATTATATTTATAGTCCCAGTACTTATAAGCTCTTTCATTTCTATGGTGACATTATGAGATGTATTTTTCTTAGATAAGAAATGAATGATGAAGTTTTGAAAAGGGTTGTGAACAATGTTCTCTTTAATTGAAAATATAAAGTCTTGTGAAGGAGGAGGATCTATTGGGACTTGATCCATGTTTCCAAGATCTTGTCCTCTATAGGTTCGCAAAGGAATAATTCTATAGCCAATTTTATGAGATGTCTTTGATTTAGAAGGTGGAAGGCTTTGATGAAAAGGTGTTGTGTAGGAATTTATAGTAGGTGGATGCATATCTATAGGGAAATATTTAATCCCATTAATATTATTTTCATATACTTTAGTAGGTTTATTATAAATGTTCTCATCTAGGTCTTCATCTTAACTGAATGGTATGTTAGGAGATAGATCATGAATGGAATACATAACAACATATTGTTTCCAAATATATTGATGGTTATAATAAGAAGTGGGAGAAGAAGGAAGATCTAGAGAGAGAACAAGATTTGTCTCTTACACCAAGGAACCTTTGGAAGGAGAAGGTTCAATACTCTCTAATTTTAAATTCATAGGAGGATTAAATTTGTTTTCATAGGAAAAAGATACCTTAGGAGAGGTGAAATTGTGATTCATTAATGATTCATATATGAAACATGTGTCATGTATATGTAGTAAAGATAGAGTGTCCTTAATAGAGGTAATGTTATTTTATTGCTTAAAAATATCTGTATGAGGAAAAATATTCCTGAGAGGGAGAAACATAACTCATTAAAGCCTCATCTATATTTCAAGGAAATATATATAAAGTATTGGATCATTTAGAGAAATACCCATGACATTGTCCCTTTCCATCAAATTATCTTTATAAGGAAGGGGGATTTTAGTAAAAAGATCATCATTATTCTTGAAGGCCTCTTTTATAGGAGGGAGATCCTTAAAGTAAGTGGTGATAACCTTTTCTTGCTTCAAAATACCCTTAGGGGTGGGATCAAGTTTCAGAGGGGGTGTATTATTGGAATAGATAAAATGAAGAACTAAGTTCTCATCAGATGCATGAAAGGGAACATCTTGAAGATATCGAAGAAAAAATGAAATTGAAATATCAAATGAAGATAATAACTCTATTTATACAAATAAAATTGAGATAAATGAAATTTAATAGCAGTGTATGAAAGAAGAATAGTTTTTTACTTTTTATGCAATGCAAGAATGAACTAGATTTTATGAGATAGAAATATGTAATTTTTTATATCTTTTTTCATGAAAGTATAATAAATGTATAAAATAAAACAATGAATTTAGGGATGGGCTTTCCATAAATCAGCACAATATCTATTGGTGACCATTTTTTCATCAGAAAGGGCTTCCTCTTGCCAAAATCCAGGGGGTTAGTGCTATACATTTTTATAAACATGGCATTATAACCCCTAAGGATTTTATTTTCTACAACCACTATGATTCTCCGGTCATGGGAGGATTTTCAAGTCTAGTTTCACATTTCATGCCCAGATCATCAGACTTTTGATCTACTAATCTCTACTTCCTTCACACATGGTGCATAAGCTTGTAATTCAGTCTATCAATCATTGGTGGAAGGACTGGAAATGGTATCATGTAACTCCTCTCTCTAGTTACAAACCAAAGATGGGTTATGACTATTTGGTTCCCCATCTACCAATTATTGATAGTCTTAATCAAACATGGCATTTTCAATCTTCTCAGAAGACTTAGAGGTTCCACTTTCTCACTGTTTGGTCTATGATTAGAGAGAAAAACAATTGCACACTTTACTTGGTGTTTTCTTTTTCAAGGGTTTCCTTTGCGTGTTAGACTCAAGCGTTTGGGAGTCTCTGACCCTAGGTTCCCTTTTTGTGGGCTTCCAAAAACTTTTATGCACATTTTATGGTTTTTTCGAAGAGATGAACAATATTGGAGTTGGATTTATGACTTCTTTAGTCCTTTTCAACCAAAACCCTTTTCTTGGCACATGGCTATGTTGGGTGATTCACCTAGAATCCATTATTAATTTTCCCAGATATGGCATTGGTCCAGGACCACCTTAGGGTCCTAGTGAAGATCCTATGGGATTTTGTCTTGTAGATGGTTCTAGCCAGCCATCAGTGAATAAGGACTAAGATAAAGTCCCAAATGTGTGTGAGATTCTTATAAATAGGAGTGTCTAGTTTTTTAAGTTTCCTCCTAGGCTTGGTAGTCTTAAATTAGTGAACTTTCAACATGAACTTAGAAGGGTCAACTTGTCAAATGATGGACCAGGACTCCAAAATGAGTAAAAATTTAGTAAATGATATCCAAGTGTGATTTTGGAACCGTTAGGTTGATTTAGAATGGCTTTAGACAAGCTAAGAGCAATGGACTATCTTAAATCCAAAAGATGTTAAAGTTGCTCATGACAACTTTACAATTTTGTAAATTTGTCAAGACAACTTTCCTAAAATCTTGAAAATGGCCTTAATTAGGTCTAAAACCTGACCTTAGGGTATAAACACATGGAAAATGGTTATATAAGACAAAATAAACCCTAATTGAGGGGTTAGAGGTCAGATTGTACAAACTGACTTGGTAGAGCCACTATTTTTGAGACTCGGAGACATTGTTTAACCATCATCCAGATCTAAATGGATTGAATGGTCTACTATTATGCATTGATAATGTAGTGCTTTGATTATAGAAACCTTGTGTGGATTTTTTTTGAGTAATTTTTACTTTTCTTTAGCTTCTTGTAAATTATTTTAGGTTTCCTTGTTCATTGGCCTGAATAGAGGCAATCATGTAAATATGGCTCCTTCTTGAGTTCCAATGGCTAAATCCTTATGGCCTCTTGGAATCAAGAAGGGAACTCTATATACTATGTAAATATGGCTTTTAGGTTTGTTTCATGCAGGGGAGCTCATGTTTCAAGCAAGCCCTAGGCGGGTACAGAGCTATTTGGTTAGGAGCTTGTAGTGTTACAGAGATATTGAGAGTGATTAGATTGATTGGTATTTGTCAATCCCAAGTTGGGAAGTGTAGATGCTTGAGACAAGATCATGTGGTCTAAAGGAGAAGAGATGGTGAATTCATTTGAGGATGTATTGAGCCACTTCAAGACAGACTAGTTTGCAAGCCCTAAAAATCCTTGAAAATAGAGGTTTCATGAAAATCCAGTGTACGAACACTTGGAGGAGACAAGATCTAAAAAATATTTAATCTTAGGTTAACCCTAGAATGAATCCACAATCACTTTGGGGTCTTGTTAAAGGAAATCTAGAGAATTTCCAAGTTTGCAAGTTCTAGGAGGCCTAATTGGGCAAAAAGGCTACAAGGCCTAAAACATAAGGAATCAAGAACCTGATTGCAAATCTCTTGAAGGATCATGTAAAAGGATCCAAAATATTGTTAAGGAATGATAGAGAAGAAGGTTGGAGACCTAGGACCATGACAAGAAAGGATTTGAAACATAGCTACCTTGAATAAGACCCTTGTGTGCAGTGAGAATTGAGAAGAAGTGGAGAATGTTCTAAGTTGATTGGCGAGATTCAGTGGAGTTGAGGATTGAAGAAAGAATCCTTTGATTAGGGTAAAGATAGATTTCCCTAGGAAGACAAAGAAAAATCCTTAGAAAGAGAAAGGAAGATCTTGGAGTGGAATCTCCCCATCAAAGTAGTATTAGAGCCATTGAAAGGCTTGGGAATACATTGTGTATGTTAGATATTAGTAAGTCATTAGGAGAAGGCACCATGGTGACAAATGTACAGTTGTCAAGGGATTTGTCAGAGCAAGAAGAGAAGAATAGACTCCTAGAGTGTTGGAAATTTGGTTCAGGTATGTACATAGATTTTGTCATTATGGAAACATATGTTCTCTATGAAGATCGCATAAGCTGGAAAGTAAGTATGGAAGATCGCAGACTAAAATTGTCTAAGTATGAAACAGTGTTTTTGACAGAGCACCCGATACAGTTTGTTTTGGCGATGTTCACTGGAGCATGATTAGAGTTTTCACAGTTGAACATAGACTCTATGGTGTCTAAGGATACCCCATCTTAGTGTTCAAAAGAGTACGGATAGTACGGACAAAGTTATGATTGTTTTACCGATGACAGAGTACAGCTGACAAAGCAATTTTGAAGATAGAACTAGTAAATGAATTAAGGGATTATTTTGCTTGTCAAAATAATGACTTAATATTATAAAGAGGTGTCATCCTAGATGTTTACTCTTGGATAAAGATATGCAAGTTGATAGGAGAAAGATATTATGTTTGTATCTTGTATAAATAAAGATGTACTGAACATACTTGAAATGTAACATGTAATATATGTAACTTGTGATAGCAGCGAAAGTTGTTGATGTGAAGTTGTAAGCAGTACCATATTGTAATCAATAAACATTTGTATTACTTGTTTGGGTAGTGAGCTCATTTGGTAATCAGGTTTTGTATCTACAACTCCTAACAGGGTTGAGGCTTCTAACAAGGCCTATAGTCCCTTAACCAGGACTGATACACTATATGATTGTAATAGGCTCCTAACAAGGTCAACATCCTTAACCGGATATCTTTTGATTAGTGGATCTTTGTGGGTACCATCCCCACCAAGGTTTTCCCTTGGCCATGGTTTCCTCAAGAACATATCATGTGTTATGAGTTCTTTACATTTACTGTTATGTATGCTATTTAGTTTCTTATGCTTTAAAGTAATCTGTTATATCCATAAGTGGGAAAAAGTAAAAGTTTGTGAAATACTGATTCACCCCCCCCCCCCCTCTCAGTATTTCCTATTTCTAACATAGAGGAAGCTATGGAGGAAATGAATTACAAATTAGAAGAAGTTGCAGAGACTGTAATCAAAGTCAAGGAACAGTTAGTAGAGGAAAAATAAAAAGGAAAGGCACCAAAGGAAGAAGATGTAGTACAAGAACCAAACCCTCCATTACAAGAGGAACCTTTTCTCAAATCCCTTAAAGCATTAAGTGGCAAGGCACTTGAAGGTATCCATGTGTTCACTGGTAAAATAGATGTAGAATTGGTAATGGAATGGATTGAAGGTATGGAGAATCACTTCAAGTGCGATGGGGTTATAAAGGCCCAAAAAGTGAAGATAGAAAAATCAAGGTTGAGGGGACAAGCCCTAACTTGGTGGAAGTTTCTTCAAGAAGAAAGAGAGAGAAAAGGGAAGAATCCAATAGCCAATTGGAAGGCTATGGTGGCCAAGGTAAAGGAAAATTACCTACCAGAGGACTATGAGATTTAACTACACAAAAGGAGATAGAATCTCAGACAAAGAGACATGGATGTGGCTGCCTATACTAAGGAATTTCCAAAGTTATGTCTTAGATCTAGAGTGCAAGACATGGAAAGCACCAAGGTAGCTAGGTACCTCAATGGCCTTAGGTGTAATATTTAAGAAGAACTAAGTATCTTTACCTTAGCTACTATCCATGGGTGTTTTCAAATGGCCCTCAAGGTGGAGGAGAAACTCAAAAAGAAACAAGATTCAAGCTCTAGGGGTAGAGGAAGAGGTAGAGACTCTAGAGGAGGACATAGAGGAGGTTCTAGTGATAGAAGCAATGAGTATAGAAGTCAAGGAGACTCTAATTTGATTGATCAGGAAAGTGAGCCAAGTAATAGAGGTATCTATGGCAGAGGTAGGAGTTCTAATAGTGGTGGAAGAGGTAGATATGGTAGTTTTGGTAGAAGTTCACACTTTGCCACCATGAAATGTTACAACTATGGACATTTGGGTCACCCTTCCTATAGGTGTCCAAATAAGCCATCATCCTCACAAGGAGAGAAGAAAATAACATATGTGCAAGAATAGGACAATACAAGACACTCTAAGGTAAGTCTTCATTCAGAAAAAGGAGAGAATTTAATGCTTAGGAGGATCTTGATTAAGGAACCTAGCATAGAAGATCCCAAGAAAAGGAGAGCACTTTTTAGAATCAAGTGTAAGATTCTTGGCAAGGTATGTAGGGTCATAATAGACTCAGGGTCAATAGATAATGTGATCCCAAAGGAGGTAGTGCAGAAGCCCAAACTAAACAAAATACCGCATGCTTACCCCTACAAAGTGACCTAACTCAATAAAGGGAAAAACATACTGGTTAATGAACAAGTGTGGGTTGAATTCACCATAGGGAAGTATCAAGACAACATAATTTGTGATGTTCTACCAATGGATTCTTTCCATCTATTTCTTGGAAGACCATGGAAGTATGATAGAGAAGTGATCCACCATGGTAAGGAGAATAAGTATTCATTCAAGAAGGAAGGGGTCACTTATAAGATACAGTCCATCATAGAGGAAGATAAATTGAGCACCATGGACTTGACCACACTCCTCATGAGTGAAAAATAATTCCTACATGACATGAAGCATGAAGAAGGAGTTAGTTATGCAGTATTAGTGAAACCAAAGGAGGAAGAGTCATCCAAACAAGCATCTCTTCCTACAGAAGTTAGTCAAATATTAGATCAGTTTAAAGATATTATTTGTGATGGGACACCAGCCACCTTACCCCCACAAAGAGATATCATCCATCAAATTTATTTTGTGCCAGGGCCATCTTTTCCTAACAAGGCTTCTTACAAAATGACACCAAAGAAAAACAAGGAGATTGCAAGGAAAGTTCAAGAGTTATTGGATCAAGGCTTGATCAAGAAAAGTATCAACCCATGTGTTGTACTATTTGTCTTAGCACCCAAGAAAGGAGGCACATGGAGGATGTGCACTAACTCCAGGGCCATAAATAGGACAACCATTAGGTATAGGTATTAGGAATGGGAACACTAAGGGGGGGGGGTTGAATCAGTGTACACTGTATTTTAATTTTTCCCTTTAATCTTTATTCTGAACTTAAATGCTTAAGTACTAAAATAAACATGAAACATGAAATCAACACATGACACCAATATGGTTACCAGAAAACCCAAATAGGTAAAAACCCCGGTGGGACTTGATACCCACTAATATTCTACACTAGTGTTTTGTGATCCTTTTTAGAAGATCCTTTACCCTATTAGGAGTAGCTTTACAATGCTTTAAGTAAAGTAGACCTTGTTAAGGTTCAGACCCTATTAGGAGTCTTTTACAATAATCCCTGTTAGGGGAGTGGACTTGCTATCCTAGAGCTCACTTCTCAAATGGTGAAGGCTACAACCTTCTAATTTTAGATACACACTATATCTACAGGTGAACTATCACTATGACACTACTTGTTAGATCAGATCCTTTGGTGCGCTGATGCTTTGACCTCTAGAAAAGCTCTAATACATCTTATGTTGTCTTTTCATACCTCTACTCTACTTATCACAACTCTCTTACAACTTCCATGCCAGATACAATGGGTGCATCTTATATTTATACGCTCATACAAACAAAACAATTAGGTCGATCCTATAACTAATCACAAACAATGCTTCCAAATGAATTGGATTAAGTGTTCTTACAATTATACATATAAACATGTCAGAAACCTAAATAAAATGGGTGCATGGCCTTTACAACATTACATTATAATTGCAAACCAAAATGCTAACTATCCGCTCCATGCTCTATTCTCTGCTGGCACACAGTGGCTGTGCAACTTCAATTGACTATAACTTTCATATCTAATGAGTGCACAAGTATAGTCTAACAAACTTAACTTCTAGGGTGCATACCATAATTCATTTGTACACATGTGCGTTGATACTCTAAGCTACAGGAACTCTGTACACTATCCAGTCTTCAACACTTAACTGAATTATGATCTTTACACTAAGTGGACTCCAAACTGCTATATGACTTTGTTTCCATAATGACAACACTATATCAAGTCATATACTTCAGTATAGAAAACTTTCCAACAATCTCCCCCTTTTTCATTGATGGCAACAAAGGAATATGGCCAAGTTGCTAATTATCCCTTAACACAAAAACTTTTTGTCTTCTATACATTTTTATACATAATCTTACATCTCCCTATACATATATATACTCCATATTCTATACACAACTCCCCCTTTGACATTAATGAAAAAGGTGCATCAAAGAACTGTATATACACATACTCACTGAGGGAAAACATTTGGATATGAAATCTTGAGGTTCTGGATCTCCTTCTTCCAAAATTTTATCAGAGAGTTAACTATCTGGAGATGGGTGCATAATTCATATTCAAGCTTCTCCATCTTCTCCAAATCACTGATGGGACCATGATCATAAGTACCATGGTGGCATCAATCTCCTTTATATTCTGATTGAGGATTTCTAAAGAGGGCGCAAGACCATTCCTCAACTGAGTCTGTCTGGACCTTATCCTTGTTATCTCTTTTTCTTCCTTCTCAATCTTGTCTATCTTTCCTTGGTAGACATTGTTGCACATGTTCACAGTAGTGGATGTGTCATTGAATTCTTCACCTGTTCAATCATTGCTTCTGCCTCTTTTATCTTCTTGAAATGATCATCGGTTAGCTTGTCTTGATCCATGCATGTTGCAATGATCCTTCTTCCCTCATCAGCAAATTATTTCTAGGATGCTTGACCAGACTTAAGAGAATTCAAGTCTAGTGCAAATTTTCTCATCAACTCATTCAGTCTCTTCTTTAAGTACTTCTCTTCTACTACTATGGACATAGATTCTTCTAGGCTAGAAAAATTGCTTTTGAACTGTGAGAGGACTAAACTCACATCATCAACCAAATGTACTTTTAGCACTTTCTCATCCTCTAGTAGCAAACTGTTCAAAATATTCATTGATTCCATAAGGATAGGATTTCTCATGACTCACTTCTCCTTTGCCTTCTCCATAGCTAGGACGCTGAACTTAATCAGGTCTTCTTCTTTCCAAGAGTCCAAACTGCTTTTGTCAGGTGTCAAACTTGACAACAATGTTGAGGAGGGAGTGATGGGAGTGCTATCCATCACTTCTCATTTTACCTTTTCAAGATCAATAGAAGTATCTTCTTCTTTCTTTTCTACCTTTTATTCTTCTTTCTCAACAGATACATCTTCTATGAGTACTTCTTCTTGCTGAGTGGGAGGTGTATTGCTACATAATATTTCATCTTCTTCAGTACTAACAAATGCTTCCTCAAACTTGTCCAAATCCTTATCAGTAGCTACCATGGCTATCTCCACATTATCTATGATAATAGTGCTGCCTTTGTGTGATTTTGAGATGGGCGTAGACTTGTCTGCCTCTCTTTGAGTTTCTTCTATGGGTGTTGAGTTTTGAGGACCTGTCACTTTTACATTGAAGGTTTTTGCTTCTTTAGGTGCATGAGTGATGGGCATAGTAGGTTGTTTTATGTGTTGTTCTAATAACACCTTTTCAAAGGCCTTCTCTATTTCCTTTTTTATCAGCTCATAGTCTTTGTTCATTATGTGAAGAGTTCTCATCTTTTTCCTTAAGTGCGGCTTCACCAAATTTAATATCAATGCATCTTCTTCTTTAGAACATACTGGCAAAGTATCTTCTAATACTTTTTCTCTGATCCTTAGATCGTCTTCATTTGCTTGTCTCTTTTGGTTTTCTAAAATATCCCATACTAAATCTGGAATAGAGGTTTTCAACTCAAGGACTGTCTTCTTGAACTTGATCATATGTTTGACAATCATACTATGTATTTTTTATTTTTCAATCTCACTGTATGTGTCATAATACTTCCCTACTTGATCAATTTTTCCCTCATCAATAATTCTTGTGCTCAAAACTTTAAGGCTTGGTCTAAATCCTGCCTTAGGAGGTGCTTGAATATTTTTCCTGCTTGTTGTAGCTCACGAGGATGGATGACTAGTGCTAGATTCTTTCTTCCTCTAGACTATAGGCTTATACTCCAGAGGAGTGGTAAGATCAATAGTATCTTTGGGCATAGAAGGAGTATTATCTTCTTTACCCTTCTGACTGTTATCTGATTTAGTTTTCATCTTCTTTAACTTAGGATCTTCTTTTTCTTCCTCTGTTGTTGCGCCTTTCAATTCTAAGGCAATCTTTTCATCCCTTTCTTTATCAATCTCTGCTTGAGACACACCATGTATTCTCAAGATCTTAGAAGTGACCTTAGCAACTTTTTTTTTAGTTGCAGCACTATTTAGTTTTGCATCAACTTCTCTGGTCTTTTCCTCATAGGTTCCCCACCTAGGTTCATTAGGATCTTTGCGGGCTGTCAGAAGTACATGTGCATATGCTTCAAGGACCTATTCTTCTACCTCATAGCCAAGTAGATGAATCCACTTAGTTCTTGGTTCAACAGCTTCCATACATGTAGTATCAGTCTCCACCATAAAACATATTGTATCCTTTTACTTCTCTATAATGCTTTCTTTGATATTTCTTAGCTCCAAGATTTCTAAGTTAGCTTCCCTTAGTTCTTCATTGAGTTGAAGATTCTCCTTGACTTGTTCGTCGTAGACATCTTGATTGTTGATTAGTTTGTCATCAAATTCTTCAGCTGACTTAATAAGGATGCATTTTCTTCATTCAACTTCTGGACTTTTTCTTCAAGATCACTATTAGAGCATCCTTTCAAATCCTTTCTTAGTCTTTTGATAACTAATTGAGCATCACTGACTTTTTCTTTTGGTTCTTCAATTTCTCTTTCTGAATTGTCCAAGTCTTCAAGAGAGGCTTCACAATTCTTCTTTAGATTTTTCATTTCTACTTTGTCCATGATCTCCTCAAGTGGTTAAACTTCTATGCTAAGGACCAGAGCTCTGATAACAATTGTTAGGAATGGGAACACTGAGAGGGGGTGAATCAGTGTTCACTGTATTTTAACTTTTCCCTTTAATCTTTATTATGAACTTAAATGCTTAAGTACTAAAATAAACATTCACATAAACATGAAACATGAAACATGAAATCAACACATGACACCAATATGGTTATGGGGAAACCCAAATAGGTAAAAACCCCAGTGGGACTTGATACCCATTAATATTATGCACTAGTGTTTTGTGATCCTTGTTAGAAGATCTTTTACCCTATTAGGAGTAGCTTTACAATTTTTTAAGTACAGTAGACCTTTTTAAGGGTCGGACCCTATTAGGAGTCTTTTACAATGATCCCTATTAGGGGAATGGACTCACTTTCCTAGAGCTCATTGCTCAAATGGTGAAGGCTAAAACCTTCTAATTCAGATACACACTATATTTGCAAGTGAACTGTCACTCTGATACTGCTTGTTAGATCAGTTCCTTTGGTATGTTGATGCTTTGACCTCTAGCAAAGCTCTAATACATCTTATGTTGTCTTTGCATACCTCTACTCTACTTATCACAACTCTCTTACAACTTCCATGCCAAATACAATGTGTGCATCTTATATTTATATGCTCATACAAAAAAAACAATTAGGTCGGCCCTATAACTAATTACAAATAATGCTTCCAAATGAATTGGCTTAAGCATGCTTACAATTATAAATATAAACATGTTGGCAACCTAAATACAATGGGCACATGGCCTTTACAACATTACATTATAATCGCAAACCAAAATGCTAACTGTCAGCTCCATGCTCTGTTCTCTACTAGCACACACTTGCTGTGCAACTTCAACTGACTATAACTTTCACATCTAATGAGCGCATAAGTATAGTCTAACTAACTTAACTTCCAAGGCGCATACCATAATTCATCCATACACACATGCACTGATGCTTTGAGCTGTAGGAACTCTGTACACTGTCCATTCTTCAACACTTAACTGAATTCTGATCTTTACACTAAGTACACTAACTCCAAACTTCTATATGACTTTGTATTCATAATGACAACATTATATCAAGTCATATACTTCAATATAGACAACTTTCCAACAATAGGTTCCCTATCCCTAGGATAGAAGACCTAATGGATTATCTAGGGGTGCCAAATACTATTCTAAGATTGACCTTAAGAGTGGGTACTATCAAATCAGAATGAAAGATGGGGATGAGTGGAAATTTTCCTTCAAAACCACATAGGGTATCTATGAGTGGCTAGTAATGCCATTTGGTCTCACAAATGAACCTAGTACCTTTATGAGGGTTATGAATGAGGTTTTAAAAGACTACATAGGTTTGTTTGTAGTAGTGTACCTAGATGACATCTTAGTCTTTAGCAAGAAAAAAGAATCTTGAAGCACCTAGAGATTGTGTTAAGGAGACTGCAAGAAGAGAAGCTAACTATTAACCTTGAGAAGAGTGATATCATGAAATAAGAACTTATTTATTTAGGCTTTGTAGTCTCACAAGGGGATCTCAAAATGGGAAAAATAAAAGTGAAGGCAATCCTAAGTTGGCCTACTCCTAGAATAGAGACTGAAGTGAGAAGTTTCCATGGGTTAGCATAGTTTTATAGAAAATTTGTGAGGAGATTTAGTGAGATATGTGCACCCATCTCTAGACACTATAAAAGGTGGAGTCAAAACCAATTTTATATGGACCAAGGAAGCCAATGAAGCATTTGAGAGGTTGAAGAAGGAGATGGACACACAACCCATCCTTGTGCTTCCTAGTTTTGATAGATTATTTGTTGTGGAGTGTGATGCTAGCAATATAGTTTTGGGAGCAGTCCTAAGCCAAGAAGGTAGACCAGTAGCCTTCTTTAGTGAGAGATTAAATGAAGCAAAGTCAAGGTATTCATACTATGACTTAGAGTTTTATGTATTGGTCCAAGCCCTTAAGAAGTGGAGGCACTATCTATTACCAAGGGAATTTTTTGTATATACAGACAACCAAGCTCTTAGATATATCAACAGACAAGAAAAGCTCAGTTTGAGACACATAAAGTGGATGGAATTTTTGCAGTCATATACATTCACAATCAAGCATAAGTAGGGGATGAACAACAAAGTGGTAGATGCACTTTGTAGGAGATTACTCATAATTCAAGAAATCCAATTACAGAGCATAGGAGTTGAAGGATTCAAGGACTTATATGTAGGGGATACAAATTTCTTAAAATTTTACAAGGTACGCACTAATTTTGACAATCATTTTCATAGTAAGTTTGCTAAATATACCTTGCAAAATGGTTTTCTATTTAAAGGTAAACAATTGTATGTTCCAAGAGGATCCATGAGGGAAAACCTCATCCAAGAGAAACATAATAGAAGCCTAAGTGGTCACTTTGGGCTAAATAAGACCCTAGACCTAGTGGAGAGGTTCTACTATTGGCCCAAAATGTAAAAGGATGTAAGGAAGTATGTTGAACAGTGTGGGATATGTCAAAATCCCAAAGGTACATCTACCAATGTAGGACTGTATCACCCATTACCCACACCTAATAGACCTTGGGAGTGCATAAGCATGGACTTGATAGTGGACTTACCTAGAACAAAGACTGGTTTGGATAGTGTGTATGTTGTAGTGGATGGATTTAGCAAGATGAGCCACTTTATTCCTTGTAAAACAACCCATGATGCCAGTCACATTGCTCATATTTTCTTTAGGGAAGTGGTAAGGATCCATGGCCTACCAATTAGCATTGTTTCAGATAGGGATGTGAAGTTTATGGGGAATTTCTAGAAGACACTAAGGAGGAGATTAGGAACCAACTTAGCACATATCTATTCATATCATCCTCAAATGGATGGCCAAAGAGAGGTAATTAATAGGGTTCTTGGAAATTTGTTAAGGTGTTTAACTAAAGAGTATGGGAAAGGATGAGATCAAGTCATCCCTCAAGAATAATTTACCTATAATGATAGTAAAAATAGAATGATAGGCAAGAGTCCATTTGAAATTGTATATGGACTTCATCCAAGAGGTATTTGTGAGATTAGGGAGCTGAAAACCCATGAAGATATTAGTGGGCATGCAGATGAATTTTCTCAATCCATGAGAGAATTCCATGAATAGGTGAAGAAGACTCTAATAGAAGCCAACCAAAAGCTTAAGGCTAGGGTAGAAAAAAGGAGAGACTTGCAATTTAAGGTAGGGATTTGGTGATGGTGTACCTTAATAAGGCAAGACTACAAAAGGGAATTCCAAGAAAGCTTCAGATGAAGAGAATTGGCCCTTGTAAAGTGCTGGAAAAGTATGTGCTTAATGCCTATAAACTTAATCTACCCAAAGATATGTCCATCTATCCTATCTTCAATGTGAATGACTTGATAAATTACAAAGGAATAGATGTAAAGGAGTAGGATTATAGTACAGACATGGCCAAGAAAGTAGAAGAAATCAGTGTACCTGTCCAGATTAAACCTCAAGATGAACAGATTCTAGATTCTAGAGTGAAGAAGAAGACTCGACACAAAGTTTACATGGAACATCTAATCAAGTGGGAGAACCAACCTGAATCAAAGGCTACTTGGATAGAAGAGAGTGACTTCAAAAATCATCGCATCAGTTTAGATTTTATCACACCTCAAGTACCTTGACTTTCTTGTGGCAGGGGGAGAATGGTGCAGGAGCACCTTAGGGTCCTAATGAAGATCCTATGAAATTTTGGCTTGTAGATGGTTCTATCCAGCCATCAGTGAATAAGGACTAAGATAAAGTCCCAAATGTGTGTGAGAGTCTTTTAAATAGGAGTGTCTAGTTTTTTAAGTTTCCTCCTAGGCTCGGTAGTCTTAAATCAGTGAACTTTCAACATGAACTTAGAAGGGTCAACTAGTCAAATGATGGACCAGGACTCAAAAATGAGTAAAAAGTTAGTAAATGATATCCAAGTGTGATTTTGGAACCATTAGGTTGATTTAGAATGGCTTTAGACAAGCTAAGAGAAATGAAGTGGCTCAAACCCAAAAGATGTAAAAGTTGCTCATGACAACTTTACAATTTTGTAAAGTTGTCATGATAGATTTCCTAAAATCTTGCAAATGGCCTTAATTAGGTCTAAAGCCTAACCTTAGGGTCTGAACATGTGGCAAAGGGTTATATAAGACAAAACAAACCCTAATTGAGGGGTTAGAGGTTAGATTGTACTAACTAACTTGGTAGAGCCACTAGTTTTGAGACTCAGAGACACTGTTTAACCATCATCCAGATCTAAATGGATTGAATGGTCTATTATTATGCATTGATAATGTAGTTCTTTGTTTATAGAAACCTTGAGTTGATTTTTTTTAATTAATTTGTACTTTTCTTTAGCTTCTTGTAAATTCTTTTAGTTTTATCGGTTCGTTGGCCTGAACAGAGGCAATCATGTAAATATGGCTCCTTCTTGAGTTCCAATAGTTGAATCCTTATGAACACTTGGAATCAAGAAGGGAACTTTTTATACTATGTCAATATGGATTTTAGGTTTGTTTCATGCAAGGGAGCTCATGTTTCAAGCAAGCCCTAGGTGAGTACTAAGCCTAGGAGCTTATAGTGTTGTAGATATATTGAAAGTGAGTAGATGGATTGGTATGTTCCAATCCTAAGTTTGGAAGTGTAGAGTCTTGAGACAAGATCATGTGGTCCAAGGGAGAAGAGCTGGTGAATTCATTTGAGGATGTATTGAGCCACTTCAAGACAGACTGGTCTACAAGCCCTAAAAACCCTTGAAAATAGGGGTTTCATGAACCTCTAGTGTACAAACACTTGGACGAGCCAAGACCTAGAAAATATTTAAGCTTAGGTTGACCCTAGAATTAACCCACAATCATGTTGGGGTCTTGTTAAAGGAAATCTATAGAAATTCCAAGTTTGCAAGTACTAGGAGGCCTAATTGGGCAAAAAGGCTACAAGGCCTAAAACATAGGGAATCAAGAACTTGATTGCAAATCTCTTGAAGGATCATGTAAAAGGATCCAAAATATTCTTAGGGAATGATAGTGAAGAAGGTTGGAGACCTAGGACCATGACAAGAAAGGATTTGAAACATAGCTACCTTGAATAGGACCCTTGTGTGCAGTGATAATTGAGAAGAAGCAGAGAATGTTCTAAGTTGATTGGTGAGATCCAGTGGAGTTGAGGATTGAAGAAAGAATCGTCTGATTAGGGTAAAGATAGGTTTCCCTAGGAAGGCTAATAAAAAGACTTAGAAAGAGAAAGGAAGCTCTTGGAGTAGAATCTCCTCATCAGGCATGCTTCCAAGATGGAGATTCTATTCACTCTTTGGAAGGGCATAGATGTTGTTTTGTTCACTCACAACTTTCTTGATATTAATGTTTTAATGTAAACTAAAGCTTACATTTTTAATAATTTAATTATGCAAGTACAATTCCAAGATAACAAGATGGCCCACTTATAGGATATTTTTTAGCATTGGGGAAATTCCCCCTGTACAGTTGCCATAGTGCTACCGGATTCTACTTCTATCGAATGCACTCCACCCCGTGGTCACAGTTCTTCCACCTGGAATTCTCAGCCTCCTTGATCTCAGGATCCTCATCACTCCTCTAGTAGTGGTGATTCCTGGAGGCATCGCTTGGCTTCCCATCCATGTCATGATAATTCCTTAGGTTGGCCCTCTTCTACTCCTGTTCTTGGTAGCTCCAATTTTCCTGACACCGGAAGAGATTCTGCTTGGCCTAATGCTTCTTCAGCCAAGTTTCCTCGATTGGCTTTATTTCTCTCTCCTAGGAGGAAGGAAGGTGAAATTGATAAATAAATTGATGAAGGGTGCTCCCCTTAATACCACAAACACATAACAGAAATAGAGAAACAACAACAATATGCAAGAATAGAAAATTGGCTTCTTATTATCTCCACAAATGTGGAATTACAAAATTTTAGAATTACAATATGCAAAGATACATGGGCATTCCCTTACAATATTTTGTAGGACAAAGCCTTGAATCAGTACCCAGATCTCTACCTAGAACTGCCCTAGACAACACTATGGACCTTCTTTATATAGGCATTTTCCACTGCCCAAGAAGGTTCCAAAAATTTAGCCCTTAGGGGTGACCAAACTTAGAATTATTTTATTTTTCAATTTATTACATCAAATTTGGTCAAAATAACTTTTGAAACCCGAACAGAAATTTTGAAGGAAAATTATTTTCTGCCATTTCAGGTGACCTGACTTCCAGAGAACATAAGTCATCACCAATTGACCTGATTGACTATTATAACCCCATTTCAGAAAGGCCACGAAGTGCTCTATAGGCTTGACTCACATAAGCACCTGCCACCCAAATTTTTTACCTCATCTGGGGCCTCTAAAGCCTTCAAAATTGAGTTCAAAGTTTCTGCACCCTACTTCCAATACCAAAAATCTTCAATATCTTCAAAACTAGACCTGATCTAGCCATGAAACTTTACGGGCAGGCTGATATGACTGAGATGAACCTCCACATGTAAAATCAGAACATTCTGAGATTGTATGACCAACTTACTAAAAATAGCAAGTTTCCATAAATAGCAGCTCTGCATAAGATAGCCCTTATTGAATACAAAAACAAAAATATTTTTGGGTGATGCAAGTTTTCTCTTACACCCAGGATGCTGCTTCATCATAAATAGAAAATGATGGTGATGGGTGGTCTATTCTAGACCCTATCCTTGGCCCTACTAATGTTTAGGGAAATCCAGATGATAAGGATCCTCCTCCCTTGGCTACTATGGCTTTGGTTGCTTGAGAGTTATCTATTCTTTTATGAATAGTTAATTTAGTTGTTGTTTCCAACACTGTTTAGTGACTCTTACGAGGTGATCTTATATCCCCCTTCCTTTTTTTGTGAATATGTACTTTTTATTAATATTTAATAGAAAGGGCATTATTCATAAAGAAAATGAGATCTAAACAAAAAATTAGAATAGGAAATGTTAGAAGTTGGGCTCACCAAAATGTACAATAGGAAAAGGGAAGCGATGAAAAATGGGTGAATATCACTTCTCCATTTTAGACTTGCACATTCTGAAGAAAGATGTCCCAATAGGCTCAAGAAATTCCTAAGAACTGAATGGGACAATTATCCTTGACTATAGATGTGTGATAAGAAATGGATAGGTGTAATTTGAAATAAGTATGAAAGATAGAGGAAGAAATAACAAAATATAAGAACATCGAAGAATATAGACTGATAAAGAACAATACCAAAAATGACTTAAAACAAAATCTACACAATAGAACTAACTCATGGTACAAATTTGAGCTGAAAATTCCATGTAAAAATTGCTCCAAACAACTTGTACCTAGGTACAAATCACTCCAAATGACTTGTACCCTTTGTTTTAGGCTTAAAGTTGTAGGGTATCTCTAACAAAACCTAATCTTTCCATTAAAATTTTGACAACTACAACACCTATTCCTACACACATAAAATAGGAAATATGGTTGGATAAAGGAGTTTGCCTCAGTCAAACTCCTATTTAGGAATCAACCTTGAAATAGAATAAAGGAATAAAAGTGTGTTGTCATGTAGCAGAGGCTAGATTTGAAAATGAAGTAATTCATACCTTAGAAATACAAATGCTTCTTTGAAAGATAACAAGTATGTTGATGCAATAGCTTTGAATTAACACAAAAACCCAAAAGGAAATCATGAAAGACAAAACCTTATGTGATGGATGTTTTAATTCACCACAATATTTGATTAAGGGAAGACTAAGAAGACTTAAAAAGGTAGGTGTATCTCTCTCCTTGATATAAAAATCCTTTTATTAGGCCTTCAATGAGGGAAAGAAGCCAGATCCATGGAGAAGAAAACCTTGAATTCTTGAGATGAATACATGATTGCTTGATTGCTTGATGGATCTTGAACTTGAATGCTTAAACTTGATCTTTTTTCTTCAATTATTTCTTGTGTCTAATAATGGGTACCAAAATAAGGAGAGATAGGGTGTTTATATATGATGCAAGAGCATCTTGGGTCCTTGGAAATCTTGCATCATCCAAAAATAGTTTGTTTGTTGGTGAACCTTTGTTGTCAGCTTTGTATTTGTTTTCATTTTCTGGTCATTGGCTGGGTGATTATTATTTTGGTTGAGATCTTTGGATCTTTTGTGATTGTGATCGTGATATGGTGTTTGGGATCATTTGGAGGCATTTCCTATGATTGAAACTCTTTCAAAGTTTGCACGTATGAGTTATGGTGAATTCTTTGATTAGACTGAGATGTAGTTTCTTGTTCCAAATAGTTTTTTGAGATTGTGTGATCAGTTGATCTGTGTGGATCTTGGACTGGTGCGGTGGAAATAGTGTGTTCCTTGGAGTTCAAGAATGCTATGTTTCTAATTGAACCTCTTTAGCTTGTGTGGTTTGGGGGATCTAGCATGATCTTTTCTGACTGGTTATGTTCTTCAAGTCACCAGTTCAATGTTGGATATTGTAATAGAGATTTCCATATAGTTGGCGATCATTGTGTTCTAGCGTATGTGGTCATGGATCATGGCTATTGGAACTTGTTTGGACCTATATGTGGGATCACACATCCTTATGTTCCCAATGTGATGGGTGTTTCACATTTTGGGTCTAGTCCTATTTTAGGTACCTAGTCTAATGGTTAGATTCGCAAGATCTAGACTATGGTAGAAGATTTCAAGCGATGGAAGTGTGTGGTGTAGATTTTGAGGTTTTCTATGTGTTTATAACTTCCTTGTGTGACCACACATTATGTTGTATTCATTAGGGGTTGTTCTTATGTATTTGGGTAGTGACCTTTCCTTATGTAAACTATTATCTTGTTCTTGGGGATTGTGATCGAATAAGCTGACGTGTGGCTTGCGATCTGGTATTTAAGCTAGGTAGTGGTTCTAAGGGGGAGGTAGTAGTTGGGGAAGAGTAGCTAAGACAAATCATGTAGTAGAGATGAGTCTTATTTCATATGTATTGGCCAAAATAGGGAAGGCCTTACAGCCTGGCATGTTGCATGTAATTATATGTTTATCTAATAATAAGAGAGTTATTATTGGTTGCATCTTGTTGTGTTACTTTGTGTTTTCACTTGTTTTGTCTATTTCTGCATGATTGGACATCTCCTATGGGGATTCTCTAATTTAGGACTACATCAAGTGGTATAAGAGAAAAGTGTGTTCCTCTTATTATAGATCCGGTGTCCTGAACTTGCAAAGTTGTAGGTTTGACATCTATAGGGTAGAAAAACCAAGGATCTAACCTGCAGTCATCAAATAACTTTTGCAAGGTGGTTAGGAAGGATTTTTTGTTGGTTTGGTTGTTCTTGAGGACTAGAGTATTGTTTGGGCTAGGGTATAATCTTGGTAAATTAGATCATCAATTGGAGGTAGTTATATCAAGATCTGGAAGGATGCCTCCAATACTAAATCCTAGGTTGATGGAGAAGATGAAGGAATATCTCTGAGATGAGATTATTGGTTTGAGAAATGAGGTCATGTAAGGTATTAGGACTATTTTTACTAGATTTCATAGGAATATTGGATCTGATAATGGTTTTGAGGAAGCTATAGAAGGATTTGGAGTTATAGATGATGCTAGATCTATTGGGAGTGATGGATCTAACCAGTTGATGAGACCTATGGAGAGACTTGGTGTTGGCTATAGGTTGGAAGTATCTAATTTCTTAGGTACATTGAATCCAAAAGACCTGATTGATTGGATAGTTGAGTTGGAATATTACTTTGAGTTAAAAGACATCCAAGATCCTTGGAGAGTAAGGTTGGCACATAAAAAGTTGAAAGGACATGCAACTTTGTGGTGGAAGTAATAGAAAAAGGATAGAGAGGAAGAAGATGAAATGAATATTATTGGTGGAAGATAATGGGTGCAAAATTGAAGGCTAAATTCATACCTAAGGACTATGAATTGGATTTATTCAAGATGTTGCAAAACCTAAAGCAGAAGGATCAAAGTTTGAAGGATTACACTTAAGAGTTTCACAAGGTAACCATTAGATTTGGTCACACAGATCTTTCCAAGGAGAAGGTGGCTAGGTATGTGAATGGTTTGAGGTTTAATATTTAGGATGAGCTAAATATGTTAAAAATTGGATCAATTCAGGAAGATTATTAGTATGTACTGAAGGAAAAAGATAAGTTGAATATGAAACATTAGAATAACTATAGAGAAAAGAAAGGAAAGCTTTTGGTGGTGATAAGGGAAAGAAAGTTGTTGAGAAAGAAGCTAATCTAGTTGCACCTAAGCGAGGTAATAGTGGTAAAGATTTTTAAGGAACTGTATTTAAGTGTGGCTTGAAAGGTCACAACACTTTTTAATGTAAGTAAGATAAGAGAGCTTCTTTTTTGAATGAAGAAAGTGGATGATTTTCTTGTGAATTAGATAATGCTCCTGAAAATAGTGAATATTTTGTGCTCCAAAGGTTAATGATGAATAGGGAGACAAAACCTTTTCAAAGGAAGAGTTTGTTCCAAACCAAATGTAAGGATGGAGGTAAGTGTTGTAAGGTGATAGTAAATGGTGGTAGCACTGATAACTTGGTTTCTGAGGAGATGGTGCAGAAGCTTGGTTTGAGAAGACTTAAGCATCCAAGTCCTTATAGGATTGGTTGGTTACATGATGATCATATAGTGAAATTAAGGGAACAATCCATGGTGAATTTTTGCATTGCTTCTTATAAAGATCTAGTATTATGTGACATAGTGGATATGAGTGCATGTCACATTTTAGTTGGTAGACCATGGTAGTATGAAAGATAATTTTTTCAAGAATGTAGAAGTAATGTAATTACCATTAGAAAGGATGGAAAGAGATGTAGATTTCTTCCTTTGATGGATGATGAAAAGGAGGTGAAGAATCTAAGTATTTATAGAAGATATGAGTTGAGAGAAGACATGTTGAATGCACCTAAGGTTGGGTCTAAAGGTGAGTTGGATCTGAGTCATTTTTAGTACCTATTTGATGGAAAAAGGAAGGCAAAATAGGTTGTAGGTGAGGAGAATTTGTGGATGAAGAATAAGTATGGGATTACTATCCCTTGTTCTTTTATATTTTCATGAGTTTCTCTCATGGAAAATATTTTCGTACCCTAAGTGTCTGATGCAAGAGCATCTTGGGTCCTTGGAAATATTGCATCATCCAAAAATAGTTTAGCTGTTGGTGAACCTTTTTTTCCAATTTTGTATTTATTTTATGTTCCTAGTCACCGATTGGGTGATTTTTTTCTTGGTTGAGTTTTTTGGATCTTCTGTGGTCACTATCGTGATATGGTGTTCATGGGATCATTTGGAGTCATTCCCTATGATCAAAACTCTTTTGTAGTTACCTGTAATGGATAAAAAAGGGATGATGGGAAAAGGAGGATGTATGAGAAATGTGATATGTGAGGGGAATATAGGATCTATCCCTAATCCAAATTCCTAAAAGGAGAGATCCAAATTGATTAATCACAAGGAAGTGATTAATACACAAATGAATCAAACTATGGAGAATATAAAGAAAGGAGAAAATCCTATAGTTCGTTATAGAAAGTGTGTGATTGAAAACTTAAATGAATAGAAGAAAAATACTAACCTCAAAATAGGGTAAATATGGAAAAGCCTATTTTCTGATGTCTGTGCATAGTTTTGGGAGATTCTGCAACATGATCTAGCCTGGAAATTCAGAGACAGAGAAAACCCAGAAACCTTTTGTCTTTCGAAGCAAGGTCAACCTTGACCTCAAGATCAGGATAAGATCTTACCCTGGGGTACAATCTTGACCCACATTGAAATTCAACATTGACCTAAAATAGTTCTGATGAAAATTCTATTCGGTAGATCTCGAAAGTTCGCCAAAAATGGTATCTAGATCTACAATGATATTCATCATCTCGCACCTATACCTACAAGAAAAAGGGTTTTTCTTTTTTGGATGGAGGGTTTTCCTTGGTCAAATCCCAGTTTGGAATCAACCTATTGCCTCACTTTTCACCCCATAACTATGTTGTTAAAAGTGAAAGTTTAAAGCCATAGTCATGCCTAGTTTGATTTGTGTCTAGGTCTAAGTCTTTCATAGGTAGGCTATCCTTGTCAGGTTTCCCTTTCTCTTGCCCTCTCATATCTAAGCCGGGTGGGTTGGTTCAAAGTGTTGTCATGATGGGTAGGTGATAGCTCCCAACCCGGCAAGGATATCATGTTTTCATTGATGATCTTTTCAGATGAAGGATGATTGTGAAACTGTGATCTTCAGGCATATATGAGGGATCTGATGGAGGTTTTCTCATATGATTGATACAATAACAAGTCTAGCATTTGAAATTTCAAAGATTCACTCCATGGGGCAGTGTGTAAAATTTAGTTGATAAGACTTCTGTTGTCTTAATGTGTACACTGGCTATTAAAGAAAAGCTTGCAAGTGAAAGGCATTTGATTATATTAAAACTCTGTAAGTTTAGAAGATTTCAAGGTATGATTTTAGATGGTTGCTGACTGAAGATGATCAAAACATCATTATATCTTATCTGATATCATTTTTACCCAAGGTTCGGGATATGAAAGGCCTTATTTCAAATGGTGATTAGTTTTGAAGGGAAGTTTTGAAATTTAATGATCCATTGAAAGATAATCTTTCAAAAAATTGTTAATACAATATGAATTAGCAAAGTTCATCATATGAACATGTGAGCTTTGAAGAATGACACATTTGTGTAGAAAGGAAACCAAGTTTTGGTGATTAGTTGTATGGCTATTTAAATGCTATAATTTGTTACATGTAGCACATTGCTATTGATGTTGAAATTTGAAAGTATTTGATCAATTCATTCCCAAATTGAATTGAAGTATGAGACAGTGCTAATGATTAGCATAAAAATATCATTAAAATAGGAACAAGAGTAATCTAATATGGTTCCGAAGTGTGATCAGAAGATGCATCAGATACAATGATGGTGCATTCAAAAAGATCTCATTTTAGGCTCAAGCCATGGCTCTTGTTCAAGCTCAAATACATACTCTATCTTCAAGCATATTTTGATAAATTTAGTCTTCGTGGTGTCAACATAAAGTTCAAAGAGAATAGCGATGCTTGGCAATTCAAAATTAAAGAGTTTAATGAGACTTAAGATGCAGAAATGGCTGTTAGAAGGCGTGTTTGATAGACAATAAAAATTGATGCTATCC
This sequence comes from Chamaecyparis obtusa, assembly GCA_027943335.1. Lineage (NCBI taxonomy): Eukaryota > Viridiplantae > Streptophyta > Pinopsida > Cupressales > Cupressaceae > Chamaecyparis > Chamaecyparis obtusa. The sequence continues at coordinate 809,274 of BSBK01000625.1, read as the reverse complement.
ACAAAATGAAAGCATGAATCGATTCTTTAGGCCTATACAAAGTCAATGAAAAAAATGGCATGAGAATTGATGAAGAAATAAGCAAGATATTGCCAGGTGGATTTTCAAATTTTAGCTACTCCATGGCCGTTGCGTACCTGCAGAAGGCAAAACCCGCCAGCCTATATCTTAGAGATTTTGATTTGTTTTCAAAAACTAATGATCTGGGCCATTTTCAAATAGCCCAAAGAACATTTCATGTGTTGAAAGCTTAGCGTGAAAATACACCAGATGCTCAGAGTAGAAATTCATGTTTTTGGTGCTCTAAAGGCACACTGGCTATGATATTCAAGTTGGTAATAGTATAGAAGGCATCGAATGATATTGTTATCATCTAGCATTTCATAATGGACGTCAAGCATGATCAAAGCATTTACAATGCAGAGATTGATGGTTTGGTCTGATGATATGAACGAGTTCTCAACATGTTCAAAAATGCGACTGCCACATTAGAACAAAGAACATTTGTTATACGGTATATTGAAGAAAGTATGCATTATTGAGGTCTTAAACCGAGTTATTCTTTGAGGTTATGTTGGTGAATGCATCTGAGAAAGAAAGAATAATAGTTTAATATGTTATTTACGGCAAATAGAAATAGTATGTATCAAATGCATTGGTTCTATTGAACATCTTCATGTAATGAGTTACGTTTCATGATTGATTTGTAATCTGATCAAAGCCTTTGGAGGTTGATCTCTTCTGAAACAGAGACATATGAAAAGATTGGTTGCAATAAGTTCTTTTGGGTATTCTTAAGCAATGTACAAGTCATTTTATTTGAATGCATCATTCATTGTTGCTATGGGGATTTTCTTTGATGGCACAGAATGTGGCTAGGGGCAATAATGCTCTTCATCAATTCTAGCATCTTCAAGTTGTGTTGAGTAGTGAGAGGTCGTTCACTTCATCTTCTCAAAGATAAATCATGTGAAGAGACATAGTCTCTCTGTTTCCTTTTATTTGTATTTTCGAAGGTATTAGTTTTCAATTTTCTCTAATTCTAGAAGCTGAAGCACTTCATATTCTGATGAAGAGCGTATGCTAGTGTTTTCTATATAAACTATTGTAAAAGAAGTAAAAGGGGTCGACAAATTTTTGATGTAACAAGACTTGATATTGCAGAGCTAGTAAAGAGTGTTTTATGTCAATAATTTTCTATTCCATCCGTTAATTAGTTATTACTTCTATGTTTCTTTCTTTTAAAATCTGAATTGCAGAAAGAAAGGAAGGATGTTTCATTCTTTTTGTATGAAGATATGAGTTAACCAGAGTAGGATGTGCTTTGGGAGATTCAGGGAAGGACTCATTAGAAGCTCTTTATATTTCATTTACATTTCTGTAGGTAGTTGTTGAGCATAAGAATTTATAGGATTTGTGAGTCTTATTGCTTGGTTTTAGATTAGAAAGCTTTTCCTACCTGAATTAAGTTTTGGTTAGCCTCTTTTGCTCTCAGGTTAAGAGCATACCCCATGTTAGATTTAGGAGAAAAACATAATTCTTTAAATATCATTCACATAGGGAGCTATACCTACAAATTCAGAGAAACACCGGTAATCAGAAGATGGATTTTCAACTGTTGTAATCAGATTTTGTTCATCATTTAGGCATTGAGAGTCATATTGTCACAAGAAACAAGAAGGAAAAATCTATTTACCAACAGATTTTTGGTGACTCTGCTAGGGAGACAAACGGTCACTTGATCAGTAAGCTACATCATCCTGGAGCGAACAAGATCCCTTAGGAGTGTTAGAGAACAGGGTGGACGTGATTCTACATTTGACACATTAGCAGAGCTTGGTTTTCCCATCCTAGAAATTCCTAGAAAGAAAGGAGAAAGGAAAACTTGGAGTAGGCCTTCATCTCCTGTCAGAAATCAGAGTTCTTCACAAAACACTTGTCAAGTGTTAACACTTCACGGCACCTCTACTCCTTCAATTGTTAATTTTCCACCATATTGTGCTAAGACTGTCATGGCTCTTCCGTGGGCTGTTGCAGTAGGACCACTAGCACTGGCAACTTATCATCCACTTCCTGTTGGTTCAAGAAAGAATTTCCCTAAGTTTTCAGGAGATGGGAAAGTCACCACTGATGAACATATTAGAGCTTTCTTTTCTGCTATTAATATCCTAGGAGTGGCAGAGGAGGACGTTGATGTGAGACTATTTGTTGAGACTTTAATGGATAGTGTAGCAAATTGGTTCTATCATCTTGAGGATGGTTCCATTACTGATTGGAATACAATGAGAATAGCATTTGAGGATCATTTTAAGATAGCAGAAGATGAGCATCTTTTATTGACACAATTGACATCCATCAAGAAGCAACCTCAAATGAACATGAGGGATTTTGTAGCTACATTCAATAAGATTGTTAGCAGAATCCTTGTTGCAAGTAGACCTACTGCTGGCAATCTTAAAACATTTTTCATAAGTGCAATGCCTCAGGATATCAATTATGAGTTGAGAAAGACACGTCCCATAGATTTAGCGGATGCACAAAAGAAGGCTATTGAATGTGAAGATGATTTAATTTCAGCAGAAAAATGGAAAAGAGAATTACAAAATAAAGGAAGTTCAAGTAGTACCTTGTCATCTGATGAAATGATTCAAAAATTTTCCAATGAATTGATCGCTATGAAGAGTTAACTACTAGGATTCAATAATTCTAATCAGTGTAATTTTTAGAATATGCCTGGAAGAAGCATGGACAATAGACTTTCGCAACTTACAGGTCCTCAACCTAGGTTGCAGATTAAAGCTGCACCAAACAAAGGAAACATGTGCGTGTTCCATCATACTAAAGATCACAATAATCAGAATTGTCTAGACATTGCAAATCTGATGTATTTATTAGCTACCAATCAATTAAACATAGCAGCTCCTGTTACAGAAGTAGATACATACTCAACTGGTGACTCTAAAAATTTATTTGTGGAGTATGAATCTGATTCTGAATCTAAAGGTGAATGTTTTTCTACTATTGATGGAAACTCATATACGGTGCTCACCCAGAATCAGAAATTAAAAAATCAATCTTCCAGCTAGCCTCATAAAAGCGATCCTAGTCCTGTAATAAATAGTGCTGATGCTGATCAAAAGGCATCAAGGTCTCAGCCAGGTAAAGATAGATTATCTTTTGATGCTGTTCAATTCTGTGAAGAATCAAAAATTCAGATTTCTTTTCTGGATTATTTAAAATCACATCCTTCAGAAATCAAAAGATTAGTAGAACGGTTTAAAGGAAGTGTTTTAGAATTAAACAATAATGCTACTATGGTAGAAGGGGATGAAACATTCACAGCTGATTTATTTAAAGAACAAGAATCTGTTGTATTAGCAACGTCACCTGGACAAAAACCTCCTCCCTTCTATGTTTCACTCTATGTTAATGGATGCAAATTAAGCAATTGTATAATAGATTCAAGCGCATCAGATAATGTCATGCCTTATTCTGTAGCCAGAGCTTTGAATCTTAATCTTACTAAGGTGTATGGAAAATGCTATTCGATGGATGCCAAACAAGTTCCCTTAGTTGGCCAAATCAAGGATGCACAGGTAGCTTTGGCGTCTCATCCTGAAAAGAAACTTTTGATAACTATCCTGGTAGCTAACATTCTGGCAAGCTATGGGCTCCTCTTAAGCAGAATTTTTTGTAGAGACTTAGGAGGAAAAATTAAACTAGATTGGTCTCATGCTGTCATACCAATTGGGAATAAGAAAATCAGATTGGAGCCTGAGGAAAAGGCAAAGTATACAGTCATGAAATCAGACAATCCTAAAGCTCAAATACTTTATCAAGAACTCAAATTTGGTAATTATATGTTGTTCACTGAAGAATCTCTAATTGAGAATAAGGATGGAGATGATAACGAAAAGAAATCAGGTGAAGAAAAGGAATTATCAAACTTGTGGATTCTTGAATTTGACAAAAGTTGTTCTTCATCCGGATCCGGTGCAGGCATTGTATTGATTCCTCCTCAAGGAGAACCTGAACCTATGGCATTCAAATTAGAATTTGGAAATACTAATAATACCACTAAATATGAAGCCTTACTACTAGGAATAGCAACAGCAAAAGAAAAAGGTGTTAAAGTGCTGAAAGCTCGAGGTGATGCAAAGCTTATTGTGAGACAGGTTAGAGGACAATATTCAGTAAAGAATCACAGGCTAAAAAACTACAGAAATAAACTTTGGGATCAGATAGAAGGTCTGGATGCCTTTTCTATTGAAGCAATACCAAGAGAGATGAATACTAAAGCTGATTCATTGGTAGTCTCTGCATCTTTGTTGTTGCCTCATCTGGACTTTAAAAACAAGAAATATCAGATTGAAGTTGTTTATCAAGCTACTATCCCAAATAATATAGATTCATGGTAGGTGTTTGAGGATGACAAAAGCTTGCAATTGTTTCTAGAAAATGGCAAAATCAGTTCTGAACATCAGCATGAAAAAGATGAAGAACATTCCAGCCATGGGTTAAATGAAAAGCAAGTTAATGAAGCTCAAGTACCGGGTGATATTATTCCTCCTTATTTTGTATCTTTAGAGAAGTTTTTTAATAGGCATGATGCTTATATAAAACAAAAAAGAGCAAGAAAAGAGCCTAAAACTGGTGAGTATGAAGGTGTGAATATTGGTGATGATGATAATCCTAAGTTGATTAATATTGGCAAATGTTGTTTACCTGAAGAGAAAGAAGCTGCCAAGCTGCTCTTTCTAGAGTACAGAGACATTTTTGCTTGGAGCTACGAAGATTTGAAAAGTTATGGAGATGGAAGAATAAAACATCAGATTCCTTTGAAGCCTGATGCAGTGCCTTTTCGACAGAAGCAAAGAAATTATAATCCTAAAGTTGCAGATGCCATATTTTGAGAAGTGGATAAAATGTTGAAAGCTCGGATCATTTATCCTATCCATCACTCCACATGGATAGCTAATATAGTGCCAGTGCGAAAGAAGAATGGAGAAATTAGAATTTGTGTTGATTTCCAAAATTTGAATCAGGCATCTCTCAAGGATAACTTTACACTTCCCAATATGGATTATTTGTTGCAAACAGCGGCTGGATCTGAAATGATGTCCATGCTTGATGGATTCTCTGGTTATAATCAGGTTGAAGTGGAAGAAAAAGATCAGCATAAGATAGAATTTACCACACCATGGGGTACATTTGCATACCGTCGGATGCCCTTTGGACTCATCAATGCCAGTGCCACATTTCAGAGATGTATGAGTAAGATGTTTGTTGATTTGAAGGATAGAATCATAGTTATATATTTAGATGATCTCACTGTGTTTTCAAAGAAAAGAAAGGATCACATAGAAGATTTGAGAAAAGTATTGCAGAGATGTCGAGATGATGGGATTTCCCTTAATCCAAAGAAGTCTGTGTTTTGTGTAATGGAAGGAAAACTTCTTGGCCACATAGTCTCTCAAGAAGGAATCAGAATTGATCCGAAGTGTGTTGAAGCTATTAGAAGATTAAGTCTGCCAGTGAACAAAATGGGAGTTAAATCCTTCTTTGGCCAAGTTAATTTCCTTAGGCATTTTGTACCAGAATTTGTTGAAACAACTAAATGCATCATAGATATGATGAAAGGTGATTTAAATTTTAAGTGGAGTGAAGAAGGTAAGCAGGCTTTCTAGAATATTAAAAATGCCATTGCTAATGCTCCAGTATTATGTCATCCAGATTATAGCAGGGATTTTATTATTTATTGTTATGCATCCAAACATACTTTATCAGCCATACTTATGCAGAAAAATGATGAAGACATACAAGCTCCAATTGCTTTTATGAGCATTCCTCTAAAAAATCATTAGTTAAAATATTCTCAGATTGAAAAACATGCATTTGCAGTGGTCAAGGCATTGAAAAACTTTAGATTTTACATCTTGCATTCACACTCTGTAGTTTATGTGCCCGATGTAGCAGTAAAAAGTGTGTTGATGCAGAAAGAGGTAGGATGCAATACCAGAGGATCATGGATAGCAAAAACGCAGGAATATGATATAGAAATATGACCTACCAAGCTGATAAAGGGTAATGCTTTGTGTAGAGCAATTGTAGAAGATAAAGTTGAAAAAGAGCTGGAAGAATTTGAAGAAAAATAATTGGTTCTAGCTGTGGGTCTTCGAGACACATGGTTTGAAGACATTGCTTACTTTCTAATGTATGGAGAATGTCCAGAAGGCATGACGTCAAAACAGAGAAGAGATCTCAGATTAAAGGCAGCTAAGTTTGTGATTTGGGATGGCAAGCTATTCAAGAAGGCAATTGATGGCACTTTCCTCAGATGTGTAGATAAGCAGCAGCAGGAAAAATTATTGAAGACTTTCCATGACGAGGCTTGTGGAGGGCACTTTTCATCTTCAGTTACAGCCTTCAAAATATTGAGACAATGTTATTATTGGCCCGGTATGTTCAGAGATGCATATGCCTGGGTAGCCAAGTGTGAGAAATGCAAAATGTTTACAGGGTGTCCTCAGTTAGCTGCTCTTCCGTTGAAGCCTGTCATTATTGAAGAGCCTTTCCAGCAATGGGGTCTTGATTTCATTAGGCCAATTAATCTAGTATCTAGTGCTGGTCATCAATATATAATAACCACCACTGACTATTTCACCAAGTGGGTGGAAGCCAAGGCAACAAAGACAACAACCTCTGAAGTGGTATGTGAATTTCTTAAAGAAAATATACCGGTCCGGTTTGGTGTTCCACTTAAATTAGTGATGGATAATGCCACTTATTTTTCTTCACTTGAAATCACTAGTTTTTGCTTTGAATATGGAATTACTATTGGCCATTCATCAGATTATTTCCCACAAGGAAACGGCCAGGCCGAATCCAATAACAAAAATCTCATCAATATTGTTAAGAAGTTAGTATCAAATAATCAGAAAATTTGGCATAAAAAGATTCATGAGGTGTTGTGGGCAGACAGGGTAACACCAAAAAGAGCAATTGGCATATCACCTTTTGAGCTTGTTTATGGGACCAAAGGAAATCTTCCTTTACCTTTGGAGCTGGCCACAAACAAATTAAGAACGGTGATTGAAGATAACATTTACAAAGATGGTTTAAAAAAAAGGATTCTTTATCTGAGCAAGTTGGAAGAGGAAAGAGCAGAGATAGTGGATCACATCACTCAACAACAGATGCGAGTGAAGGAGATATTTGATAGGAAGGCAAGGCCACGGAAATTTATGATTGGTGATAGTGTGCTGCTATGGGATAAACGCAGTGCTCCAAAAGGATTGCATAAGAAGTTTGACAACCTGTGGAAAGGACCATTTGTGATTCATCAAGCATTGGGAAATAATTCTTTCAAGCTGGCTTATCAAGATGGTGAGGTACTACCGCTGACCTTCAATGGTCAGGATTTGAAACTTTATCAAATGGAAAATTGAAAATAGGTAACCCCTGTATTGTACATAGTTGTGTTTGTTCTTTTATGTTTCCTAGGTTAGCTGCTTCCCTTGTTTCCTTTCCTTTGTTCTTGTTCCAATTTTATTGTGTTGCTGTCCTCTTTATTTACCATTTGTGAAACCAGAGATTCAGGATTCCTTGCTCAAACATGGGAATGTTTAAGTCCCCAATCAGAGCCAGCTGTTGCCTCACTTTTCACCCAATAACTATGTTGTTAAAAGTGAAAGTTTAAAGCCATAGTCATGCCTAGTCTGATTTGTGTCTAGGTCTAAGTCTTTCATAGGTAGGCTATCCTTGTCAGGTTTCCCTTTCTCTTGCCCTCTCATCCCTAAGCCAGGTGGGTTGGTTCAAAGTGTTGTCATGATGGGTAGGTGATAGCTCCCAACCCAACAAGGATATCATGTTTTCATTAATGATCTTTTCAAATGAAGGATGATTGTGAAACTATGATCTTCAGGCATATATGAGGGATCTGATGGAGGTTTTCTCATATGATTGATACAATAACAAGTCTAGCATTTGAAATTTCAGAGATTCACTCCATGGGGCTGTGTGTACAATTTAGTTGATAAGACTTATGTTGTCTTAATGTGTACACTGGTTATTAAAGAAAAGCTTGCAAGTGAAAGGCATTTGATTATATTAAAACTCTGCAAGTTTAGAAGATTTCAAGGTATGATTTTAGATGGTTGCTGACTAAAGATGATCAAAACATCATTATATCTTATCTAATATCATTTTTACCCAAGGTTCAGGATATGAATGGCCTCATTTCAAATGGTGATTAGTTTTGAAGGGAAGTTTTGAAATTTAATGATGCATTGAAAGCTAATCTTTTGAAAATTTGTTAATACAATATGAATCAGCAAAGTTCATCATATGAACGTGTGAGCTTTGAAGAATGACACATTTGTGTAGAAAGGAAACCAAGTTTTGGTGATTAGTTCTATGGCTATTTAAATGCTATAATTTGTTACATGTAGCACATTGCTATTGATGTTGAAATTTGAAAGTATTTGATCAATTCATTCCCAAATTGAATTGAAGTATGAGACAGTGCTAATGATTAGCATAAAAATATCATCAAAACAGGAACAGGAGTAATCTGATATGGTTCCGAAGTGTGATCAGAAGACGCATCAGATACAATGATGGTGCATTCAAAAGGATCTCGTTTTAGGCTCAAGCCATGGCTCTTGTTCGAGCTCAAATACATACTCTGTCTTCAAGCATATTTTGATAAAGTTAGTCTTCGTGCTGTCAACATAAAGTTCAAAGAGAATAGCGATGCTTGGAAATTCAAAATTAAAGAGTTTAATGAGACTTAAGATGCAGAAATGGCCATTAGAAGGCATGTTCGATAGACAATAAAAGTTGATGCTATCCACAAAATGAAAGCATGAATCGATTCTTTAGGCCTATACGAAGTCAATGAAAAAAATGGCATGAGAATTGATGAAGAAATAAGCAAGATATTGCCAGGCGGATTTTCAAATTTTAGCTACTCCATGGCCATTGCGTACCTGCAGAAGGCAAAACCTGCCGGCCTATATCTTGGAGAATTTGATTCATTTTCAAAAACTAATGATCTGGGCCATTTTCAAATAGCCCAAAGAACATTTCATGTGTTGAAAGCTTAGCGTGAAAATACACTAGATGCTCAGAACGGAAATTCATGTTTTTGGTGCTCCAAAGGCACGCTGGCTATGATATTCAAGTTGGTAATAGTATAGAAGGCGTCGAATGATATTGTTATCATCTAGCATTTCATAATGGACGTCAAGCATGATCAAAGAATTTACAATGTAGAGATTGATGGTTTGGTCTGATGATATGAACGAGTTCTCAGCATGTTCAAAAATGCGACTGCCACATTAGAATAGAGAACGTTTGTTATATGGTATATTGAAGAAAGTATGCATTATTGAGGTCTTAAACTGAGTTATTCTCTGAGGTTATGTTGGTGAATGCATCTGAGAAAGAAAGAATAACATTTCAATATGTTATTTATGGCAAATAGAAACAGTATGTATCGAATGCATTGGTTCTATTGAACATCTTCATTTAATGAGTTACGTTTCATGATTGATTTGTAATCTAATCAAAGCCTTTGGAGGTTGATCTCTTCTGAAACAAAGACATATGAAAAGATTGGTTGTAATAAGTTCTTTTGGGTATTCTTAAGCAATGTACAGGTCGTTGTATTTGAATACATCATTCATTGTTGCTGTGGGGATTTTCTTTGATGGCACAGAACATGGCTGGGGGCAATAATGCTCTTCATCGATTCTAGCATCTTCAAGTTGTGTTGAGTAGTGAGAGGCCGTTCACTTCATCTTCTCAAAGATAAATCATGTGAAGAGACATAGTCTCTCTGTTTCCTTTTATTTGTATTTTTGAAGGTATTAGTTTTCAATTTTCTCTAATTCTGGAAGCTGAAGCACTTCATATTCTGATGAAGAGCGTATGCTAGTGTTTTCTATATAAACTATTGTAAAAGAAGTAAAAGGGGTCGACAAATTGTTGATGTAACAAGACTTGATATTGCAGAGCTAGTAAAGAGTGTTTTATGTCAATAATTTTTTGTTCCATCCCTTAATTAGTTATTACTTCTATGTTTCTTTCTTTTAAAATCTGAATTGCAGAAAGAAAGGAAGGATGTTTCATTCTTTTTGTATGAAGATATGAGTTAACCAGAGTAGGATGTGCGTTGGGAGATTCAGGGAAGGACTCATTAGAAGCGCTTTATATTTCATTTACATTTCTGTAGGTAGTTGCTGAGCATAAGAATTCATAGGATTTGTGAGTCTTATTGCTTGGTTTTAGATTAGAAAGCTTTTCCTGCCTGAATTAAGTTCTGGTTAGACTTAATTCAGTTAGCCTCTTCTTTTCTCAGGTTAAGAGCATACCCCGTGTTAGATTTAGGAGAAAAGCATAATTCTTTGAATATCATTCACATAGGGAGCTATACCTACAAATTCAGAGAAACACCGGTAATCAGAAGATGGCTTTTCAACTGTTGTAATCAGATTTTGTTCATCATTCGGGCATTGAGAGTCATACTGTCACAAGAAACAAGAAGAAAAAATCTATTTACCAACACAACCTTGAAATGTAATTGAAATTGTAATATATAAACAAAGTAAATGGAACTATTCACCTTGCTTATGTTGAAATCCTTGTGGAGGATTTGAATCCTTGAATCCAGAATTATGGATTCTCCAAATGAATGTATAATTGCATGTAGGATGTCTCAGATCAATTGCATTAGATCTTCAACACCAATCTTGAATAGATCTTGGAATAGGAAGAAGCTTGGATGCATGTGGATGGAGAAATATTCAACAAGAGGGCTCCAAAGAGATTGAATCCTTCAATGGCTAACAATGGATCTCCTTGATGAATTGGATCATGAATGCTCGAATGCTTGAAGATGAATGAATGCTTGAATTCTTTCCTTCTCCTTCTTCCTTGCTTGAGAGTGCTTGTATGTGTGAATAAGAGAGGAGGAAGGCTTCCTTTTATAGTGATCTAGCGCACAAACTTCTAGAGGGGCCAACATAGGGGAATTAAATTCCAATTAGGCCTTAACCCTTAGAAATGAACCTAAATTAAATACAATTTAAGATTTTACCATTTCAAAATCTGAAACAGCTGACCCGGAAGTGGGAAAAATAAAACTTTCCAAAGCCCGACATCCCAAAACCTCTGAAATTTGAAAAGTGGACCCAGGCTCAGGGTCGAGGTCAACTCTACCCTAGGTCAGAGTTGAGGTTGACTTTGATCTAGGTCAGAGTCGAGGTCGACCTTGACCCTAAGGTCACAAATCTCAGATTCTTAGGACCAGGTGCCAGAAACAGGCTGGAAATAGGTGGAGAAAGAAGAAGAAGAAGGGAAAAAGCCAGATCCATGCAAAGACCTATTCAAGGCACTTGACATGACCCCAAACCACTTACTTGGAGGACTAAACCAGTCCACATGGAAGTGCTTCCATTTTCTGATGATACATTACCACATATGAGTTATGGTGAATTTTGTGATTGAGATTGAGATGCAATTTCTTGTTCTAGATAGTTTTCTGAGATTCTTTGATGGGTTTATCTATGTGGATCTTGGAATGGCGTGGTGTAAACAGTGTGTTCCTTGGTGTTTGATGATTCTATTTTTGTGATTGCACCTCTTCAGGTTGTATAGTTTGGGAGATTTGGTATGATCTTTGCTAACTAGTTATGTTCTTCGATTCATTGGTTCAGTGTTGGAGATTGTAGAATAGATTGCCATGCGGTTGGTGATTGTCATGTTCTAGCATATGCAGTCATGGATCGTGGCTATTGGAACTTGTGTGGAACTATATGTGGGATCGCACATCCTTATGTTCCCAATGTGATGGGTTTTTTCACATTTTGGGCTTGGTCCTATTTTAGTTACTTGTTCTAATGGTCAAATTGGCAAGATCTGTCCATTGTGGTGGAAGATTTCGAGCCATGGAAGTGTGCAATGTAGATTTTAATGTTTTTTATGTGTGGTTGACTTCCTTGTATGAGCGCACATTATGTTGTATTCATTGGGGGTTGTTCTTACATATTTTTTTCCTGACCTATCTTTGTGTAAACTATTTTCTTTTTCTTGGGGATTGTGATAAAAAAAGTCAACTTGTGGCTTGTGATCTAGTATTTAAGATAGGCAATGGTTCTAGTTTAGGGGGAGGTATTAGTTGGGGAAGAGTCGCTGAGAAAAATTATGAAGTAGATCTGAGTCTTGTTTCTTATGTATTTACTAAAACCGGGAAGGCCTTACATCTCGACATGTTGCATGTAATTAGATGTTTACCTAAGAATTATAGAGTTATTATTGGTTGCATCTTGTTGTGTTACTTGGTGTTTTCTGTAGTACCTCACCCCTAGTCCGATTTTATAAATGTTATAATTATTTTAGGATGATAGATTATATGTTAGGAGATCATTGATGCTTATGATTTTACTAACCCCATACTTGCATGTGTATGGTTGATGTGTTTATTTTATATTTTTGTTTGATGTGCCTGATGTGGTTGAGGGACAAAGTCGTAGTTACTTGCTTGCGAGATCCACACGATCGGCTGATCCCCGCCATTGTTTGTTATATATTATTGTATGTACATGCTTCATCTTGTGATGACAGGTTTGCAAGTACAGGGCATCATCTTCCCTGAATTGGCAAGAGTGAGCATGCCCATAAACATTCGTCTCAATGGTAAAGAGGGGAGATAATACACAGACCCAAAACCCTAACCTAAGCCAAATTTGTCCTAGGTTTGGACAAGTACCAGTATGACTACCCTACCCGAATTCACCTGGTTGGCATGAATTCATGGATCTCATTCTTGAGTCTGTGCATTATTTCAGTTTGCTTGATTTTACTGTGCATGATTCAGTTGATTTATGATTATTTAGGTGTTTTTATATGATTATCAATGTTAGGATTATAGTTGAATTTAATGATTTAATTATGTTCCTATGTTTAATTTGGAAAATTATCTAAAGTCAATTATTTGATTAATTGGAATTAATTGATTATTTAATTGAAATTAGAATTTATTATGCTTGAGTGTATTATTAAATAATTAAATATTTAATTACATGCTTTAGGATGTATTAAATATTTAATTTAGATTTTAATTATTAACATGTGCTTGATTGGGAAATGATTTGATTTATGCTTGCATATTTTATTAAATGATTAAATAATTAATTGCATGAATTTGTGATGCATTAAGTATTTAATTTATTTAATAGATGAATTTAAATTATTACATGTGCAAAATTGACTAAGGAGTTTGTTTTCAAAAAGATAACTAATTTTCAAAAGTCTAAGTTGAGTTGTGCTTTTAAAAGATATTTTAATTAATTAATTGTATTTACTCTCAATTTTGGAATTAGAGTTGGATCAGGAGTTGTCTTATGAGTCATTTCTGATTTGGAGTTGAACTCTAAGTTAGCTTTTGAGTTGTCTTTTGGGATTGCATGAATTTGGGAATGGAATTCCTATTAGGAGATTATTGCTTTCATTTTGAGGGAGACAAGTTTTGGAGAAGATTTTTGGGGGAGCTTGAGTGTTTGGCATTTTGGAGATTTGTGGATTGTTGTGGCTGCATGTTGATTTGAATTTCTCTGTGCTTCTGGATCAAGCACCTGTTTGCAACATAGTTCTCAGATCTACAGGTTGGGCTTGATTTTGGAGAGAATTCTATTCTCAGATCTACAAGGGTTTTCTTTTTTAGTTTCTGGCATTGGATCTAAGGTAGGCATTGAATTTTGCATGTTATCTCTATTTTTACATTCATTTGTCTTTCTGTGTTTTTAATAGATCTGGGTATTCAGAAACCCTAGTGTAGTTGATTTCTGTATTTTATTATTACTTGGCATCGTAGTGTTACTCTGGAAAAATTTTGTTAATTAATTCTTCATGGTTTGCCTATAAATTGATAAATCAATCATGTTGTATAGTTTAATTATAGTATTGAGAGAAAAATTAATCCCCTATTAGAGAAATCAATTTAGGACAAAAACCCAATTTGGGTACAAAATAATCAATTCTAGTTAAAATTCTATCTCTGCAAAAATTTCCATGATTTTAATAAAATGATGTATATGTTTAAAAATTTGTCACGAGTAAGGAATAGATTCACAAGTATAAAGAATCTGAATTGTACAAAAGGGAAAATTTCTAAAAATGTATTTATTTGTGTGTGTATATATAACCTTCTTCCTAAGTTTCCTATTTTCAATAATTTAAATAAATATATATAGAAATGCTAAGTGTAATTTTATTATAATATATATTCATATATATTATTAACATTATTTGGCATTTTATAAAAGTATGTCAAAAGAATTTGTTTTTAAAAAAAAATAATATACAAAAATTAGCAATGGCATTTTTTAAATTGTTTGGATTGATTTTATTTTTTTTAAATGAAATTGTATTTGGAGGGTACTGACTGTACCCCCCACGGCAGACCCTGACCGGCGGTACGTACTGGTACCACGCGACAGGGACTGGTCCCTGCCGACGGTACCAGTGAGTACCGTTCGGTGGCGGTCCCCAGCGGTACTCTCTGCGTGCAGGGGTGTTGGGGAGTGGGCTCCGCCCCCCCTTAAAACTATTTTTTATTTTGCTTTATTAAATTATTTTATTTTATTTTTATATAATGCGGTGTTTTTTATTTAAAATGTTAATTAATTTTTGATTAATTAATTTGTGTTAGTTTATTAAATTTTAAGTTTTATTTGTTAATTAATTATTTTAGTAATTAAGTTGTTAATTATTTTCTAATTTGGTTTTCAATTAATTTAATGTTTATCTTAATTAAATATAGTATAAATCAAATTAATTTATTTGTATTTAAATTTAATTTTGTAATTTGTTACTTATAATAGAATGGGTGTATAAATTTTTAAATGTGTTAGTTAAATTTTAGGTTTAAACGATTTGTTCATTAATTTTATAGTGAATTTATATTTGATTATTAGTTCAAAAGAATTAATAATGGTATATTAATAAATTAATACTCGTGTATCAACATTTAAAGTTATTATGGCTTTTAAATTGTTTCAGGTATGTTGATAAATTTGTAATTTACATGTGATGAGTTTTATACTGAAATTGGGCGATTTTTCTATTGAATTCTTAGAATGTTATAGGGAATTTCCTCTTAATTATGGCATCATAGTTATGTTATGATAAGTCTCTTTTATCGATTAATGTATTCCCATGTTTGGGTTCAATTATGTTAATTATGGTTCAGTTTCAATTCTTTAGATTATGAGTGTTGTCTTCTTGTTCTAAACTGTATTCTTGTGCATTAAATGATGTCGGGCATTAGAATGACCTAGGGGGATACAGAGGCTGGGAATGTTTGTCAATTGTACTTATTTCAGTATCATGTTTTTGTGAGTGTTTATTATGATTGTCATCTATGAATCAATCTTATGGGCTCTTATTGGTTAATATTTGTTTATGGTATCTTCGTAATCATTTTGGTTTCTATGTGTGAAACTGCATCTAGGATTACCTGGTTGAATACCTTATTGATGTTTATGTGAGTATGAGCCTAAGGGAGATTGATTAAGTGCATCTTAGGGGAGTGGCTTACAATAGCGGCCGGGACCCAAAGTGGTCAGTACCTGGGTAACCTATTGTAGGTTATGTAATTAAGTGATAAATTAGTAATTAAAACTTTATAGATCATTTAAGAAAATAATATAGAGTATGGTTATGATTAGAATTCCTCATATTTGAGAGAGAGTATTTTAATCCCACATGGATCATATTGAGGGTCCGGGGCCCAAAGTGGCCAGTCCAGGGGTAACTCAATGCTTGAGGGTCCGGGGTCCAGAGTGACCAGTCCAGGGTAACTCAAGTAGATAGACATGTGATGACACTCCCATAAGCATGTAGCCTAGATCATCTCCTGAGTTTCTGTTTATGCCTTTGGATTAGTGAGTCTCACCTTGCACTATATTTTGTACACCTTGAGTAGAGAGCTTTTAGGAATCCTTGCTCAGTGGTTTTATCTTTGTTTGGTTTTGGTCATTCGATTGGGGTTTGTGGTTATCTCCTCAGCACGGTGGGGTAGACCTTTGTGGTTCTACACGGATGGGTGGTAGTGATTCTTTACCATTTGAGATTCGACGTCCTGGTGTTGGTGTTGTTGGTACTTCTGCAGTTGGATGCTTTCATGTTTCTTCATTGATTCTTCATTGTTGGTTTCTTTTCTTATCTTCATATTTTTAATCATGTATTAGAGTATCGCATGTGATACCTAATATGGACATTGTACTTCCTTGTTAGATTTATTATTACATACCCTGCGACATGTGCAGTGGATGTTAGTGTATTAGTTATTATGGATGTCCATGAGGATTGTATTTATTGATGTAAGTTGTTATTGTATCATTTATGATATGGAATCTTTTATTATCTTTCTTTAGTTGTTTCTTTGTTCTTAAGTAATTATACGTCATGGGACCCTCGAGATTTGTAATCTATTTTGGTTGTTGGTTTAATGTGAGTAAATGGTAATTGCTTCCGCACTGTTGTGTATCTTGTATGTTAACTTTTTAAAAAAAAATGTTCACCAAACTTAGTAGCAAGTTATAGGTTAATCTCTCCTAGGTTCCCTGGTGGGGAATTACATTTTCCATTGTGATGTCTATTTCTACATGATTGGAGATCTCCTCTAGGGATTCTATGGTCTAGGATTGTGCATCAATATACCTCTCATAACATCTTGGGAGTTAAAATTTAGGTAGGCTGACTATAAGTCCCAATCCCCACTAAATCACTGAGATAGGGACCCAAATTAAATTTGGGATCAATCTTAAAGGTACATAATGTTTGTAACATTGTGTACCACCCAATCAAGGACCAAATTGGGACCATTGGTCCCAGGTAATGAGAGGATGCATCATTATAAGGTAAAACCAATTCCGGGGTTAGGATAGAGCACAAAGGCCACAAATGCTAACATAGGGCCTGGTTGATGAAATGAATTATTGGATTGGAGGAAAAAAAGAGGAGAACACTTAGATATAAGGGATTACCTTAATTTTAAACAAGATGGAAATGATAGAGGACCCATATTTTAATTTAGGTGTCCATTAAGTTCCATATGAATTCCTCTTATGAAACTACACTAAGTTGGGTGTTAAATTAATCCAAATATTATACACTAGTTGGGTGCTTACACTTTAGGATGGTACAAGAGCCACCATCTTGAAAACCAAAATTTTATCCATATCCACACTTTTGACCAAAACCCAAATGATTATTCCTCAATCCCTTCACATAATAAATATTGTCAATATTATGCTTGCAGTCAAAAGTGATTGAAACTATTCCAACTATCTTAGCAATATAATCATCTCCAAATATGACAACACCTCCATCATATTTATCTATCTTTAAAAACTTACTCTTTTCACTAGTCATGTGATTTGAACATTTTATGTCAATAATCTAATCATTTTTATTTTCGCTAGCATGAAAAGTAGATACCATAGTATCTTCATCTTTAGCATCAGCTTCCACAAAAAATTATTTCACAATTGTACTAGGGTTAGCAAAACAAGGGTCTTCCTTTACAACCAATAACAAGTATTCATCATCTTATTCATAATCATAATCATCATATAAAATACTTGCATCTTCTCTAATAAAATAAGCCTTCTCATTTATCTTTAATTTTCTTTCCTTACTTTTATTATTCATGATTTTGTTAGGACATCTAGAAGCATAATTAACTATCTTACCTGAACTGAAATATTTAAAGGCAAACTTACCTATGTGTTATCCAATTTCCTTTTTCATTTTCCTCACAAAGTTTTCCTTAACCTCATCAAAGTCTTTGTCATTATATTCATCATCTTTGACTTATTTAGAAACTTTAAATGTAGTTTTTATCCTCGCCATGGTAGTACAAAATTCTCTCATCAAAAAAGATAGTGAGGATGCATAAATCTATTCTCTAGTATACTTATTCAAATTTTGTGATTCTTATATAGAAAAAGCCTTACAACTATAAGGTTTAGTAAGAGTTCATATTACCTTTTTCATAACTTCATCTTATTTTAGTTCATATCCAAGACCTATGATCTCATTTACAACATCATCCACCTTTTATAGATAAATTGTTATATTGTCATCTTCTTCTATCCACAAGCATTCAAATTTATCTTTATAATCCTAAAACTTAATTTTTTTCACGTCAACTTCACCTTCATAAGTATTGTCCAACTTATTCTAGATAACATGAGAAATTTCTATAGATATAACTTTTATTAACTCAAATTTAGAAAGATCAGTGGATATAGCATACCTCACCTTTATTACAAGTGTGATTGTCATTGCACCAAAATATTGACCTATCAATGCCTGATACAACCATTGGACTTATAGAATCCAAAGGAAGTGGTTGAACCATGTCATGAATCCCATGAGGGATGCTAGCGCACTGCTAACAATTCCCCCCCTTAGCATCACTCGCTATAGCCCCACATCACTCACACAAGAGATTCAAACCTATGACCATGCTATGATACCATGTGTTACAAGTGTGATTGTTGTTACACCAAAATATTGACCTATCAATTCCCGATATAACCACTAGACTTATATAATCAATAGGAGGTAGTTAAACCATATCATGAATCATGCAAGGGATGCTAATGCACTACCAACAACCTTGACATTGTTCTCATAAGGCTTGATCTCATCAAGAGTATTCAACCCAGTCAATAGTTTGACATATTATTTCTCAATAACCTTCTAAACTTCATAACTAAGAGAAATCAAATATCCTTGCATCTTTACCTTCCAAACAACATAGTTAGATCCATCAAACATAGGAGTATTTTATGCATCATCAAGATCTCCTTAAGCAATTAAGATCTTCTCTAGGGAAATAAGGCTTTGATACCAATTGTTAAATACATAGTACAACTGAGAGGGGGAGGGGGGTGAATCAATTGTCCATAAATATTTTATCTTTTTTTGAATTATATTTATAACTACTTATCTTAACCTTTAATCACAAACTAATATAAACTTGAAAGGAACATTTGAAAACAAAAACTACCATAAACAAGGATACACCATATTTACATGGAAAACCTTGTTAAGGGAAAAAAAATAGAGAATACTAATTATCAAATATAAGAACACATGTTAAGGTGACACTAGTTAAGGTTAATTTTACAAAGAATTCTCAATGTAGAAAGGCTCACTACCAGAGGGGTCACTTCCTGCAAAATAAAGGGTCATTGCTAGAGGGGTCACAACCTATATGAAAAAGAATAAAATAGAAAAGGTCCACCCCTAATGCACTTTTATAAATTTATCAGAAGATCTATAGATACCTTCTACTCACTTACTTATGGTAGCTAAACACATGAATTTCCAAACTACACAACATCACACTTCACACCAAATCATAGCCACACATATAGAGAGATAGATTCTATTTCAAAAAGCCTCTTTATATTTTCAAATGCACTTACACACACCTTTTATCACACATGAAACACTCCCTTAGAAATGTATCACTTACTTATAACATCCTCATGCTAACAAAATCTCCCAAAGTTGGCTAAGAATCTTAACCAAACATAATTAAAATTAGGGTGACACCTAAACATTCTCATGTTATATAAAGGAATAAAAAGGTGGACAAGGTTTTCTTAAATCTAGGACTACAACATACATCGTACATCATACATCATACATCATACACATTACTCATCATCTTACATTCATCGAAGCATCTTAAGAAAGTCTAAACACTTGAGGCCATCCAAACCTAAGTAAACAACATTAGACTTTTCAACCATTCCTCTGAAACACAAAAACTAATGCCAACTAAAGTGAACAAAGATAATAACACCATAAGTACTATCTAAAATTCATATCACTATAAATAAACACATAGAGGAATGTGGAGCTTGTATTTTACATAGGAAACTTTGTCAAATAATATTACACTCAGATAAATACCAATTCTTTTGAATTAAGTTCTAAATCATAAAAAACTTGAATCTAATACCTCCATACACTACTTAACAACATATCCAAAATGCATAAATATATTTCCAATATAGAAGAAATGTGGAGCATATCTCCCAGCACCTTTACATAGAAAAACTCAATAACATATGCAACGACCTATCACTAATGACAATAGAAACATTTTGACATCAAGGCCAACATCAATACCTCAACCAATTACTCATTTATTTCAAACTGCAACACTAGAAAACCCCCATCAATCCAATATTTTTTACTCTTTGTATATGTAGGAAATAGGATCAGGAGGCATGGATTAAGAATCAAAAAGAGAAAATAGAGACCTAGAGACTAAGATTTGCATATCTAAAAAATTTAGGTCAAGGGCATGCCAAGAACCATTGAACTCCTAGTTTCAGCATATATTTTAGATGAAAATTTCTCTTTTTCTTCTCTTTCCAAATATATAACCTGAGTTTGCATATATGTTTTGAGCTTTCCTTTCCATGTCAAAAACCCCCAATTTCTCACCTTTGGCCCTAGATCTAGCATTAAATTCACATTCTTTGCATAGTCCATTTCAACTCAAACAAGGATTGTTTAATTCACCTTTTTCTCAGTCCTTTAGGGTAAGTGGATCTATTCTATTTAATGTAATCAAGGGAAATAGGTCTAGTTCCTAGTTTGCATAGACAAACTAGTGAATGCATTTTCCACCATTACAATATTTTTTATGTATTTTTGAATATCATCCAAACTTATGGCATCCCTCTCCTTTGTTTATACATTCTCTTTATAAGGAATCCTTCCAATAGTAAAAATTATTTCCCTTGTCTTTTGTTGAAACCCCTACCATTGCATTACAAAATCAATCCAGTCAATCTATTAGTTTTTGTAGCTAGTTAAATCTTAGCTCTCACTTTCCATTAAAAAATATTTAATAATTTAATTGATTTATAATCTTTGGAGAGAATTTTTTATAAACCATAAATTTTTTAACAAAATGCACATACCAAATCCAATCAAACTTAAAAAGTTAGCGTAGCTCACTAGAGGGCCTAGATATCAAGTCCTAGAAAAACTTCAAAAAGATTTGTTGATCTGTAGCCTTTGAAATGAATTTGATGGAAACTCTATTTTTCTAATAAATTTTTTAAAACAACTCTAAATCAATATTTTAAGTGGATCAATGTTCCCTTGCAAAAACCTTAAATATTTAGGATATAATTCACTTAGAAGATTTTTTAAAAAAACCTAAATTTTTCAATAATTCCTTGATTTTGACTCGAATTGTCTTAAACTTTGTATTGGTGTAGCTGAACAATGTGACATTTAAAAGCATGTTATTTTTTTTTTAAAGAATCAAAATTAAAGAAATGTGCATTTCCTAAAATGAGCTCAAGTTTTTTTTTTTCTATTACTTAAATAATGTATCAAAATACTACACATATCGAGTTTTTCAGCACAACAACTTCAACTAGAGTTTCCAAAATACATATCAGAGAGTTTTACTAAAGATATTTTAGAGATTTTAAATCTATACAAATCAAAATGGAATAGTTATACAAAAGGATAATAACATGACCATTTCTTCTCATCATTAAGTTTTTTACCTACACCACCCAACCTGCTTCACCTTCTCTTCATCATAACACTTTGTCATCGAGAATTTATTGTGTACATATGGATGGACAACTTCTTCAACAACTCGAGGTACCACTGCAAGGGGGAAAAAAATAATCAATGTGTTCTTGGCATGATTCTTATCCTCCTAGTTATGGCCCATGTATGTCCATGTGAACTCCCATTTAAACACCCTTATAATTTCATCCCAGAGGAGGTCCTTGAATTTCTTCTTGTGCAACCTCATGGTGACTGAAAGCTACAAGTCAACACTATGATAAATGAGTCTCCATAGAGACTTAGTAAGTTGTCTATTTCTACCATTAAATATATTATCATTCTTGAATTTCCAAATAACCTGTAATGTTTCAATAGAAAACTAGACAAAAATATATTGCAACTTTTCTTGAGGCTCTAGATATATCCAAAAGTAATATCAATGATGTTAATGTTCCCATTGATATAGATGCCAAATATATTCTATATTTCTTTAGAAAATAAGCAATCAAAAAATACATGAAAGATGATTTATAGTACTCTGTAAAAAGGATGAGCTCAAGTTTTTTAAATTTACTTATTATACATTCACAATATTAAGGTAATGCTCTAATATCCATTATAATGAGGTAACTTTCATAGGAGAATAATATGATAGGAAATGTGTTGCAAATGATTAATAATAATGTGCCATTTTAAGGGGGAAATATCTTAATTAACTTGTGGGAGATACCTCAAATAGTCTTCAATAAGAACACAATATTCTCAAAATGATTATAATAACCGAATTCTATTTCCTACAAGTACCATATTTATGACTTAGATGTCATGTAAACCAACTTTTCTACCTATATAAGACTATATTAATGATTATATAAGTTAATTAACAGTTATTGTAACCACAAGGTAACTACTTATAATCATGAATAGGATCAAGAGCAAGGCACTAATCAAATAAAATCCATAAGTATGATTTTATCATAGAGAGATGAAGGAGAGTATTGAATAACAAAAAAATTGGATTTAGTGAATTAAGAGTAGTAACAAATACATAGATCATTTCAGGATCCTTTTCATTTTTTTGAATCCTTTACTCCTATTTATAAGGATTAACCAAAGCGATCATTTTCAATCTTGACATAATGACATCCATCCAAGACCTATTCAAATATTAAAAGTTGTCATAAATCAAAGCAAGGAAAAACAAATGAATGTCAACCAAGTGAATAATATTGAATGTGTAAACTAGCATGCCTATATTTTTTTGATGAATAGTGCCTTTTCTATTAATTGAATATAAAAGTTACATATTCATATAAAAGGGGCCGAGGGACATAAAAATCACCCTACAAGAGTCCACATGGCAGAAGCTGGATCTAACAACAGAAACTAGAAACTATTCATAAAAAAAAAGCATAAAGCCATCATGCTGCGAGAGCAGTGCCAATAGATGGAGGAAGATCTTTATTATCAAAACCCCAAACATCATTGGGATTGACAGGAGGGTCGGGAATTGACCAGCCATCATCTTCAGCATCTTTTTCCTTCTCTTCCACCCTAGGCAGAGAAATAGCCAAAGCCAGGCGGGGGAACTTGGAGGAGGTGGTTGGAGGCCAATCAAAGCCACGATGAACAACAGGAGGGGACTGAGCCAGAGCTAGAGACCACCCAGAGGGATGACAAGGTAGAGAAGCTGAGCGGTGCCACCAACTATCATCACCACCTCTAAGAGAGTGGTGGCGAGGAGCCTGCGACCGCGGAGTACAGGAATGGCGGGCTGAAGAGCTGTGCCCATGACAACACCCCTTGGGTGGGGTACCTTTTGCAAAAATAGAATTAGGAGGAATCTGAGCAACCATGCATGGAGCATTTCCCCAGTGATTGAGAAACTCCTGAAGGTGAGCCACCTCTAGAGCCACTTTATTAGCTTGAACCTAAATCTGCATCATTACATTGTTACATATGCAAGCTTTATTATACAAAGAAACATTAACATCAAGAAAGCTGTGAGGAAAGAGAACAACATTCCTATCTTTCCATAAAGTGAACAAAATCTCCATCCTGAAAGTATGCCAAATCTGGGTAAACTTGGAAGGGGGCTTCAGAGAATCTCCCAGAACAATCATATGCCAAGAGAAAGGCTCAGGCCTGAAGGGTTTGAAAAAGTCATGAATCCACTACCAATACTGTTGAGCTCTCTTACAAAACCATAAGTTGTGCAAAAAGGTTTCACGGTGACCACAAAAAGGACACTGAGGGTCATGAACACCTAGGTGTTTGAGCTTAGGACCCATAGGAAGCCCTTGGAAGAGTAAACATCGAGAAAAGAGGGCCATCTTGGGCTTTGTAATGGCAGACCAAATGGTCTGAAAATGAGAGCTCCAGTGGTACGTGGAAGAATGTAAATGCCATCTATGATTAAGAATGTCCACCATGGGAAGATAGGGAGATAGCCACCTGTAACCCAACTTTGGCTTGTAATTTATGAAAGGAGTGGCGGGATACCACTTCCAATCCTTCCACCAAGGTCGAATAGACTGAACACCAAGCTTATGAAGCAAATGATCAGGAATAGTAGAAACCAACAGATCAAAAGTCTGATGATTTAGGTGAGCCAGGCAATACTGAACCTGCATGTCATCCCAAGAGCAAAGGCTCATAGTGACCTTGGAGAAGAGGTCCTTAGGAGTCCAAATTCCATGTTTGAAAAAGTGCAAAGCACTGGCTCCTTGAGTCTTAGCTAGAGGAATACCTTGAATGGGAAATGGAGGAGACCACTAGAGGTTCTATTGATTAAAAGAAATACCATTGAAAAAGCCATCACCATCCCACCGAAGCCAAGGTTTAATAGTTTCTCAGGCTTTCCATATGCTCTTAATGATGAAAGTGCCCTGGATCTAAACAGTCTCCCTCATAATAAGAAGATTCTGAAGGCTAATACCCTTCCAAGAAGGCCTATGGATAGGATAGCCTAAAGAAATACATTTCCTAACAAGGATTTTCCAGTACTCATTTCTAGTGAGAGCATGAATAATCCACTTGGCACAAAGAGCATGCCCTTGTTTCTGAGTGGCAAGAAGACCAAGGCCACCAAAATCTCTAGGGAGACAACAATACTCCCAAGAAACTCTATGGAACCCATGACCATCGACTATTGAAGCCAGAGGAAGTCTATGAGAAGGTTCTCTAGCTTCAGGTAGGAATCTTTAGAGGGAACCCAGCAAGAAGAATAGTAAACATGGGTAGTAGCCAAAACCTTAGAACAAATCTGGAATTTCCCCACAAGAGACAGGAGTTTAGAGATCCAATACTGAAGCTTCTTCTCAATCTTAGCAATCATAGAATTCCATAAATCCATAGGAGAGCCATGAAAGGCAAAGGGAATGCCCAGGAAGCAGAAAAATTCCCCATGTTGAACCCACTTCCAATCAAACTTAGCAAGCCAGGGAGGGGCGGGTAGGAAACATTGTCTATAGCAAAGAGTCTTATGCCATTGAATAGAAGACCCAAAGGCCTGAAAAAAATATCTAAGCATTGTAAGGCATTAGAAATATTATCTTCATCCTCAAGGAGAGTGAGAAAGGAGTCATCATCAAAGTGACCATTAACAAGCTGAGAAGGAGAATCAGGAAGAGAAATGCCACGAACTAATCTAGAGGAGACATAATTAGCAAGAAGGTACCCAAAGCCTTCAGCATCAAGCACATATAGCGCAGGGGCTAAAGGGTAACCCTAGCGAATGGACCTAAAAAGCCAAAAGGTGTCAAATTGGGTTCCATTAATAGTAATGCAAGTAGAGGCATCACCAAAGAGCATTTCCACATACTACAAAAAATTGGGACCAAATCCAATGGCTTGCAGCATAGCAAGAATGAAAGGCCATTCAATGCGATCATAAGCTTTGGAAAAATCAATTTTAAGAAACAACATAAGCTGTTTGGATTGACATGCCCATTCCATCCCTTCCCAGACAACAATAATATTGTCAAGGATATATCTGGACTTGATGAAACCAGTTTGCTCAGAGTGGACAATCAATGGAAGGAGATGTCTGATCTTGAGAGCTAAATCCTTAGAAATGATCTTGTAGGAGACATTCAACAAAGTGATGGGCCTCCAATTGTAGATATCTTCAGGCTTGCCAGCTTTAGGTATGAACTTAATATTCCCTTTATTTATGATAGCTCCCAAAATTTTATCATGGTAGGCCTCTACATAAACTTTATGTAGATCATGACCTATAGCATCCCACAAATGCTTGTAAAATTCACAAGGAAATCCATCACACCCTAGAGACTTGTCATCTGCCATAGAAGAGATAGCCACTTTAAGGTCACTAATAGTGAGAAGTTTCTCACATAAGGCTTGCTGCTTAGCCGCTAGGCGGTTTGGAGTAACAACAATACACGCCTTGAGAGCATCCTCCCAAGAAACAAAATTTCCCTAAGAAGAAAACACTTTTTCATAGTGTTGAACAAAAGCTTGAAGAATATCAGGCAGCTCTGAAAGGGTTTCATGACCTTGCTTGATTTTTGGAATACCAGAGTTGGTATGATGGGCTCTGAAGGCGTAGAAAAATTATTTAGAAGCTTTGTTTCCCACCTCTAGCAAATAGAGGCAAGCTTTGATTTGAGCTCCCCGAGCAGCATAATTGTCTACAATTTGCTTCTCATGGTGAAGCTAAGCGAGCTTAAGCCGAAGCTCAACGTCAAATGGATTCAGAGCAAGGGCATCAGAAGCTTTATAAAGAGATTTTGTGTTGGCTTCATAGGCATGTTTCCTATATCAAGTGAACTAACAACCATAAATGCAGAGAAATCTGGTAGTATGGGTGATGGCATCATTCCACCATTGGATCCAACCAGTTTTGTTGTGGGGCCAAGACTCTAAATTCCAGACACGAAGGATGTGAGAAATGGTGGAAGTATGCATCAACATAGACATGTTGATGTAGACACCTAAATTTGATTACATCATTTAGTAATTTTATTTAGTCTTCTCCTAGACATTTTATTAATTAAATATTATTAATTTAATTAATTAACTATAGTCCCATTAATTATCTAAAATGAAAAACCTATAGTCTGATAATTAATTAAATCCCTATTCCTCTATTAATTTAAATGGATACATTTATCTAAATAAATAAATTCATAAACCCCTTTTTCCTCCCACTTGGAATTAAATAAAATATTTAATTCTAAAAATCCTAATTCTCCTCAATTAGCTAATAATCCATGCTTAGCTAATCTAACCCTCCACTCATTCTCTCTCCTCCCATCACATCTCCCTAATCCTCCACTTAGCCTCTAATCCAAGCCTAATCACCCCTTAAACATTTGCACAATCATAATCCAAGATTAAGAAGTGCTAATCCATCACAAGTCAACCCTCATGTCACCATCACCACATCCTCCAATGCCAAATCATAAAGCCTCTTACACATCTCTTACACACTTGTCCCCTCTCACACCTCCCAAAGTAGACACATCCCTCAAGGATTTGGCCTCTCCTCTCATCCTCCCCCATTGTGACATTTGTCACTATGCTATGCATTTGAGAAAGCACAATCCATGTGTTCTCCCTTGGATGCATCTCAACCCTTCCTCAAGTTTTCATCTTAACTATCCATTCACCTCCCATTTTCCTTTAAATCAAGCCTCTTCCTCCTTCATTTTCATCCACCATTGAAGCAATTTTTTTATGCCCATTTCTCTCTTGAAGCTTGAAGCATAGTTTATGAGCACACATCCAATCTTTGGACAAATCCTCTATATCTTGGAGGTTTTTCTTGAAGGTTTTGCATTGCTTTTGAGTATTTTTCTTTCATTTTGTAGGTCTAATCTTAAAGGTTCTACTTGCTTTGTTTTGTTTAATGCTAGCTTAGTTTGGTATTCTTAGACATTACATTTTAGGTATTACAATTGAGAAAAAATTGAGTACAAGAAGCCCGTCGGGTAGAGGAATGCCATGTAATGGTAAAAAAGATGGGGTAATGGTCTGACAAGGTCACATCTATCAAAGGAATGACAGGTAAATCCTGATCTTCAGAAAAGGAGAAAAAAGATTGAGCAGTTATCATAGCACAATCTAATCTCTTGAATATGTGGTCAGAACTAGCTCTGAAATTAGACCAAGTGTGCCAAACCCCACTCTGCTGATGGCGGTTAGCATTGGGATCAAAAAGGCCCAATTTATTGCACATATAGTACCATGCTTCTCTCTCTCCAGCTGTCCATCAAAAAGGCAAAATCCCTTCTTTGTCAGAGGCAAGCTCAACCATATTAAAGTCCCCACACATCACCCAAGTTGTAGGAGGCAAATTACCTGCCAGCCAACACCAAAGCTAAGATCTTTCCATAGCATCATTGGGAGAATAAATATTAATAATGCCAAAGGAATGATTATGGAGAGACATCAAGATCCAAGTGACATGCTACATGGGGTCAAATCCATGCACAATAATAGTAGAATGAAGGCGATGTGACAAAATAGTAATGACACCACCCTTACCAGCTTTGTGCTGAGAAGAAAAAACAATATCATCTGGCTAGATGATGAGATAGGCAGAAGTAAGAAAAAAACCAAAAATTTTAACTTCATGTAAATATATTAAAACATCCTAACTGTGAAGTCTGTGGTGGGTATCATGAACATAGTACTTTCTGGAGAGGTCAGTTAGACCTCGCACATTCCAAGATAAAAAAATTATGAAAACTCTTGCATGTTTTCCTCATCCTCAAGAGAGGAGAAACTATTCTACAAAAAGGTTGGAATTGTACCAAAACTGGTGGATAAATCTCTAGAAGAGATAAATCGTCATTTTTCCTCTAGGTCTTTTGCATGACCAATAGGGTTGCGAGACCGACGCAAAGACTAAGAGGCTAAAAATGAAATAGCTTGTGGAGTGAGCACCACCTCAGGGGTAGAAGACCACCCAGCTTGAGTTTTCCCCTGAGGAACATGGTATGAAATAGGCGGAGCTATCGACGTCACTTTGGTAGCATGAGGGTTCTCTTCAACAGGAGGAGCAGCCGGTGGTGAAGCAGCAGTGGAAGCGGCTTGAGCTTGCTTAGCAACTGAAGCGTTCCTACCTTTTCTTGAAACCGTGGTCCATTCCTCCTTCCCTTCCTCTTCTTGCTTAGAAGGTGTATCCTTTGGCGGTGTCTTGACCCGAGGGGTAGCCAAAGGGAAGTCCTTGATCTTATGCTTTGTCGACTGACACCTATAGCAGGTGTTCGACAGGTTCAAATAATGCACCTTCTAAGAGAAGGTGCGGGAGCTGACCTGTATCTCCACAAAGTCTTTGAGGTCCTTGGAAAGGTCAACCTCAACACAAATACACTTATGAGGGGAGGCATTAAAAAACTTTTCATGTTCCATGACAATAACTTTGCCAAGGGTTTTGGTAATAGACTCAATAAATGGTCAGCATGGCAGTGGGAGACCAGGAAACTCAACCCAGATGAGGACCCTAAGTTTCTTTTCTTTTGAGATAGTGAAGTATTGAGACCACCTCTGAAACACAAGAAAAGAGGACCTAATCATCCAAGGACCACGACTAAAAACTACCTCTACCTGGGAAGGGTTAGCAAAATGAAATAGAAAAAAACTTTGGTAAGGTTTTGAACACCTTCAAGGTGGACTCCGTGAGGAGTCTAGCTCTTGTTTACCCACTCTTTGAGAATACTTTTAGGAGGAGTGCGACCCACAAAATACCCTATCAAGGTATGCTTTTCTAGCCATTCACAAGCGGCATCAAATTCTTGCATGTTAAGAACAATATCAGGGTTACCTCATGGAAGACCTTCGGGATGAACTTGCGCAGTCGTTTGTTCAGAGGAGGCGCCATGGCTTTTTGAAGCATCAACTCGAGCACCGGCATCAACTGTTGGGCTGAAGTTGGTCGAAGCCATTATAAACTTAACCCTAATGCAAAAATCTCGTAGTAAATACGGTGTGACAAGTAGGAAACTCAGCAAAAAAGTGCAGACAAAGAGTCGTACACATGAAACCCTAGCAGAGCGATTTTCCTCTTGCGTCCATCAGTGGACACTTTTTTCGCATGCCTATATTTTAAAAAATCTATGTAAAATACATTGAGACGTGTCAAATTTCAAATTGCATGTTAAATGCTCATATAGATAAATAATGAAATCTAAAACTACAAGAATACACATTTGAACAAGAAACTTGAGAGAGAAAATATCTAAAAATATAATAAATTTAACATATGAAGATGGTTAGATCTCTATTTTTTTGATAACACATATAGCATCAATAGTAGTTGGTATATATTCAATAGTAAGCAATTTGGTGAGGAGAATTGTCATAAAAAATAACCTAAAAAATGACAAGACACCAAATATTTACACCATACTTCATTTTTATACATCAATATGTTACTTCTATAATGTATCTAAAACTCAATACCTGGAGGACGATCCCACAATACTAGGTTACACTTTTTCTCCAACTTTAACATTGATATCAACATTTTGTTTCTTCACTTTCTATCACTTATAGAAACTAAAGCATTAAGAATTCAAAGATGAAATAAACTAATCGTTTGTGAGATTTTTTGGTGTAGATTCTAATTTTTTTAATAGAAATAAATTATGCATATTTTTACATAACTTTTAATAATTTTACTTTTATAGCAATCAACATTTTTCAGAAGTGAAATTTACTATGTAATGCATAATATTTTTTATAACAAGAATAAAATTATAGTTTTAAAATATAGATTTGTCACACCAATATCTAGGGTATGGATATTTTTCATATTTTTTATTGCATATATTTTGTAAGTTAATCTTTGAAGTTAGAGTAAATTTTTATACATTTGAATTAACTTCTTTTTGTGTTGAAATGAGGATATGATTACCTAGATAATATATTTTTAACATTTTTTTCTTTCTATTTTTCAAAATTTCCACATGTGTGAACAAAGACCTGAATATTTGATGAAAAACCTACATTCATAAGAAATAAAAAGTAAATGTATTAATGAAATTAATTATGTTAAAAATTTTACTTTTTGGAAAGGTAATAATAAAGAATAAATACCTTCAAAATAAAACTTATGAATGAATTCATTTGATCCCCCAAAAGCTAATGTCAAAGTAATTTTTTGTCACCATTTTCATAGGTGCGAAGGAAACCCCATTGCGGGTAAGATTTAAGAGTAGAGAGGTTCTATCAAAGAAAGTTTGATCTAAGAGGATTTGATCTAACCCTCTTTAATTAAATCCTTCAAATGTGACCTCTAAAGGCTTACATCATCATATTTTATTAAAAATGTGTGATTTCAACAAAATTCAGGATGTGCAAAAAAGTGTAACCCACTACTATAGGATCACCCTAGAATATGTGAAGTAGTGAAAAAAGAAAATACAAAGTATCTATGTGTGGGTGACTACAAACCAAATAGCATTTTATTTTTTTGCTCGGTATTGAACCAAAATAGCATTTAGAAAAAAGTCATCCAACACATATGGAAGGACTATTTATCCATTATCAAAAATAATTTGATTTAATAAACTGAAATCAATCTAATATTGTTGGAATGTACTTATCCATCAATTTGAAATACAAAATTCAAAATTTGTGAACTTAAAATGGTGGCCTACAATCACATTTTAAAAAGCATTTTAAGATCATTCACAAATTTTTTAAAGACTTTCAACTAAAACAAAGAAGAGTGGAGGCCTACAACATTCCAAACACCCTTGAAAACATACCACCTCTAGGATTATTGATGCTAGTGCACAATTTTTAAATGCCCCAATAACATTCCAAATGTCTTTTCATAGCAAGAATGATGTCCAAACAAAATTAAGCTTCTTTTGATTTATACAACGACTTCTCAAAATCTATAGATTGTATAGATTCCACCATTTCTTTCTATTTACTTTCAAAGGAGAGAAAGATACCCGGAGGGTGCAAATCTAATTGCCCAAGTGTAATTATATGCAGTTTTCATTGAAATGAAAGTGTAACGTCTTTGGGGATATTTTTTGTTGCACTCCTCTACTATTGTCCATCACTACCTCCTTACCTTCTCATACATTGTAGATTTCAACAGTCAACAACAACGAAATGAACATCAAATTAAATTAGGTCTATTTTTTGTTTAAACAGTAGATGAGTGTCAAATCAAATCGCTCAAGAGTATGTTTACACGAAATCATTCTACTATATTATAGTTGAATAAATGCCTCTAACATAATTATGCAAGGTCAAATCTAGACAAATAGATTAAATTCATAAACTTGATCTAAAGGAGAACGCTAATTCAACATAAAATTCAAAAACCTAAAATCTTACATAAAATAGATTAAAAAAACTTAAAAATAAACTTTCAATTAAAAAAAACTTACATTCTTCAACGAACATAGTCAAAAACATTTATTTTTCATAATTAGTTATTCACATTTACTCCTAATTTCCAAATACAATAACCCATAAAGAGCACCTAGAAATCAAAATTAATTTATACTTATTGTACAAAACTTAAATCACCCCCTAAATAAACTAAACTTCACAATAGAAAGCACAATCCCCATGAATGGGATCAACCGTACCACTTGAGAACAACACATCTTTGGAAAACGGATCTTGTTCTATTCATGAGACTAATCATGATATTATTGCGAATCTTACAAAAGACAAGAATAAACACCCATTCCACGCGGAGATATTCCAAATAAAGGAAAGGGGACAAAACCATAAATGATCAATTTAATTCCTTAGAAAAAAACCCAACCTTGTAGCCCGCCCTTCAATTTTATGAAATACACATAATGTTGGTGCCTACAATTAAGGGGTCACCCAATTAAAATGCTTTGTATTAATTTACATTTAAGTCATTTCAATTTTTGATCTCTTCAAAAGAGTTATGCAGTAGGTGGGATGTCACAAACATGATGAGTCTTAAGGATGGAAACATCTCACCATATTTGTTGAGCATTATCTTTTTATCTGACTTTGTAAGTACCTTAACTATATTATGCAATTCTCAACCACCCAACACCCACGACATAAAGTTACTCATTGAATTGACAACCAATTATTAAGGAGTGAAAGGTTACCTAAATTTTGAGAGCCCCTTTGTTGTCTAGCAAGGACCGTGGTTACAAACATAACCATTGGCTTACCCATGGTGTTTTTTTCACTTAAAATAGGTATGGGAATTTTCAAAACTTGATGGATCACATGGAAACCACAGCTACTTTGTGTTTGTCTTGGTTGGCTAAAGTTTAAAGATAAAATTATTGCATCAATTTTTATTTAATATGCATATATTTGAATTTTAATTAAATGCTATTATTTTAATATATATTATAACAAATTGTAATATCATGAAGGAAAGTAAACTTTTTTGAGCTAATTTAGATTAATAAAATTAATTAAGTGTAAATTAATTGAAATGAATTAAATATGATTTGAAAAGATATATCACAATAAAACTTACAAAACATAATACAAAGATATGTAATAATGAAAAATAATTGAAAACAAGGACAATGAAGAGTTTGAGATTTAAAAATGAGATGTAAATATGACAAAATCTAAATCTAAAAAATGCTAATAGAAATTATAAATTAGAAACCCTAGCAACAAATTAGGTCATGTAAGGTTAAACAACTTCACTAGAAATGTAAAGGAATTTTTTTTCTTCTTAAATTTAACTTTGGTTGGGTTGTTTCCAACTCATTGTCTAATTATCTTTACAAAGTAACTATCTTTAGTTCTTAAGACTCACAGATCAATGACCAACAAATATGAGACAAGACTTTGTTCTCTTCTATACTTTAGGTATTGCTAGACCTAGGGGCTAGCCCTTATTACAATATTTGATATTTTAACCCTTATGTTTTGAGATATTGATCAAAGAAAAAATGCTCTTACAACTTTTATTAAGGCTTGAATGGTTCTTTCCTAGATTAGTTAGATCTTTAAATTATTTAATTCAACACCTTCAGAACATGAAACAAATTGAATATATTAAAAGAAATAAAAATGGTATTGTTTTCCTTATTTAAGGGTTTTAGAACCTAGGTTTTGAATCAGGAATAATCTAAGATCAATGCCTATCCAAGGCTATGGATTCAAACTATAAAATGTAACTACCTTCTTATGAAAATAGAACTTCATACTTAGAAGATTTTAATTTCTCATTTCCTTATAATGATACATTCAAGAAAAGGTATAATCTACAACTCTACTTTGTAATCCCTTGTAGTATTTATTGTATTACTTGAATATAACTAGTCAATAATATACACAATATAGAAAATGTATAGATAAGCTAAGAAACCTTGATTTCTTTACTCGATAGGAAAATACATTCATTCAAGGAAACAATTGTAGAAAATACACATAAAGCACATTTTTCATATTAATTTCAATCTCAATATAAAATTTCTATACAAAGTATTTCACTTACATTTAAGATTTGTTTTAAAACATTGATAGTCACATCTCTTATTGAATACCTCCAAAAACTACAACACTCTCAACTAGATCCAATCATAAGCTAAAAAAAATCATTATCTTTTGAACCCCATTACAAGATTATAATTTTTTTTTATAGAAAGGTAAAATGTGTCGGCTTAGGACCTAATAACAACATTTTGTTACATATCTAGCTTTTTACTTATAAAATATACTTGGAAAGTTTTACCTATTACAATCAAAGATTTTGCATTTGAAAATATATTAAAATATCACATTATGTTAATGAAGAGCTCCAATCTTAATCATCGAGCCTTCTACTTGGTCCAAAAATCTTACACCACTTCATAACTACCAAAATCAAGTCACCTACTAAGTTGGATCTCATCTATTAAAATATGATGACCTATTGAAATGAAAGTATTCTCAATGTCCATACTTCTCCTTACATGATGCATATGTCTTCTTTGGTGGCCATCAAAAATATTAAATCTTATTGATTTTCTCATTAAGCCCTACATATTTAGCATCCCAAATTGCCCTAATTTTTTTTGTTGAAACTATCAAAAAAAGCTCTAAGAAATGCATCTCTTCCAATTCCGTGTTCAATGTTATTGTATTCAATTCCAGATTTATATGCATAATAGAATACAAGATTAGGGTTTATGTCACCAAATTCTCCCTTAAGTTGCTTCAAGTGTTCATCTTGACCTTGTCATCTTTGATTCTAGGCATCACTTTCTTGTCAACTAAAATAATTAGTTTAAGTGTGTCCTTTAATTTCTTCTCAATGTTTATTATGTATTCTATCACCTCATCTAACATTTCCATCATCTAATTGGTTGCCTTTTGCGGGTCTTTCAGGTTCAAACCTAGACACCCTAGAAAACTACCTTATTATTAAATTCCTTGGAATTCACGTATCTTTTATTTATTTGATATTTTTATAGTACAATTTATATTTGTCTAAGGAATATTTCAAATGCACATGTGTATTGTATGTATCAACTTTGTTGCATCTATTACCACTTTGCCTATGATTTGCATTTTATCTTCCTTAGCTCCTTGGATCTTTTCCTTCAACTCCTTAATCTTAGATAGAAATGTTTTCCTCTTTTAAATAGAAATTCTTTTGTCAAGATTGAAGGGCTTGAGATGATAGACGAAGGTGCACTTGTTAATGAAAATTCTCTAGACTTTTATTGATTAATTTTAATCATCACCAGGGCATATATTTTTCTTTAATTCATTGTTATATACCTATAATTTCTTAATTGTTGCCTCATTGAAGAGACCACTATTCACTACAAATGATGTAGTTCATGGAGAAGGGGTATCCAAAAACCTCTTTATTATTACATCTTCTCTTATCTCCTAAAACATACTAAAAAAATATGATTTGTCATTATTTAGGGTCAAAGCCCAAATTGCCAATGTTCCAAAACCAGATCCTAGCCATGAATCTAAGAAGGCTTGATCTACTTTCTCATCATCTCTATATAATTCTTACCTTACTTCCTAATAATATCAAAATTTAATGCTAGTAGTATCCTACTAGGGAAGCAATAATAATCCACTTTATGCTTCAAATTGTAGTACAAAATAATAGTGTTTATCTAAGGGTGACCAATGTTTGATGGAATTTTTGATGTGAAATCCATGCTACAAATTCCCCTGAATGTTGGATTTGGGTGATGCGAATTTAGAATTGTGTTAATAATTTTTTTAATCTTTTTTTAAAATTTAGTTGGCATGAGTCTTTGGGTTTCAAAAGAATGGTTGCAAAGTTCGATGGTGTTTACTCTAGGTTTGGCTGACCTCAAGTGTTTGCACTTTCATAATATCCTTCGGTGAATGAAAGATGAAGAGTAACATGTATGATGTTTTTATGGTCCCAATTAAGACATGTTGTGGTCTAATTATTATTATTTTCCACCATAGGAATGTTTAGGTGCCAACTAAATTGAATTATGTTTGGTTAACATTCTTAGACAACATTGAGAGTTTTTTCTAGTGCGAGGATGGTATAAGTAAAGGATAAATTATTGAGGGAGAGAATGTGGCATGTGTGTATACTTGTGCAAGTTCTATGTAAGTATTAGCATATGTGATGAGGATGTTTTAAAGAGAATCTATCTCCCTATATGTATGGTTACGAGTTAGTGAAAAGTGTGGTGTTGTGCAATGTATAATTTCATGTGTTATCTATTGAAAGTAGTAAACAAAAGGCATATAAAAATATTTTGGTCAAGTTGTAGTAGTTCATCAATGGTAGATCTTTCCTCTTTTATTATTCTTCATCTGGGTAGTGAGCCTTCTTCTGGATAGTGAGCCCTCTAGTAGTGAGGCTTTTTGTAGTGAGAATTATGATAGAAATATAGAAGCATAGTACAACTAATAGGGGGGTGAATTAGTTGTTTCCTAACCACACAACCTTTAACAAACTTGCATAATTAAACCTTTAAACCATATATCTTAATGTTAAACATGATAGAACAAAATCATAACACCACATGAACACATTAACACCAATATTTTTGACATGGAAACTTTGTTATGGGAAAAACCACAATGGGTATCAAACCAACGAGATGATGTACTCTATTAGAAGAAAAATATCCTATTAAAGGTAATACAAGGGGAATGCACATGCATTCAGGCGTACTACCTAGAACTCACTACTCAATTACAACAAGGGAAGGTTCACTTCCTTACAAATTAACTTGGACAACAATTCAATTTGTGGAAAATAATCCACTAATTATGAACTAACTAATAGCATCTCGAACATGCCAATACAACTTCAATGACGTACAAAAAATATCTACCTCAATTGTAGGCTCCACTCATACCTCTTCACATATTCATCATTACATCATGATCACACACACACCTTCCTTCACACTTACAAATGATTTCATTCTTTTATACATTTCATCAACTTATTTCTTCAAGGTTGGCCTAACACCTAAATACAAAATATCAATTCATTACAACTCGGTATGTAATGCAATCTATGAAATATTGGCTAATACATAGAAATGATCCATAAAAAACATCCTTGAACATGAAAAAACTCCATTAATCATCCCACAATCCATTTCAAAACATTACACCAACCACATCAGCCAAGAATGTTTATAATATTAACATGATTCTAGAAAATCCTTCAATGCAATGCTCACAAAAGTCACTGCAATCCATCAACATGAATAGAGAAGTATCATATGACATCAATGGGAAATATTAAATACCTTAGCAACATCAACAACATTTCTGTCTCAAAATTCATAACCATCTCTACACTGTTATCAAGAAAAACAATTGGTAAACTCCATCACTCCAAAATCATATTTTGTGATCCTCAAATAGATGAACTAGTCATGTGAGGGACATAATTCCAAGTCTTAAATATTGGATATTTCATGCATATATGTGCTGATATTAATGTTTTGACATTGATGTCAACATATTCTTGACAATTTCCTAGTTTCTTCAATTAAAAGTTCTGAATGGTATGGATAGTATGTTAAAGATTAGTTGTTGTGAAGTTGTAGAGATGTTTTGGAATGTATGTAATTGATTTTTTCCAAGTTGTAGAGGTTCACTTTATGATTTGATAAAGTTATGTGTGATTTATCAGAGGATAATTTTCTGGTTATTTCAGTCGAGACAGTGTTGCAATTTTTGGATTTGTGAGGATAAGTTATGCAATAGTTTTGGTTGCGAACATATTGATGAGTTAAGGACATGTATTTGTGTTCTCAACTCGAATGGTTCATGATTTGTATGTTGTAAAAATATTTTTCTTGAGTGACATAGGTTGATGTTTATTCATGATGAATATTGTAGAGATATTTATGGATTCTTAGGTAGAGATTTTTGTGTTGTTGTTGTGGTAATTCATGTTTCTTGCTTATGTTTCTATATCATTTCAAATTCATATTAGTGGATTGTATTGAGTTATGTGATTGGATTCAATGATTTTTCCTTGACATGTTGGTGTTCTTGGCCGAATTGATGGATAGCATGTTATAATATTTGTAGAGTAATCTATGGATCGTAGCATGTCTGTGGATGAAGGATTTGGATCCTAGCTATGTCTTAGCCAACATGTCTTTGATCACATCAAGGATTTTGTATTAATCTTTGTAATAATTTGTAATTAGGTCCTTGGCCAACCTTGTTGTAACATGTTGATGAAATGTATTTAAAGATGTAATATTTTTTATTGAGAGGGATAGAGAGATGTTGGATGGAATGATATATCAGTAGATGTGTGAAGAGATATGAGTGAAATATAAAATAAATTCAGAAAATATTTGTACTTCATTGGAACTATATTGGAATATCATAGATGCTATCATTTAGTTCATAATTTAGTGGATTATTGTCCATAGTGGATTGTAGTCCACATTGGGTTGGTGCCCTTGTTATAATCTTAGAGTTACTATGCTCAAGGTTATTTCCCTCAATTGTATTTGAGAAATGAGCTCTAGGGAGTGAGCCTGAATGCATGTGCATTCCTCTTTATACCTTTAACATGGTTATATGTGCTAGTACATCACCTAGTCTATTTGATCCCCACCATGGTTTTTCCCTTAATTGGGTTTCCACACAAAAAATCTAGTATTTTGTTTGTGGCATAGTTCTTAAATGTTCACATTAAGAAAAAAAGTTAAGAATTGTTAAGTTTTGGTTTTGACACAACTGATTCACCGCCCCCCCCCCCCCCCCCCCCCCCCCATCTTAGTTGTGTGTGTTGCCTTATTTATATCAATTGGTATCAAAGCTAGATCCTCTTTTTAAAGATTAACCACTTGAGGTGATTTGGGATGACAACCTTTAAGAAAGTGAGTCTGAGATTTGATGGAGCTAATTATGCTATATGGAAGAGGAGAATGATTACACACTTGAGATGCATTGGAGAAGAGTACTGGATAGTTACAAAGAAATGTTACCAACCTACTACATATTTGGTTGTTTCTACTATTGATGAGAATACAAAATTTGGGTATAACATGAGAGCCAAGGTAGTCTTATTAAGTGCCTTATTAGATTCTAAATATACTAATGTCAAGGAGTTGGAGATTTATCATGAGAAATGGATAAAATTGGAAGAATTTCATGAAGGAGATTCTCTTGTGAAGAATGCAAGTTTGTAGAGCATGAAAGAAAAGCTAGAAGTCTTGAGGATGAGAGAAGATGAAAATATTCAATCCTATGTTCAGAAGGAGACCAAACTAGTTTGTGGAATCAAAATTTCTCATGGAATAATGAATGAGGATGAAATAGTTTCTAAAATTATGAGATCTCTGCCTCCTACCTATGATAATAAAGTTTTTGCAATTGAGGAAATCAAGACCATTACTAAAGTGACAAGGGATTCACTGGTTGGTAAGTTGTCTAATTTTGAAATGACTAGATCGTTATTCTGATGTAGGAGTGCGTGAGGCAGTTTGCACCAGGACCTTGGGTTGGGTGAAGTTTTCCTTAAGAGGATGCGAGTATGGAGAAAAGAAAAAAGAAGATGACTTTTTTGATTGGATGGATTCTTAGAATTCCTAAACTTGAGAAAATTAGAGAGAGATATCAAGAAGAGACAAGAGTTGCAATACTAGATTTGAAGAAGCAAGTGGCTAAATTAGAAGTAGAGCTGAAAAAGAGAAGAGCGATTCATCAGAAAAGAGATGATGGAAATTCTTTGGATGTAGAAAAGAAAGAAGATAAAGTAGAGTATCATGTAAATGATACAAAAGAAGAGGAAGAGCATGAAGATGAAAGGATTTGTGAACCTGAAGTTGATGAAGATGATTTATTAATGAAGATTGCAGCAGTTGAGGAAGAGTGGAACATCTTGGTTGGAGGTCAAAGGAAAGAAGTTGTTACATGCCTTGTTGAAGATATGAAAGAAGAAAACAAAGATGAAGATATGAAAGAGGTAAATTTTTGTGAATCATGGGATGCTAACTTTGAGATGGATTTAAAAAATAATGATGATGGTTTATATGAGGTCCTTGCAAGTGATGTTTGGTATGCAAAAGAAGATTTGTATGACATTACAAAGTTTATTACAAATGCATTAGTTCATACAAGTTTCGAGGAGAATGAGAGTTGCAAATGGATGAAGTTGATTGTAGAGGAGTATTTTCAGCAGCATATAGTTGTTCCAACTAGGTGTTGGAAAAGAAGGAAAAAGAAAATATATCGGCAACAGATACTTGTTCCAGAAAAGTGTTGGAAGAGAAGAAAAAAAATGTTAGTAGTGGCTACTTCATTTTGTGAATCCATATTCACAAAATTTTTCCTACCTTGGGTGTCTGATGTAGGAGCATCTTGCATCATAAAATAAAAAAAGGGCATGATAAAAAAATATGGAGGAGAGAGAAAGTGATAAAAAAAGAGAAGAAAAAAAAAAACTTATTTCGTTTACCAAGGTGCATAGGTGGAAAATAAAATAAATAAATATTTCATTTATCGAGGTGTGTAGGTGGCATTTTAGAAATTTGTAGTAAGTTCCTGCATTTAATATTTGTAGCTAGGTAGTTACAACTTTCTATTTTCTTATTGGCCCACAAAGGCAATGTAATTTTCTAATTGGCCCACATGGTGGTGCTAAATATTAATTGGGTGGGTATTTAATATTTGTATCAAGGTAGTTGTATCTCTCTTTTACCCCACATTGGTTGTGTTGTAATATCTTGGGTGGTAAATGCCTATATAAAGAAGGCATAGGAGCATTCGTAAACAAGCTCTCAAGTGGTAGGATCTTGTATTGGGGAAGAAGATCAAGTTGTAAGCTCTTGATTTGTAAGCTTGGAGGATGTAAGAGCTCTCATGTTGTAAGATCTCTCAAGTTGTAATGATTTTCAAGTATTAATGTATGCTTTGTAAAGCATTTTGCCTTCTCTTTGTCTCCATGTTGTTATGTTTTTGGTTATGAGTTGGTAAGGGTGGTGTGGCCCTTCATCATATTCCCAAGGGTCCAATATTACTAAGAGAGGGGGGGGTGAATTAGTAATATAAGTGTAAGGAAACTCAGGTGCGGAAACAGCTTCCTACACTAATCTCTAAAGGAAATTATTGTGCAAATTCTATTTAAATCCTTACAATTTCAGATTCGTTAACTACTTTAACAAAGATATTGCAACCATATACCATGCATATAGAAAATAGATAGAGAAGATTGAAATACATAAACAAAAAGATATGCCGGTGGGGAAAAACCTTTCGGTAAAACAACCCCACCCCTCCAAAACCTGCACAATGTATTATCTTCAACACAAAGACTACAACGCACTTGCAATGCAAGTTCTTTCAGGAGATGAGAGACTAGCAAAACTTATTATCTCTCCCATAGAAGCAACATCATATATATAGACTCCTCAGGACCCAACAAATACCCAAAAAAGGAGTTTGGCATCCAACCACCAAGACCCATGCACAAAGCCACATGTACATAGCTATTACATGCAATCCCAAGAATAGGTATCCATCCCTAGAATAGACTATGATAGCTTGTCATAGAATTCACCAAAAAATAACGGTCATAAGAGAAGTGTAAGAGAATCTGTCATACCAACCTATTTTTGGCATATTCACTTACACACACCAACCACTTCTTCTTGGGTGCCCAAATAGGCCCAAGTCATAAGATGCTCTTACACCTATCATAGCACATTCCTTAAATAGTTCTTACGCATCATAGGAATCTATCATGACTATTTCAGTCATGATCTCCTTACGCACCAGATGCTGACACATCAAGTGGAGTGACACATCAACATGCCAACTAGACATGTACACTCACACTTAATTTCATTATTTGCAAAAAATACATTTACAAAACAAATAATAAGAATAGGAATTATCCAAGGTTGAGACACCTTATTCCTAACATTCTCCCACTTGTCGAACACCTTGTAAGAGCAACAGGAACATAATAGGAACTTTAACCGCTCTAGGCCAAAAGGCCCATAGACTCTGAACACCATCTGAACTTCTCAGTGCCCACTAGTTTCATTAATGCATCTGCAACATTCTTCATAGTATCTACCTTCTCTAAATTTACTTTTCCATCTTCCACCATATCTCTCACAAAGTGAAACTGCACATCAATGTGCTTCGTTCTGGCATGGAAAGTTGGATTTTTTGCAAGGCAAATAGCGCTCTGACTATCACACCAAATAGTAATCTGTTCTGCATCAACACCAACATTAGAACACAATCTCCTAAGCCAAATGGCTTCCTTACAAGCATGAGTAGCAGCCATGTACTCAACTTCTGTAGTGGACAAAGCAACCACAGGTTGTCGCTTACTCATCCAACTAATGGCACCACCAAACACAGTGAACACATAAGCACTGGTGGATCTCCTGCTATCAATATCACCTGCCCAATCTAAATCCACAAACCCACGAATACAAACTAAATGCAGAGATCCAAAAGAGTTACCATGATAACATATGGAGTAATCTAATGTACCCCTCAAATATCTAAATACTCGCTTAACTGCATCCCAATGTACCTGTCCAGGGTTAGCCATAAACTGACTCAAAACTCCCACTTCTTGGGCAATGTCTAGTCTAGTACAGACCATAGCATACATAAGACTGCCAACTGCACTAGCATAAGGTACTCTACTCATGTCCTCCACCTCACTAGGAGATTTTGGACAATCATCTACAGATAACTTTGTTCCCACAGAAATAGGAACACAAAGTGGTCTAAAATCTACTATGTTGAACCTATCCAACACAGACTTCACATACTTACTCTAACTCAACCAAAATCTTTCATCTCAAACTGTGCTAACAACTGAGATTTAAAATTAGAAATCATACCCTTACCCTTCCCAAACAGCAACATATCATCAACATATAATGCAACAATAAGAAGGTGAACATTTTCAACTTTGAAATAAACACAATGATTTGATTTTGATCTTACAAATCCAATTGACAACACAAAGGCATCAAACTTA
The DNA here is from genome assembly GCA_027943335.1 of Chamaecyparis obtusa. Lineage (NCBI taxonomy): Eukaryota > Viridiplantae > Streptophyta > Pinopsida > Cupressales > Cupressaceae > Chamaecyparis > Chamaecyparis obtusa. Next base: position 766,205 of record BSBK01000625.1, on the reverse strand, counting down.
AGGTACCACATCCTAGGAGATTTCTTCAAACCATATAGAGATTTCTTTAATCTGCAAACTAAGGATTCTTTACCTTTAACAATGTAGTGCTCAAGCTGTGACATATAAATCTCTTCCTCCAAATCACCATGAAGGAAAGCTATCTTCACATCCATCTGTTCTATCTCTAAATCATATGATGCAGCAAGAGATAATAGAAATCTAATGGATGTCAACTTTGCAACAGGAGAGAATATTTCACCATAATCTATTCCCTCTACCTGTGAATAACCCTTTGCAACCAATCTAGCTTTGTACCTTTCAACACTTCCATCTGCAAAAAATTTCTTCTTGAACACCCATTTACAGCCAACAGATTTTCTCCCTTTAGGAAAAGGTACAAGGTCCCAAGTTTTTTTTTTCTCCAATGAAGCCATCTCGTCATCCATAGCCTCAATCTAGGAACCTGCATCTTCCTTGCCCAAAGCCTCTTTCATAGATCTAGGCTCATCAGTGTTAGTAATCAAAGCAAAGGCACAACTGGAATCTAACATAGAATAACCAAACCTTTCTGGTTGCTTTCTTTCTCTTATGGATCTCCTCAAGGGCTAAGGTTGAGGTTGTTCTTCCTCTTCTTCTGAACTATCAGAGCTTCTAGAGCTCTCCTCATCATTAGATCCAACATGGTCCCTCTGTTCAGTCTTCTCAAGGGTAGGAGGCAACTGAACAACATCTTTTTCCTTTTCTTTTTCATCTGGTTGTAGCACAATAGGAGAAGATGTTAGCTATCTGAAAATAACATTACTACTATACAACACCTTACTAGTCATGGGATCCCAAAGCTTGTATCCTTTCACACCAACACTGTATCTGATGAAAATATATTTGACAACTTTGTTTTCCAACTTAGATCTTTTCTCCTTTGGAACATGTGCATAAGCTTCACAACCAAAAACACGAAGATGTCTAATTGAAGGCTTCTTACCAGACCACACCTCCATGGGTGTCTTACCAACAAGAGCTGATGTAGGAGATTTGTTAACCAGATAGCAAGCAGTGGCCACAGCTTCAGCCCAAAACCTTTGTTCTAAACCAGCTTCACTAAGCATACTCCTAGTCTTCTCCATCAGTGTCCTGTTCATTCTCTTTGCAACTCCATTTTGTTGTGGGGTATAAGGAGTTGTCTTATGCCTCTCGATACCTCATTCTTTATAGAACTATTCAAACTTTACCGAGAAAAACTCACCACCATTATCAGTTCTCACACACTTAATCTTCTTACTAGTCTGATTCTCTACAAGGGCTTTAAATTCCTTGAACCGACTAAAGACTTATGTCTTACTTTTAAGGAAATAAATCCAAGTCCTACTATAATCATCTATGAAAGATACAAAAAATATAGACTTGGAGATTGAAGGAACTTTTACAGGACCAAATACATCAGAATGAATAAGATCCAAAACATCAGAAGATTTGTGAGAACTAGAGTAAAACTGAACATGATTTTGTTTACCATAGACACAATGTTCATAGAAGTCAAACTTGAGATTGCAATCATTTAACCCCTCAATGAGGTTTTTATTCTTCAGGGTCCTAAGACCCTTCTCACCAATGTGGCCAAATCTCATATGCCACAACATCATCTTTTCTACAGGAAGCTTGTCTTCCAAAGTGTTTGCACCCTTAGGTACACTTATTGCACTGCGATCGGAACCCATTGCCAAAGTCTTCTTTGCTACTTGTTCAGATAGTGGTGATGAAGTGATAGCTTCTCTCTTCTTTGAAATAGAAGAACTATTTCACTGAGTAATGCATGCTTCAAGCTGAAACAAAGTACCTCTCCTAGTACCTCTAGCGAGCACCATAGAACCTCTCATCATCTTGCATTCATCTTTCAAATAGAAAACTTGCACACCTACATCATTTAGCATACTTACAGATAATAGGTTTTGTGCCAAACCCAGAATGTGCATAACTCTTTGATTCCCTTTACTCGTCCATCGGGAAATCTGATAGTGACCCTTCTGCATCCAACTATCTTTAGGTAAGAATCATCACCCAAGTACACCTTTCCACCATCAAACTCTTCATATTTTGAGAACCAGTTTCGATGAGAGGTCATGTGAAAAGAAGCACCTGAGTCTACCAATCACACATCATCAGATGCATGGGCTGCCAAAGCTACAATAAAAGAATCTCCGTCTTCTTGAGATTTTCAGAAGCTGAATCTGATCCTTTCTTCTTCTTCTTCGATTCTTTGTAGTCCCTCCGGAAGTGCCCAGTTTTATCACAGTTCCAAGATTTCACCTTGGACTTTCTAGGAGTCTTAGAACTCCCATGAGATTTGGATCTACCCTTCTTTGACTTGTTGTCATTCTGCTTTCCTCTGTCATTGGATCTCCCGCGAACAGCAAGGGCTTCCTTAGACAAATCCGAAGTCTTTCTTCGCATCTCCTCAGATAGCAATGAAGACACCACATCATCCATATGGAATGTGACTATAGTGCTTCCGAGAGCCATCACAAGATGGTCCCACAAATTCGGCAAGGAACAAAGCAGGGTCATACAATGATCCTCCTCCTCGATCTTGGCATCGAAGGATGCCAACCATGCAATCAATAAATTGAAATCATTGAGATGATCAGTTACGGATCCACCTTCCTCCATTCTTAAAGAATACAACTTATTTCTTAGGAACAACTTATTCACTAGAGATTTGGCCTGATACACAAACCCAAGTCGTTGCCACAAATAATTTGCAGTAGTCTCATCAAGAACATTCAGAAGAATGACATCTGCTAGACAGAGTCTGATGAGACCCTTAGCCTTCCGATCCTTGATCTCCCAATCTGCTTGTGATATCATTGTAGGTTTCACATCAAGTGAAGTAGCCTCCCATAGATTGCAGTCTTCAAGCATGTCTTCCATCTTGAGTTTCCACAACTCAAAATTAGTGCCATTAAATTTCTCCACCTCCATTCTACTGTATGAGGAACTTGCCATCTCAATCTGCAAATAAGATTCAGAATGCTCTACACAAAACTCCCACTCAACTTGAGATTAGCTCAAAAAACCCTACCCAACAACTAGGATCAAAATTTGATCACGCTCTGATACCACTTGTAAGGAAACTCATGTGCGGAAACAACTTCCTACACTAATCTCTAAAGGAAAGTATTGTGCAAATTCTATTTAAATCCTTACAATTTTAGATTCGTTAACTACTTTAACAAAGATATTGCAGCCATATACCATGCATACAGAAAATAGATAGAGAAGATTGAAACACATAAACACAAAGATATGCCGGTGGGGAAAAACCTTTCGGTAAAATAACCCCACCCCTCCAAAACCTGCACAATGTATTATCTTCAACACAAAGACTACAACACACTTGCAATGCAAGTTCTTTAGGAGATGAGAGACTAGTAAAACTTATTATCTCTCCCATAGAAGTAGCATCATATATATAGAATCCTTAGGACCCAACAAATACCCAAAAAAGGAGTTTGGCATCCAACCACCAAGACCCATGCACAAAGCCACATGTACATAGCTATTACATGCAATCCCAAGAATAGGCGTCCATCCCTAGAATAGACTATGACATCTTGTCATAGAATCCGCCAAAAAATAACGGTCACAAAAGAAGTGTAAGAGAATCTGTCATACCAACCTATTTTTGGCATATTCTCTTACACACACCAACCACTTCTTCTTGGGTGCCCAAATAGGCCCAAGTCATAAGATTCTCTTACACCTATCATAGCACATTCCTTAAATAGTTCTTACACATCATAGGAATCTGTCATTATCATTTCAGTCATGATCTCGTTATGCACAAGATGTCGACACATCAAGTGGAGTGACACATTAACATGCCAACTAGACATGTACACTCACACTTAATTTCATTATTTGCAAAAAATACATTTACAAAACAAATAATAAGAATAGGAATTATCCAAGGTTGAGACACCTTATTCCTAACAATAAGATATCTGCAAATTTCCACTTCTTTAACTCAAAATCAAAATTCACAAGTTTATCGATTGATAAGAAACTAAAATTTAATCAAATAAACACATCCATCACAATGAATGAAACACATAACACAAATATTTTCACATGGAAACCCAAATGGGTGAAAACCATGGTGGGAATGATGACCCATGAATAATCTACTCTTCTAAAGTACACCCTATTAGGATCTTAACCCTATTATGAGTTTACAAAGATACTATTAGATGCTACCCAGTTATGGGATTTACCTCTAGTCCTATTAGGAGTAACTCTATTAGGAGATTTAAAATTGAAGTTAATGAGCCACTATGTTAAGAGATTTATAAATAAGACCTATTAGGGTCTACCTTGTTAGATAACTAATAGGGGGGATGAATTAGCTAAGTCCAGTTATCCTACAGTCCCAAATCTCTCAGCTATATATATTAAAACTTTTTAATTAAATAATCAACTCGATAAAATATCAATTGTGCCTTTCTCTTCATGTACCGATTACCAGTAAATTAAATATTGTATTCACCAATCTATCCAGTTATAGAAATTTGTAAAGTAAAATAAAAATTCAACACGTCACACACATATAACACATATATTTTTAATGTGGAAACCCTATTAAGGAAAAAACCACCTGGGACCGGTAATCCAAAATAATTTACTCTTCTAAAGTGAGCTTGGTTAGGAGCCAACCCTATTAAAGATTACAAAACACATTGTGAGGTGTGACCTAGTTAGAGGATTTATCACTAATAGTTCTCCTTTGACCAAACATTCACTATGGGGTCAACAAGAAAACAATCAACATTCATTGAATGTCATATTGAAATACAAAAGATTGTTAAGTCTCACTTGGTTAAGATATTTATCTATAACAATGGTTAAATTGATACAGTAATAATTTGATTCAAATACAACTTTGATTTGCAGATTTGCAAATCTATGATAAGATCAAAATACCTCTGGTCAATAATCAATTCAACATCAATGTTTCCTCTAACTCTATTTTGCTTGGTATATGCTTTCTCTGACGCTCAGTGTTGTCTGCAGTTTTTCTCGGTTCTGTCTTCAACCAATTTGATCAGTATTGCATTAAAACAATCCTTTTTCATTTGAATTCTCCCATAGTATCAAAATCCCCAGACTCAATAATAAATCTCATGTCTCCTTATATAGACATCATAAGCCATTTATTTTTATTCGTATATTTTGCCTCTAAATCTTCACCACTCATTTTTCCTCTTTAACCTCCCTCGATAGTTGTGTCATTTACACATTTCATTCTCCTTCATTCTATCAATCTTGAATTTTATCAATCGTTTGATCATCATAACAAACATTATCTTCTACCTCAAAATCATAAGCAATTGTCTAGCTCATCATTTTAGTCGGTTGTTATAAACTCCATTTATTTCTTGCACTTGGTCAATACCAAAATGCATCGGTGATTACCTGCTCGGTTAATACTATACTTGGTATACACTGCACTTGCTTGATGTATAAAGAAATCTTCATTTTCAGACCACATAAACTTGTTCAGTTCTAATCTTCAATACATAATAAAATCATGTAATACAATAAGGTCATCAACATAATGCCATAGACTCATCAATAAGGTACCCAATGTATACCATATCCATATCTTTCATATCCATCTTATCTTCATGTAGATATCTCATTCCTTTAACATTTTCCTTCTTTTGATATTTGTAACTATCATGATAAGTACAGTAAAAAATAGTTGACATCAATGACATTACATTAATTGATTTAATTGTCTTACATATACTTTAGTAGCTCAGTGATCATCAATCATTGTCTCTCACTTGTCAAACTTTCCTTCAAGATATTTAATCAGTTGTGGGTTATCAATCTCTCCCTTTGGCATTGATGGCAACACAATATGAAATATGCCATAGAATACCAAACATTTGTTCTACAACTCTGTAAGCAAATGTTGTAACTTGGTAAGCTCTCCCTAGCATGTATATGTTATATGTTTAATCACTACACAACATTAACATTCCATGCAAACTCTCCCTGTGGATTTGATCTTTTTCTTGTGTATCTTTTCTCTCCCTTTGAATAAATATTTCATTGATTCTCACTCTCCCTTTGACAACAATGCCAAAAAGAATAAATAACTCTTCAGTAGCCAAAAATATTATCTTTGGTGTTCGGTTCAAATTAAGTACCTTTCATGTACTGATATGCAGTGTCAGTTTGTTCTCCATCTTCTAGCTTTCACAACCTTAGGAAATCTAAAGTGTGAGAAATACGCATCAACATCATTTGATATTCTAACAAAGTATAGGTTGATGCAACTGTTGGATGTTTCTGATCAATTTAATATGTTTAATCACTACATTATCTTGTTGAGTGTTGTTGGAATCAATATTGTTTTCATTTGTGTTTTGTCACTGATGTCAACATATATTTCTATGAAAAGAACATATTGGTTATTACAGTGTAGAGATACTGTATGGATGATTCAAAATGAGCGAACACAATTTTGTGTATAGGTAAGTGTTGTGATCTTATATCTAAGATCACATGCTATAATAAGTCATATTGGTTGAGTTACAAAATATTTGGTGAAGACTAGTTCCTGGACTGTGACAGTGGAAATTGACAGAGTAAGTCTCTTTGTTTTGAATGTATCTTACAAATGATGTGGATTCGATATATGCGAGCTTAAGGGATGATAAAAAATGTATTGAGTAATGTTCTTTGATCTTAGAAATTCATGGGAAGTGTGATGATGTTATTTAGTGGCGTGTGTTTTGGAGGAGACCTATTTGGATCTAACTTCAAAATTGTAGCATGTATTATTGATAGCAAGCATGGATTACAGATGTTGGACCCTGATTATTGAATTATAATTATTGTACACTTGTTTTAGATACCGTGTGTAACTTAGCAAGGGGTTATGTAATTATTTACATATTATGAAAGCCTAATTGTCCAACCTAGTCATTTTATTGAAATAGGGTATATATGTAAGATCATATATATATATATATATATATATATATATATATATATATATATATATATAGAGAGAGAGAGAGAGAGAGAGAGAGAGAGAGAGAGCATAGAAGGAATGTAAAAAGAAGATTGTGGAAGTTGCAAGCTTGTATCTGCTGGATGTAGAGCAGAGGGTAGTTTGTGTACTTCATTGGAACTGATCAAGAAAAGATTGTTTCTCTCAAACAGTTCACAAGGATTGTGTATTTCCTTTATATACACTTGTGTTGCAAACAATGAGTTCTAGAGGTAGACATAACCTTCTTTAGGTAGTGAGCCTACTCTTTTCTTTGACTCCTAACAGGGTCTATTCTTTAACATGGACTGTGTAACGTAATGTTCTAATAAGCTCCTCACATGGCTAGATCTTTTAACGAGGATACAATATTATCAGTACATCATTTCTAGGTGCTAATTCCCATTAGGGTTTTACCTTTAACAGGGTTTCCTCGACTATTATGTTATTTTGTTGACATTTACTGTGTTATCATTTTGGTATAATTGTTGTTTAAATTTTAATAATATGACATACAATTGATTCACCCCCACTCTCAGTTATGTTGGTGGACTGTTATTCCTAACAATTGGTATCAGAGCTATTGGTCCTTAGAGAGAAAGCTTAACCACTTGAGGTGATCTTGGAGATGACATTCTATATGAAGGATAGTCCAAATTTTGATCCTAAAAATTTTGACAGTTGGAAGAACAAGATGCGAACACATTTGCTATGTTTAGGTATTGACTACTGGATGATCACAAAGAGTGAGGTAACCATGAAGTCTGAGGATGAATTAGATAAAGCTACTAACAATGTAATACTTGTTGATGGACTTAAGCATAACTTGTTGAGTGTTGGAAAACTGATGAACAAAGGGTATCAATTGAAATTCATTGATGGGAAATGTTTTATCATAAGTAAGACAAGAAATTTGATTGCAACTGGTACTAAATCTAGAGGTGATGTATTTGAGTTAAATACATCTAAAGCTTCTTATTTTGTTGCAAAGATAGATGATAGTTGGTTATGGCACAAAAGGTTTTGTCATGTTAATTTTGATAATATTGTAAAGGAAAGCTTGACTAATGCAGTGAGAGACCTACCTAAAATTGTAAAACCATCTAACACTATGTGTAGAGAGTGTGTTATGGGAAAGCAAACTAGAAGCAGTTATAAAAGTAAATCATATACAGCAAAAGGAAAGTTGGATCTAGTACATATAGACCTATGTGGACCTAAAAGGACAAGATCATACTATGGTGAAAGGTACTTTATACTTTTTGTTGATGACTTTTCTAGAATGATATGGAATACTTACTTGAAAGAGAAATCAGAAGCATTTGACAAGTTCAAGTTATTCAAAGAAAAAGTAGAGAATGAATCAGGCTTAAAGATAAAATGTTTGAGATCAGATAGAGGTGGAGATTTTACTTTAGATCTATTCAATTCATATTGTGAAGAGCATGGAATACATAGACATACATATGCTCCTAGGACTCCACAACAAAATGGGATAGCAGAGTGAAGAAACAGAACAATATTAGATGTTGCTAGGACAATGTTTCTAGAAGGAAATATATCTCATGTACATTGGAGGGAAGCTGTTGGGATAGAAGTATACACATTAAATAGAATTCAAATCAAATAAGGTAAAAATAAGACTCCTTATGAATTATGGTTTAATCATACTCCTGCTATAAAATATTTCAGAATATTTGGAAGTAAATGCTATATCAAAAGACATGATGAAATAGGAAAATTTGATGCTAGAAGTGATGAAGGAATTTTTCTTGGCTATTCTAATAAAAACAAGGCTTACAAATGTTTTAAACTAAGATTGAGAAAGATGATTGAAATTAATAATGTGAAGATAGATGAAAAGTTTCAGATACAAGAGAGAATGTATGATTATAGTCAGAATACAGAAATCAGGGAAGTTTCTACTACAGAAGAAGAAGAACATTTTGAGACTGATTGTGAGAATGAGATTTTTGATAATGACACAAATGAATTTATTGAGACTCCCAAGACTCCGAGGTATGTTAAGAAAAACCATCCTGAAAATCAAATTATTGGTAATTTAAGTCAAGGAATAATGACTAGATCAAAGATAAGGGAAGAAATTTGTTTGATTTCTCAAGTTGAACCAAAGACTACTAATGAAGCTTGTAGAGATGAATCTTGGATCAAAGCTATGCAAGAAGAGTTAGATTAGATAAAGAAAAATAACATTTGGGAATTGGTTCCTAGACTTAAAGACAAAAACATAATAGGAACTAAGTGGGTTTTCAGAACAAAATGAATGAAGAAGGAATTGTTGTAAGAAACAAAGCAAGACAGGTTTGCAAATGCTATTGACAACAAGAAGGAATAGATTTTGAAAAGAGATAATTTTCTCATATTTCTAGGTTGGAAGCTGTGAGACTATTTTTGGCTTATGTTGTACATAAAGACTTCAAGGTATATCAGATGGATGTAAAATATAAATTTCTAAATGGGGATCTTGAAGAGGAGGTATACATAGAACAACCTGATGGATTTCCTTTGACAGAAGATGAAGACATGGTTTGCAAGTTGAAGAAGGCACTATATGGACTGAAGTAAGCACCAAGGGCTTGGTATGTAAGGCTAGACAAGTACTTACTTTTCCTTGGATTCAGAAAAGGTAATGCTAACAGTAATTTGTACTTAAGGACTAATCAAGATGGAATTTTGATAATAGAAGTTTTTGTTGATGATATTATTTTTGGAGGCAATGATAAGACATGTAAGAAATTTTCTAAAGAAATGGAGAATGAATTTGAGATGTCCATGATTGGAGAAATGAAATTCTTTCTTGGACTTTAAATAAATTAGAGCAAGAATGGCAGCTTTATTTCTCAGACTAAGTATCTTAAAGAAATGTTGAATTTTTTTGGAATGGAAGACTGTAAACCTGTTGGTACACCCATGGTGAGTGGTTACAAACTGACAAATATTGATGAGACCAAGAGTGTTTTTCAGACCAAGTATAGATCAATGATTGGAGGATTATAATATATGACTCACTCCAAACCAAATATTACTAATACAGTTGGAATTGTGGCTAGATATCAAGCACATCCTAAAAAGACACACATGGTTGCTGTAAAAAAGGATATTTAAATACTTGAAAGGAACAATGGAATATGGCTTATGGTATGATAAAAATGATGACTTTGAACTACATGCTTATACTGATGTTGATTGGGCAAGGAACATTGATGACATGAAGAGTACTAGTGGAGGTACATTTTTTCATGGAAAAAGGTTGGTTTCATGGTTAAGCTAAAAGAAAGATTGTATAGCTCAATCTACTGCTAAATCTGAGTATGTTGTTACTGCTATTAATTACACTGAAATTGTTTGGATGAAACAAATGCTAAAAGATATTGGAATAAATTTTGTTGAACCTGTGGTTATCCATTGTGATAACACTAGTACAGTGAATATGTCAAAGAATCTTGTGATGTATTTTAAAACTAAGCATATTTCTATTATGTATCACTTCTTGAGAGACAAGGTAGAAGAGAAAGAAATAAGGTTGGAATACATTAGCACAAAGGAATTACAGATATCAGACATCTTTACAAATCCATTGCCAAAATATGCCTTTGAGTATCTCAAAGGTATGCTTGGGGTGCAAGCCCCTCCTAGTGAGAATTAAATGATGTAGGGATGCATCAGTCTAGAGGTATTCAGAGCTCTATCATCTTTTGGACTTGATGTATGGATCTACTCCTTAGGGGGAGTGATCATTGGAAATTTACAAAATACATTTGGGTGATTCAGTAGCTGGTTGATAAAAACTAAATAGAAGATAGTTGATGACTTATGGCTGCTTTTGCCATTGTTGTCAAAGGGGGAGAGATAATATGAGAAAATACTTATTGTATGGGGAGAGATACTATGGCGAAGAGTTCACTGTTTTGAGAAATTTGTATTGAGAGAGTATGGATTTGGGTTGATGGATTTTCCCATATGTTTCCATCAATGCCAAAGGAGGAGATTGTTGGATGTTTCTGATGAATTTAATATGTTTAATCACTACCTTATCTTGTTGAGTGTTGTTGGAATCAATATTGTTGTCATTATGTAATTTACTACAAGAAGAATGAAAGATTTGAACTGAAAGATTATATTGATGCAGATTGGGTAGGAAATGTGGATGATAGAAAGAGTACAAGCGGTGGTGCATTCTTTCTAGGAAAGAGATTAGTCTCATGGACAAGTAAGAAACAAAACTCCATTTCTCAATCTACAACAGAGGTTGAATATGTAGCAACAACAATTAATTGTTCAAATCTAGTGTGGATCAAGCAATTATTGAAAGGAATGAAGGAAGAAATTACTGAGCCAGTTGTTATCTTCTGTAATAATATAAGTGCTATCAACATATCAAAGAATCCTATGATGCACACAAAGACTAAGCATATAGCTATCAAGTATCATTACTTGAGAGAGCTAGTTCAAGATAAGGAAGTGAGAGTAGAATATGTGAATACAAAGGAACAATTAGTAGATATATTCATGAAGGCATTACCTAAGGATGCTCATGAATATCTAAGAGGTAAATTAGGGGTGATTCTCCTAACTAAGGCTACCTAGAATCAAGTAGGAGCATTGCATCAAATGTTTTAATCAAAATATTTGACAAATTGATACAAAGAAGGTCACACTTTAGGAGCTGCCTAAAGCTGTGAAGAAAAAGAAAATGATGTTAGCCAGTCATAAGCAATATGATAGAGAGAGTGTATATAGTACAAAGAATTGAAATGAATATATCTTCATGGTAAAGATGCAAGTGACAGGTACAAGTTTCTTTGGAATTGTTGTCAAAGAGGGAGAGATTCAGGAGAAGACTGTAGAGAGATTCAAAAGGAGTTATCAAGAGTAAAACTGAGGGAGAGATTCAGAAGAAATAACCCTAAGCAAAGAGGGAGAGATTGTAGAAAAGATTTAGTGCACAAACAAAGAGTGAAATCTATCTAAGAGGGAGATGACACTTAGCTAAGAATCAAAATGAAGCTAAGGATATTAATGAAGATCTGATACATAGAGGGAGTTGAATGAAGTTGCTTCATTACATATTTTTTGGATTGTATGGTAGAACATGTGGTGTTTTCATCAATGCCAAAGAGGGAGATGTTAGGAATGAATGCTGAATGTTTGGCATCCATTCTGTAGTAGTTGTTATTGCATTCATGACTATGATTGTCATTGATGTCAACATAGTGATCTTCTAGAGATTTGCAGAGGAGCAGACAGTGTTTGGATTAGCGCACGTGGGATATTGCAGATAGAGCTATGCAATGTTGAGGATTTAATATTTGATATGTTATATGTTTATGGTTAAGAGCGCAGACAATAATTTATTTATTCATGGAAGTTATGAGCATTTTGGTAAAAGCAGTATTCAGGCAATATTCTTGAGTAGAAGTTTGTGGAAATCGGATGATATCTCTTAATCAGGATGGAATCTAGTTTTGCACAGTTAAAGGGAAGTTGAAGACACATTGATAGTGACATGGATGATAGCACAAACTTTGAGGTCACACGGATGGAGAATTATTGTATTTGGAAGATGAAATTTTTGTGTAATTTTTGATGTAGCGCGTGGAAAATTTTATTTTGTAATTGGATGCCGACTCATTTGTAATTACTTGAGTGTGATATGAAGGAAGGAATGTTTTTCCTTGTTTGAATATGGTTGAATTTTAATGAACGCATGAAGTGAAGAAAAGATCTAATGCAGTTGTGAAAGTGGATTTGTGAAGGAAGACATGTGAAGTACATAGATTTGAAATTGAGATCTGGTGTAGCAGTGAGTGCGGTTTGGCACAGTCAGAGAAGAGGTAACATATTGTTGAGATCAATATTTTTTGGCATTATTCTATTGAGTAATACAAAGATCAGTTGGACAGTGTGTTCAGTGATCTTACCCTGAAGTTGTTTGGGCAGTGGGTCCTTCTGTCTTCCATAACTCTTAACAGGGTTAGAATCTTTTAGCAGGGATTCATATGTACTGAATGTATTTCATAAGACTCCTAACAGAGTCCATCCTTTCATAAGGAATATTCATATTAATGCATCTTTTGTGGGCATCATTCCCACCGGGGTTTACTCTTTGATCAAGAGGTTCCCTAGTCAACATATCTTGTGCCATTCTGTTATTGTGTATGAATATCTTTCTATGGTTGGTAATTATATTGCTTACATAGTTAAATGTTGTTGAAGTTGATAAAAGCCATAATTATCTGATAACTGATTCACCCCCCCCCCCCCTCTCAGTTATCTTGGTGGAATTTACTTTCTAACAATTGGTATCAGAGCAACAGGTCCTTGAAAGAGAAGTTTAATAGCTTAAGGAGATCCATGGTGAATTTCAGGAAAAAAAGCCCTAAGTTTGATGGAGTGAATTTTGACAGTTGGAAAGAAAAGATGAAGACACATCTACTGTGTTTAGGACCAGGTTATTGGTTGATTATAAAGAATGAGAAGACTATCATTGGAGAGGATGATCTTGAAACATGTTCTGGTGATGAAAGATATCTATTCATGTGTAACATACTTTCCAGAGAAGCACTTTTGACAGCCCTTTCAGAGAATGAGTACAGTCAAGTAAAATGTTTGAAAACATCTCATGAAATTTGGAAAGCTTTACACTCTACATTTGAAGGTGATGAACATGCAAAGAAAGTTAGATTACATAATTGGATATGTGCATTTGAAGATATAAGAATGATGAAAGATGAATCTGTTAGAAGCTATATTGGTAGAATGTCAAAAATTGTTGCAGGCATAAAATCTTGTGGAGGAACAAAGACAGAGAATGAAGTGATATGGAAAATTCTGAGGACATTGACTTCTGTGTTTAAATAGACAACACAGATGATTGAACAAGTTATACCTTGTACTTCAAACCTTACAAGAGAGACTCTTCTTGGAAGATTGGAAGTAGTAGAAATGAACTTGAAGTTATCAGGAGACTTGCCTAGAATGGAGATAGCATTAAGTGCTCTTAGTGTTTTCCCTACTTTGTCTAGAAGCATCAGTGTGAGTGGAGATTATGCTGGCGACAACAGATCTAGAAATGAAGAAGACAGGAAGATTGAAGAAGGTATTGCCTTGCTTATGAAGAGAGAACCAGATGGTAAGAAAAATTTTAAATGTTGGACTTGTCAAGAATATGGTCATTTTGCATCTAAATGTCCTAAGAGAGTTAAAAAGTACAGAAACAATTTCAAGCCTAGAAGATCTAAGGAATGTTATTATGCTAATAATGAAGATCTTGAAGCTAGCATAGAGAGAGCTCTAAGTGAAAGTGATACTGAGAATAATGATGACATAGGATTCATAGCAATTAAAGAAGAAAATCCTGAAACTGATGTTAAGGAAGAAAAAGCCCTAGTTTCTCAAGTTGAAAAGAAAGCTAATTGGATTATAGATAGTGGTTGTTCACATCATATGACTGGAGACATGAAAAAATTCATAAAGTTTAACAACTATGATGGAGGAGTTGTTAGAGTTGGAAACAATGCACCTTGTTTGATTAAAGGTATAGGATCTATTACTCTTGATGGAAAGAATAATATTGATGATGTTTACTTTGTGGATGGTTTGAAACATAACTCTTAAGTGTTGGACAGTTAGTTGATAAGGGATATCAAGTTTGGTTTACTGAGAAAACTTGTGTGATAAAGGATAAAGATGGAAATCTAATTGGAACTGGATCTAGAACCAGAGGTAATGTATTTTAGTTGAATCCTACTGAGATGACATGTTTGATTACTAAGATTGATGACAGTTGGTTATGGCACAAAAGATTTTGTCATATAAATTTTGAAAAACATTGTGAAAGTAAGCACTACACTTGTAGTAAGGGATTTGCCTAAAATTATGAAGCCTACTAACATGATTTGCAAGGAATGTGTGATGGCTAAATAGAAGAGAAGTTCTTTTCCCAGTAAGAAGTTTGCATCTACAGAGAAGTTGGAGATTGTTCATACAGATTTGAGCGGTCCTACAAGGACTAGAGGATTCTATGGAGAAAGGTATTTTATGATTCTTGTTGATGACTTTACAAGAATGATGTGGATTACATTTCTTAAAGAAAAATTTGAAGCATTTGATAAGTTTAAGATCGTTAAGAATAAAGTTGAGAATGAATCTGGAATGAAGATTAAATGTTTGAGATCTGATAGAGGTGGAGAATTTACATCTAGAGAGTTTAACACCTTTTGTGAAGTGAATGGTATTAAGAGACAATTTTCAGCCCCTAGAACACCTGAACAAAATGGTTTTGCGGAAAGAAGAAATAGATCAGTGACTGAAGCAGAAAGAGCTATGTTATTTGAGAATTATTTGGCGAAGATATTCTGGAGAGAAGCTGTAATACCTCTCCTATGGTGATACTTAGACTTTTCTGATTTGGACATTTTATTATTATTATGGTCAAGACTATACATTTACATTTATGTTTTGTGGATGATGACATGATGAATATGCTCATTTATGGTTAGTAATTACATGTTTATGAGATTAAAAAATTATCTATTTTTATATGTTTATGGATCTAACCCAATTATTTGAATCTAACCACTATCATGATGTTTTATGTTTCATGGATGTGTCTGATGTGTTTTTCATGACTCCAGGATGAAGTCGTAGTTACTCACTTAGTTGAGGTCCACACGATGTATCGATCCTGGTCATTTGCTTGCATATATCTGATTTGTATCTCCATATGTATATATATATGTATCTCTTCTTGGTGATGCAGGATTGCAGGTACCGGGTATCGTCTCCACCTGGCTTCACAGGTCTGAGCGATCCCTCAAAATCCTCGATCGTTGTTGTTGTTACGGAGGTATCACCAGGTCCACAGGAAGAAACTTCACCTTTGATCCTTTTATCCTTAGGTGGGAAGTGTCGAGTCAGTCCCTTGTGTGAATGTCTTATGTGGTTTTGTAGTTGATGGAATTGTGGATCTTGTAGCTAGTTCTTGCCTTCGTGATATGTTCAATTCTGTTAGTAGATCATGGATGTAGATTATTGTTCATTTGAGGGTATGATTTAGTAGCATATCTCATTAGGAGCGATTTGAAGTGCAATTAAACCATGTGGTTTTAATACCCATGATAAGGATTAATTTTATGGTATTTTAATGTCTAAGGAAATATTAATAAAAAAAAAAGGTTTTAAATAATAGTGGTAAAATTCTAACCTATGTTAGTGGCTACTTAATATATACATATATATTTTAGAATGGGGATTAAGGTATGAATAAACAATATAGTTTATAATAATGTTATTCTAATGTTTAACATTAATAATAATGTACCTTATTTATCGTATTATTTTATAATACTAAATAACGACAAAGAGTCTATAGCAATAAAAATAATAATATGTTTTATAATAATAATATTATGCTTGTAATAATATTTATAATAATAATAATATATGTACACATAGGCATATGGGTGCACACATATGCATATGCATACATATATTTATATATAATTAGTACCATGTAATTATTTATTATATTAATAAATAATTAGATCAATTAGCGGTATGGTAAATAGGATTATCCTATTACCATAGTTGAATAATTTAATAAATTGTTTTAAGATTATAATATTTATTTTAATATCCTTAAATTTAGGGACTTAGATTATAGTTTATTTATTCCTTTACGGGAATGAGTTTTCAAAACCATCTCATTAACGGATGGATAGTTGAGATGGTTGCACCGGTTGGATTACCTGTGCAACCACCTCCTCCATTCTATTTACAGGAAAGATTTCCTGTGTAAAAGGAGTTGGGAGAAGAGTTGATTTCGAGAAGAGGATTATTATTATTAATGTAGAAAATTTATATTTTTTTAAGGAGAGAAGTCTCGTATTCTATGAGTTTGGCATTTGGATTGTTACGGGTAGAGGCTGGAAGATTGCAAGCAAAGGGATTCAAAGGAGTGTTGGAAACATTGGAGAGGATTTGATCTTCCTTCTTCTCCAACTGGTCTTCGCAGGACTCCAGGTTGGAATCCATCCTGTGAAGTAGATTTATTTTGTAGAATGAATGTAAAAGTTAGATTTTTTGAAAAGTTTCTGTATATTGTACTATGGTTGCAAAATATATATATGCATTATTGTAGTATTATTATCTTGTGAAATAGTATTGCAGAATGTTTGTGTGTGCATTAATATTATTATTTTGTGTAATATTATTGCAGAGTGTTTGTGTGTGCATTAAATTTATTATTTTGTGTAATAGTATTGCAGAATGTCTGTGTGTGCATTAATGTATTATTATTATATTGTGTATTACTTTTACGGAATGTTAATACACTAATATACCATGTAATAACGTATTAAGGTATTTTGTAATAATGTATTATTACAGAATATTGATACAATATTGCATCATTGCTGGTTATATATATTATTGCTGGTCATATACATATATATTAATGTGCAATGCCAGCCATTCAATGTTCATGCTGTGGGATTGTTTTCTATTTCCGTGTGTACAAATTACAAGTTGCAAAATGTTTATGCAAATAGGCCATTAAAGTTTAGGACATATATTATTGTTGCATTCTCTAGCCATCTTTGTCGTTTATAGAAAGCCAGCCGTTTATAGAAGCCAACCGTTTATAGAAAGCCAGCCACTTATAATACACTGTCATTTCAATATAAACAAGATAACATTCCGTGAGGCTAGCCAAGCTGTTGTAGAAGTTTATCAGGAATGAATATCACTGTGGTTTGGCCGAATAATATTTTCTGCCTATGTTGTTTACGTGCACGTATATTAGGGTTAGGGTGGAAGAATTTTAATATTAAAACCAAAGTAAAATTTTTAGACCAACTAGCACAATAATTATACTTTCGCTTTATACAAGTATAACATTTAAGTTTACGTTATACTTTAATTTCTTATAGTTTAATTTCTTATACTTTAAGTTATACTTGTATAAAGGGATTAGGTACCCTTTGAATCCATTGGAATAGGTTTCAGGTTCCTAGGAGTTAAGTTGTAACTTTTAAACTTTAGATTTTTAATTAAATCAGACTTAGTCAATTTTCAGGGTTAGCCAAGTTTTAGGTTTAGAAAGCAATATTGTATAAACCTGAAGATTGTTCATTCCTTGTTTAGTGGAGATTATGTTCAGTACATTTAGATGTCTTTATTGAGATAGAATGTTTGTAAGGAGCAGTTTAGGGTTTAGAGTCAAGACATTCTAAACATTCTTAACGTACCTAATTTCTCTAAACATACATAACTATCCTATTATTTTCAATTCTTTGTAGTAGTTCTCAAATGTGTTTATAATATGATTTTACTATGTGTATGATGTGATTGCGATATGTGGTTTGAGGGTAGAAAACCTAACGACACCTAGTGAGTGGCTCTCAGTGCGGGGCCGGGGCCCTAAGTGGCTAGAACCAGGATAACCGACTGAAGAGTTATTTAACAAGTGAAAACCTAATTAAACTTATGGGAATGGGTTAAAACATTAAAAAGATTAAATATGCCTCACCCATGCCATTGGCGCTAGTAAAGGCTATGGATGGGAGTGGGAGAAGGTACCTATGCGTAGGTACGATCGAATGACTCTTGTCAGTACGAAAGGCATTTGATCCCGCATGTGCCTACTTGCGGGCTGGGGCCCAGAGTGGCTAGTACTAGGACAACCCAAGGGGTGAGGGCTATGTGATGAAACTCACTTAGGTTGTTGCTTAGAGTTTCTACCAAGCCTTAGAACCTTTTGGGAAAGATCTATACTTTGACTCTCTTTTCATTTGCTATTTTGGGAAAGATTACCCAACCCTAGGTTTGGCCTAGCTATTCCTTCTTTGTGGACCTTGGTGTTTATCTCCTAGCACGGGGGAGTGGGCCTTATAGGTATCCACGTGGTTGGGTGGTAAACATTTTTGTCGAGGTATCTTTTGCAGATATAGTGCTTGAAGATTCATGCTTGCTTATGTACCAGTTTTGAAGAATGAAGGCCTTGTGATTATATTTCATGATGTAAAATCTTGTTACCTCTCATGAGGAGTTGAATGCAATGTAATCAGTAATGTATTTCAAAATGATGTATTTGGAATGGGTAGACTTAGGAAGAAGGGAAAAGGGAAATGTGAACTTTATGTTTAAGATGTATGTTGGGAAAGAAAGAAAGATTTTGAAAAATTTCAAGTTATGTAGCATGTTTTCATTATTGTTGTTTAAGTGAAGCTTTTGAAAAAATAAAAGGTAGTATATTTGTAATGTATCAAATAAGTTAGATAAATTCTATTTGATTTAAAAGTTACAATGTTCATAAAAGATTCTTAGGAATATAGATGGTGTTAAGAAGAAAAAAATAAATAAAATTGAAATGAAAGTACTTTGTATTTCATAAAGAATCTTCTAATGATATGATGTAATTTTCTTGAGAAGTTATCTTGTTCTTAGTTTAATTATGAACTTAAATGAATCATGGATTTAATAAGAAGGGAACCTAGGAGGAATCTAAGTTTAAGTTTTGATTACATAACTCTTTTCAAAGTTCAAAAATTTTTCATAAATTTTTACTTAGGTTTTCTTTTGTTAAGAGAATCTTTGTTCTCTTCCCTGGTTCCCTTGCGGGGCATGACAGAAGTAGTGAACACAATAATGTATACAATGTATAGAGTACAAATCAGAGCAGACACAGACAAGACACCCTATGAATTATGGTTTGGATATGCACCCTCAATTAAGTATTTTAGAATTTTTGGAAGCAAATGTTATATAAAGAGAGACGATGATATTGGAAAGTTTAATCCTAGAAGTGATGAAGGTATATTTCTTGGATATTCTTTGAAGAGAAAAGCTTATAGATGTTACAATAAGAGAACTAAGACTATTGTTGAGAGTGCAAATGTTAAAGTTGATGAAAAGTTCAAAATTCAGAAAAGAATGCTTGATTATGAATCTGATGAAGGAACTCATCCTAAGCCTAACACTGAAACTACTGAATTATTCTATGAGATTGATAGTGACTTGTTAAATGAAAGCCATAGTGAAGTTATTGAAGAACCGACACCTGAAGTGAGATCTGAAACAGTGACACCTAATAGGAATTTATCAAGGAATCATCCTGCTGAGCAGATGCTTGGAAGCATTGACAAAGGAGTTCTAACTTGAAATAAGGTACAAGAATAGTTATGTTTGATTTCTCAAATTGAACCTAAATCTACTAGTGAAGTTTGTGAAGATGAACATTGGATTAAAGCTATGAAAGAAGAACTAGATCAGATTGAAAAGAACAAGACTTGGGAATTGGTCCCTAGACCTAAATATAAGAATGTTATTAGAACTAAATGGGTATTCAAAAACAAGATGAATGAACAAGGATTAGTAGTAAGAAACAAAGAAAGATTGGTATGTAAGGGATACTCATAGCAAGAACGAATTGACTATGAAGAAACTTTTGCACCAATAGCAAGAATTGAAGCAGTAAGAATGATTTTGGCCTATGCAGCTTATAAGAAATTCAAAGTATATCAGATGGATGTGAAGTCAGCATTTCTAAATGATGAATTGGAAGAAGAAGTCTACATTGAGTAGCCTGAAGGTTTTCCTTTGACTCAAGAAGGAGACATGGTGTGTAAACTGAAGAAAGCATTATATGGACTAAAGCAAGCACCTAGAACTTGGTATGCAAGATTGGATAAGTATTTGTTAAAATTGGGATTTACAAAAGGAACAACTGATAGAAATCTGTACACAAAATAAATTGAAAATGGTTTGTTGATTGTAGTTATTTTTGTTGATGACATTTTTTTTAGAGGATAAGATGAAGATAGTGACAAATTTGCTGATGAAATGAAGACTAAAGTTGAAATGACTATGATTGGTGAAATGAAATACTTTTTGGGATTACAGATAACACAGATCAGTGATGGTATCTTTGTAAGTCAGACAAAGTACCTGAATGACTTTTTGAAAAGATTTGGAATGGGTAATTGTAAACTAGTAGGAACATGTATGGTAACTGGACATAAATTATCTAGCACAGATGAAACATTGGTAGTTGAATAGAAAAAGTACAGATCTATGATTGGAGGATTGCAGTACTTGACTCATACAAGACCTGATATAGCACATTCAGTTGGAATTGTAGCAAGATTTCAAGCTGAACCTAGAGAATCACATTGTTGGAAATTTAGCTAATGTGGATGCATGGATGTTGTCATTATGGCAACATATGATCTCTATTGAGAGCGCAGAATCTGGAATGCAAGTATGGTAAATTAAAGAAATAAATTGTCTAAGTTTGGATACAATGATCCTGACAGAGAACCTGATGAAGATTTAGTTGGCGATGTCCACTGGAACAATATTTTTGTTTGTGTAGTTAATTGAAGCTTCTATAGAGTATGAGGATATCCCATCTCAGTGCACATAAAGTTTGGAGTAGTACAGACAAAGTTATTCAAAGTTTACCAAAGACAGTTTTGCAGACAAAATAGTTTTGGAGACAGTTTTAGCAAAAGAGTTAAGGGATTATTTTTGCTTGTCAAAATAATGACTTAACATTATGAAGGGACGACATCCTAGATGTTTACTCTTGGATAAATATTTTGGATTCTGACCATGTAAAGTTATTAGCTTTAATAACTCATATATTAGGCATACTTGAAATGTAATGAAAAAAAAGTTTGATATGTAAAAAGAAAGAAAAGATAACTTGTGATAGTTGTATATTGTGATAGCAGAAAAGGCTATTGATGTGAAGTTGTAAGCAGTACCATATTATAGTCAGAAACATTTTGTATTACCTGTTTGGGCAGTGAGCTCAGTTGGTGATCAGGTTTTGTAATCTAGCTCCTAACAGGGTTAAGGCTTCTAACAAGGCCTAAAGTCCTTTAACTAGGACAGATCTACTATATATTGTAAATTAACTCCTAACAGGGTCCAATATCCCTAACAAGATACTTTTGATTAGTGATCTTTGTGGGTACCATCCCCACCAGGGTTTTCCCTTGGTTAGGGTTTCCTCGAGAACATATGATGTGTTATGAGTTCTTTCTATTTACTACTATGTTTGTTAATTAGCTTGATAATCTTTATATGCACTAAAGTAATCTATTATATCCATAAGTGGGCAAAAGAAAAAGTTTGTGAAATACTGATTCACCCCCCCCCTCAGTATTTCCTATTTCTAACAATTGGTATCAGAGCACAGTTACTCGGAGAAGGAACATTCAAGGAAAGCTTAGCAGCTTGAGTAAGATCTCTATGGATATGGATCAACTTCAAAAGAATCTTGAAGAAGCTCTTGAACAAATTGATATGCTTACTGATGAAAGAAACTCCTTAAGAAGAAAATATGAAGATGCAAAGAATGCTATTGACAAATTAAAAGGTAAGATTGAAGATTTGAAATCTGAAAAGAAATTTGATATGCTTGTTGAAGATTGTGATGAATTAGAAAAAGAAAATGAGATCCTTAAGCATGAGTTGAAGATAGTAAATCTGAAGCTTAGTATGAAAGATGGAAATTTGAGATTTGATAATGAAAAATTGAAAATTGAGAATGAAGATCTGAGGTCAAGACTTGAAAAGGAAACATGTGAATCTGAAAAAGTAAAAATGCAGTATGTGGAACTTGATAAGTATAATAAAATTGTGAAAGGTGAATTAACTCAATCTAAACAACAACTTGAAAGGCTATATTCAAAAAGTGATAAGACTGAAAAACAAATTTCTTTTGAAGAAACATTCTTTGATAGGCCTGGATTTGGATATAGTATGTTTAGAACAAACCATGAAAGTAAGAAGCCAGATCTAAAGACATCTGAAAGTGTGGAGGAAATAAAGCTAGATGAGAACAGATTGGAAGATCCACCTAAAGAAGAACCACCTAGAGACAAAGAAGAATCAAAGCAAGAAGAATCAAAATAGGAAGAATCATCTAGAGGTATGCAAAGAGAATTCAAAGGTAGATGTTTTGCTTGTAACACTATTGGGCACATGAAGAGAGATTGCACAGGTAAGCAATTTAAACCTTTTAATGGACATTTTTATAATTGTCATAGTTTTGGACATAGAGCTAACAAATGTAGAAGACCTAAAGTAATTTTGAATAATTATGATAGAATGATTGGGAATACTAACAATGCAGATAAGAAATCTATTGAAGAAATGAATCAAAGAAAAGTGGTAGTATGTTTTAGATGCAACAAAGTAGGACAAATTGCTAGAAATTGCAGGTCACAGATTAACTAGCAAGGATAGAGATTTGGAAACAATGGAATCATTTGTTAGATATGCAACAATTTTGGACACTCAACAAGATTTTCCAGAATGAAAAATGGAGGTTATCATCATAACCCTAACCCTAGGAACAATGCACGAAGGAATGAAAATGCAGGAAACAAAGAGAAAGGTTGTTGTAGCAATGAAGATGAAGTAAAATTTGACAAAGGCACAGATCAAGGAGGTATAGTCAGCACTGAAAGTAGTCAGGAAGGTAATGTAACTGATGGTAAGGATGAATCTTTACTTGACCCTTCTTTAAGTACTTAAATTATGTAATTTTCTGTAGTTTAGGACTTAGGATTAGTGTAGATTAGGAATTTGAATGAGTTAAGTTTTGCGCAGTTAGATATAGGTTTATTATGTTGTACTAATGCTATGGTTAAGTGTGCAAAAGAAAATATTGTGTTTTGTGAGGTCACAGAAAGTTTTATGATTGCAGGTTTGCATCAGCTTTTTGAGGTTTTAGCGGCAAAATGAATGAATGTGATGTCAGATCGAGTTAATGTGAAGTGTTATAAGGTTGAAATCGAAGTCATTAATATTAAAAAGTGATTGAAAAGAGATTTGAAAGAAGAAAAGTGAGTTAAGGATGATTTGAAGAAGTTTGGAAGTAGTTTGCAGTGACGATCATACCGAAACCCTAGATTTGCAAAGTTGAGGTATTTCTTGATCTTTAATCAGTTGATAAGATGGATATTTCTATGGTTCATAATGTTAAGGATAAGAATAGAGCAAAGATTAAGAAAGAACCAGTAGAACCAACTGAAATTGATGATAGTCTAGCATTATCATCCGTACCAGATGGAGTATTGCACATTGAGAATGTTAAAGGATATTTAGGTTGTAAGTTTGAAACTTTGGGAGATGCAAATTTTAGTGATGATTACAGGAAATTGTACAATCAAGACATGTCAGTTAAACCAACTTATGGGCACCTAGAGAACAATGAAATTATCAAATATTCCATGAAGTATGAATTCAATGATGAGGAATGTACCAAGATCATTTTAAGTAGAATCCACAATGGGAAATTCTGGTTGGAGGATAGAGTTATTGATATAACTGCCGACCTAATTCATGAAGTTACTGGATTATCAAAAGTTGGAGAGATTCCACTGAATGAAAAGAACATGAGGAAGATTGTTTTAGATAACACTGGATCTAGTTATAATGGTAGAGGAATTGTGATAAGTAAGATTAAGCAAGATGATGTTAGGTACCTTTGCAAGATCCTAACAACTAAATTCTGTGGTAGTTCAAGGGAGGATGACATGGCTGCAGGAATGATTCATGTAGCTTATCTTATGTGTATTGAGAAGAAACCAGTAGACCTATGTGAAATTTTGAAAATTCAGTTATTTGAGAACTTAGAAAAGATTAAGAAGGCTAAGTACACACAGTTTAGATTTTCATCTCTGATAACCTATATGTTTTTCCATATTTTGAGAAGATTTCCTTACACATTTGATTGGAGTACAATGTGAACACAATGGAAAGAATTAACTCAGTTTACATGAAGCACCTTTTTGATAAAGTTAATGACAGTGTGAAGATTGTATTGAAGACTTTTCAGAATATTGTTAAGAACAAATCAAGGATTCCTCAATCCTTAGTTGAAAAGCATAAAGATGACATTTGTTTTATGGTTGACACTGATTTCACCTACATTGAAGCAGTTGAGCCTAGAATAGAATTCATAGACCCTCTTGGCTATGAAATATCTGAAGCATAAATAGTAGGATATGTGAATAGATTGTTAAAGTGTGAGTTGGATGGTCATGCAAATAGGTTTGGAACCTATGAAGAGAATTTCAACTCTGCAATAAGTTTGAGAGAAAAGAAGCAATCTAGTAAGAGAGTTGAATCTACTATGAAAAAAATATTGAAAGAATCTGGTATGTCAAGTCATGAGTTTGACATAGCTAAGAAGACTGCAGAAGCCTTAAAGCAAAGTGAAAATCTTGTAATTTCACCTGAGACATCAAGTGCAGATCCTGTTGATCCTATTGCAGTAAAGGTAAAAGTTGAAGTACCTGAAAAAGATGAAGGAGATAAATCTTTTTCTCCTATTCCTAGCAAAAGAGTAAAAGTGAGTGCAACAGGACCCGACAAGAGATAGAAAGTGGTTGTACCACCTATACCTAGAAATGTAGCAGTAATTAAAGATGATGATGTAGTTTCAGTCAAGAAGAAAACTTGGAAACCAAGAATTGAAAGAGTTAATGAAGATATATTGAAGCATGGAGACTTCACTAAGTTGAATAAATTCTATGATCTATATGGATCATTTGACAGATTGAACTTTGAAAATGTAATGGTTACACACATGATTGTGGCAAATAAGAAACTTAGCACTATTCATGGTAAGATCCCAGAAGATTTGTATAACAGACTTATGAATAGAAAATAAAGAGCACACGAAGAGGACATAAAGATGAGAGAACATGTAATCAAACAGTTCTGTGAGGTTAAGGATGAAGATCATTTGAAGAGATTCTTGAAGTCTCTTGGAACTTTATTGAGAACTAAGAGAAGAACAATCCTTATAATGGGAGGCAAAAAGGAGGAAGTACAAAAAGAGACAGAGCAAGCAGTAATGCAAGTTCTTGCAGATATAGTTGCAGAAAAGCATGTTGAATCAGACCCTCAGCAGAAGCAATCAGAGGAACCGCATGTAGAGAAAGTTGGTATTGAAGAAGTCCCATCTTCTTCACATATCAATATTGGCAAAGAATCAATGGATATTGAAGGCACCACAATGACTCTAGAACCATATGATGCAGTATTTCATGATCTAGGAAACATTGTTGACAATTTGGCTTTGGGAGAGTAAGAAACGATCACAGAATCATAAAAGAATACAGAGGCAGAGGAAGCACCAACTGTATTAGAATCAGTTCTAGTAGAGCAGACAGGCAAAGGAAAACAAATTTTGATAGAGGCCACTACCTCTAGTACACCTTCTATACCAGTTGAAGACATTAGTGCACCTGACAGTAAGAAGAGGCATATTGGTTCAATGTTTGAAGACCTTGGAAAAGAAGTTGAAGATGATGATTAGCTTGAGTTCATCACATCTCTAAATAAAATTATTGGAAAGAATAAGAAGGTGAAAGACCTTGAAGGCAAAGTTAGAGTTTTGACAGAGAAACTTGAGAGTGTGATCAGCACTAAGGTATCTGAATCAGATCCACTTGAGAAAGCTCAATTAGTAATAAATTCTTTTGACTCTGAATTTTCTAACTTGAAGGATATTGCTAAAATAAAAGTTCAGGAAGACTTTGAAGCAGAAATGCAAAAAACCTTAAGTGTAAATATTCGAAATGATATTGGTAGTTTAGATGTATGCATAAAGAATTTGAGGAGACATTTTGAGACAGGAAAGAATTTGTACATACAATGCACTAAATCAAAAATTCTAATAGTTGAAGAGGATAAGAAGATCAGAGAGAAGTTAGATGCTATTACAGCTGAGACAAACACCTTGACAAGCCCTAATGTCAAGATAAGTTCAGTTGAGAAGAACATAAGGAAATTGAAAGATGAAATCAGAATGTTAGCAGAGGAGAAGAACAGAAAGATGATTAGGGTTAACATCTTGAGAGAGCATGTCTCAATCAAGATATCAATTTTTGAAGATCAAATTGAGCAGTGTCTTCAGCAAAGACATCATTTCAGAAGTTTAGCTTCAATTCCCTGCAAGCTTGTGAGACAGCAGCATACGGATTGAGTACTCTACTCAATGTTGCTGATTCCATCAGGATGATATGGGAGAAAGATTTTGAATCTTGGAAGTTAGAGTTTGGTGATTGTGTTGCAAGCCTACCGGCTTTGCAGTAACTGATAATAAGGTATAAAATTTTTGAAATTTTTGTACACCCTATCTTTGTCATTGTTGTCAAAGGGGGAGAGATAGCAGAAAATTGAATATATGTTGAGGAAGGATACTCATAGGGGGAGCTATTCTATGGATTATGATATTGTATACATATTGTATAAAATTTTGGCCACAAATTTTGTATAAGTATTTTTTTTAAAAGTTTTGTTTGCACACTTAGCCAATTTTCCCATATGTTGCCACCAATGGCAAAGGGGGAGATTGTTGGAAATTTGGCTAATGTGGATGCATAGATGTTGTCATTATGGCAACATATGATCTCTATTGAGAGTGCAGAATCTGGAATGCAAGTATGGTAAGTTGAAGAAAGAAATTGTCTAAGTTTGGATACAATGATCCTGACAGAGCACCCGATGAAGATTTAGTTGGCGACGTCCACTGGAGCAATATTTTTGTTTGCGCAGTTAACTAAAGTTTCTATAGAGTATGAGCATACCCCATCTCAGTGCACATAAAGTTTGGAGTAGTACGGACAAAGTTATTCAAAGTTTATCGAAGACAGTTTTGCACACAGAACAGTTTTGGAGACAGTTTTAGCAAAAGAGTTAAGGGATTATTTTTGCTTGTCAAAATAATGACTTAACATTATGAAGGGATGAAATCCTAGATGTTTACTCTTGGGTAAAGATTTTGGATGCCGACTATGTAAATTTATTAGCTTTAATAACTCATATATTAGGCATACTTGAAATGTAATGAAAAAAAAGTGTGATATGTAAAAAGAAAGAAAAGATAACTTGCGATAGTTGTATATTGTGATAGTAGAAAAGGCTATTGATGCGAAGTTGTATGCAGTACCATATTATAGTTAGAAACATTTTGTATTACCTGTTTGGGCAGTGAGCTCAGCTGGTGATCAGGTTTTGTAATCTAACTCCTAACAGGGTTAAGGCTTCTAACAAGGCCTAAAGTCCTTTAACCAGGACAGATCTACTATATATTGTAAATTGACTCCTAACAGGGTCCAATATCCCTAACAAGATACTTTTGATTAGTGATCTTTGTGGGTACCATCCCCATCGGGGTTTTCCCTTGGCCAAGGTTTCCTCGAGAACATATGATGTGTTATGAGTTCTTTCTATTTACTGCTATGTTTGTTAATCAGCTTGATAATCTTTATATGCACTAAAGTAATATGTTATATCCATAAGTGGGCAAAAGAAAAAGTTTGTGAAATACTGATTCACCCCCCCCTCTCAGTATTTCCTATTTCTAACACACATTATGTAGTAGTGAAGGGGATATTAAGATATTTAAGAGGCACAATGGACTATGTATTGTGGTATGAAAAATTTGATGATTTTACCCTATGTACATATACAAATGCTGATTAGGGAGGTAGTGTTGATGATAAAAAGAGCACCAGTGGTGGAGTCTTTTTCCTTGGAGGAAGATTGGTTTCTTGGCTAAGCAAGAAGTAGAATTGCATTTCAGAAAGCACAATAGAAGCAGAATATGTAGCAGCAACAAAAATTTGTAACCAGATAATTTGGATGAAGCAAATGATGAAGGACATTGGAATAAAGTTTGTTGAACCTGTTGTTATACATTGTGACAACACTAGCATAGTTGGTATGTCTAAGAACCCTGTATTGCATTCTAAGACAAAGCATATAGAGATTAAGTATCATGTAGTAAGAGAGAAAGTTTCTGAGAAAGAAGTCAGACTGGAGTACAAAAGCACAAAGTAGCAAATAACAGACATTTTTACAAATCCTTTGCCTAAGGATACATTTGAGTATCTAAGAGGTATGCTTGGGGTTATGCCCCAGCCTACTTTTGAGAATTGATGTAGTTGGTTGCTTCCGTCTAGTGGTATATGAGCCTTATCTTTCTTTTGGACTGGATGTTGGTACTTCCTCTATGGGGCAGTATGTGTATCTAAGCTGAGTCATGAGGACTCTAGTGAATGTATTTTTCTGAATAGTGTCTTTTGACATTGGAGTTGTTGTTGACATAATGATGAAACTTTTTGTCATTGATGTCAATGGGGGATAAGTGTACATGAAAAACCATTTGTACCATCTATTGGAGAGAACTGAATAGGAAAATGAAGCAAGATTTGATTGAGAGAACTTGAAAGCATTTTCGGAGCAGCAGTGTTGCAGTATTGGATTTTTGGAACATTGGATGTTTTTCATCTATTTTGCCATCAATGCCAATGGGGGAGATTGTTAGGAATGAATGCTAAATGTTTGGCAGCCATTTTGTAGCAGTTGTTGTTGCATTCATGACTATGATTGTCATTGATGTCAACACAGTGATCTTCTAGAGATTTGCAGAGGAGCGAACAGTGTTTGGATTAGCACATGTGGGATACTGTAGATAGAGCTATGAGATGTTGAGGATTTACTCTTTGATATGTTATATGTTTATGGTTAATAGCACAGATAGTAATTCATTTATTCATGGAAGTTATGAGCATTTTGGTAGAAGTAGTATTCAGGCAGTATTCCTAAGTAGCGGTTTGTGAAAATCAGATGATATCTCTTAATCGGGATGGAATTTGGTTTTGTGCAGTTAAAGGGAAGTTGAAGACACATTGATATTGATGTGGATGATAGTGCAAACTTTGAGGTCGCACGGATGGAGAATTATTGTATTTGGAAGCTGACAATTTTGTGTAATTTTTGATGTAGCGTGTGGAAACTTTTATTTTGTAATTAGATGTTGACTCATTTGTAATTACTTGAGTGTGGTATAAAGGAAGGAATGTTTTTCCTTGTTGTAATATGGTTGAATTTTGATGAACGCATGAAGTGAAGAAAAGAGATAATGCAGTTGTGAAGGAAGACATGTGAAGTACATAGATCTGAAATTGAGATTTGGTGTAGCAGTGAGTGCGGTTTGGCATAGTTAGAGAAGAGGTAACATATTGTTGAGATCAGTAATCTTTTGGTATTATTCTGCTGATTAATACAAAGATCAGTTGGACAATGTGTTCAGTGATCTTACCCTGAAGCTATTTGGGCAATGGGTCCGTCTATCTTCCGTAACTCTTAACAGGGTTAGAATCTTTTAGCAGGGATTCATATGCACTGAATATATTTCATAAGACTCCTAACATAGTCCATCCTTTCACAAGGAATATTCATATTAGTGCATATTTTGTGGGCATCATTCCCACTGGGGTTTACTCTTTGATCAAGAGGATCCCTAGTGAACATATCTTGTGTCATTGTGTTATTGTGTATGAATATCTTTCTATGGTTGGTAATTATATTGCTTACATGGTTAAATGTTGTTGAAGTTGATAAAATTTATAATTATCTGATAACTGATTCACCCCCCCCCCCCCCCTCTCAGTTATCTTGGTGGAATTTACTTTCTAATAGGAGATTGGTGGAAACTAGAATTGAAATAATTGTTATATTGTCATTCATATCAAATCTTAACTGGTAAGACAGTTGCTATCTAATTAAGTACTATATCTTTTGATTGATGAAGAGGATTTGAAAAGAGGAGATAACAAGAGGACCTAAGGAAAGGTTGATTTATGTGATACTTCAATGGGTACTTGATTAGTTGGCACATCGGCAAGGTAATGTGTTTTTTATCTTTAACACTAAGTAAAGAAGAAAGACTAGAAGCATAGGCTTAACCGAGAAAAAGAGAAGAAATTTAGTTTAAGCCGAGTGATGCTAGTATCAATCGAGTGCTAGTAATAGCCGAGCAAATTTAGTGTCGATAGAGCATCAAAAATTTGCTAAGTAAGAGATAATTAACTGAGCGCAACCAATGTTTGTCGAGAAGACAAGTTTTAGCGATGACTGAGTTATCCAGTGATGACCGAGTAGATGAACACAATATTGACCGAGTGACAGTAATTTACAGTTAGTGAAGGAATTGAGAATCCCATCCGACATAGTTGATTTATTGGAATATGTAAAATTTGTTGACATTATTAATGAATGATATGGAGCATTTAATGCATGGTAAACTATTTTCTTATGGATTCAAAGAGAATTTTAGAGAAGTATCTAGAAGGATAAAGAGAACAAAATGATGGAAGGATTCGATGAATCTGACCTAAACCTAAGATCTATGGAAGAGATTAAGCAACAAAAGATTAATCTACCTATCAAGGAGGTATAAGGATGATCTAATTGTGAGGTTATGGTGTGTGTGGAAGAGGTGGATGTTATTGACTAACGAACCTAAGCAGAAGGCTAAGAAGAGCTATGAAGAGCTGAACAGAGTTGAGGTGATTGCTTGAAGAGATTTTTGAGCAGATCGGAGATGGAGATGGTAATGAAGGTCAATCAGTAAATCAACATATGAGCTTATTGGATCTATATTTTCAAAGTGAAATGTATATTTCAAATCATAAGCTACTGTTACTTTCTAACCATTATATCAGTCAAAATCCTTTTAATGAAGTTTGACCTAACAGTCATTTTTTAAACCCTTTAATCAAGGTGACATTCTAATGGAATGTTCTTAAGTCCTCTAACTAGGCCACTCCTAAAAGGGTGATTAAATCTTGTATTGCATAAAAATGAAATAAATAAATAAACTTAAATAAACTAAGTTTATCCTAACATATTCATGAAAACCTCATAAAATAGGGAGAAATACACATGTAAATATGATGAATAAAACTAAACAACTAGTTTAATCTACTCAACATAAAACAAATGCAAACCTCCCAAAATGACTAAGTGTTGATGATTTTGGTTGTTGAGGGTATGTGGTTTCTCACAAATCCTGCAACATGACAATGTATAAAGACGGCTTATTGAATGAGGAGAAAAGCTCTCAATTTATATGAATTTGAGAGAAATGGACGGTTTGGATTCAAAGTTGGATGAAGAGCTAGGATTCTTCAAGATCAATGAGGTGACTATGAGGTGGAGGCCAAGTAGATGCCATGTAGATGACATGTGGATTAGGGTTTGACCATTCAAAGGGGGAAATATTCTCACACATGTGTGAGAAACCTTTGAAAGTGACATGTCCATGAAAAAGTGTAAGAAGGTGTAAGAGAGCCAAAGTTGCTCACACATGTGTGAGAAATTTGAGAAAGTGATGGCTCAATGACAAAGGTCAAGAGATGTAAGAGGATGAGAAAACCAAGGTTGCTCACACATGTGTGAACAACTTTGGAAAATGACATGTCAATGACATGGGTCAAAAGGTGGAAGAGAAGGGGAGAACCAAGATTTTGGAAAGTGACATGTCAATGACATGTGGGAGACAAGTGTGTAAGAGTCACATGTGACTTGGGTTTGGGTTAGGATTCCTTAGTCTTTAGATTAAGGTTGTACAAATGATTAGGGACTGATTAGGTGGAAGATTAGGATTAATTAGTGGAAAAGTGGGTTGACTTGGGTTAGAAGGATGGGTTAGGTTAGGGAAGTGAGGTTAGGTGAGGGTTAAAGTTAGGAGCCATGTACTCAAATAGAATTAAATGAATTATTTAATTCCAAGTGGGATAAGAGGGGATTAATTAAATAAACTATGTCATTTACTTAATTAAGTGGAGAATTAGGATGAGGGGAAATGAGATTTAATAAATGTAAATTTATTTAATCAAGGATAGGGTAAAAGGCTAAAATTAAATAAATGTAAATTTATTTAATCAAGGATAATGGATAAAGAGGAGTGTAATTAAATAAATGTGAATCTATTTAATTAAGGCACAATAAGGCTAAAATTAAATAAATAATAAATATCTATTTAATTGGCTAGGATAAAGGTAATTGTTAGAACAATTTTAGGTGTCTACATTTTGCCCCTCTTTGATGTAGCATCATGAAGTGATGTTAGATCAAAGAAGATTAAAACATAGTGGATAAAAGGGATAAGACTAGTAGCATGATGCCCCAGTCATGGAAGGATGACAAGGAAGGATTGGTATGCCCCCTTGAGAGGACATGTGGGTTTGGAGAACATAGGTGTGCTCTCGAAAAGAATAGGAGTATGAAAGGAAGGGGAAAAGGTTATGGAGGATGAAGGAAGCGTAGAGAAAGTCATGTTGAAATGGTGTGAGTAACCTAAGTTTGATGTTGTAATTGACACTATGCACCAAGGTATGAGGAACCAAGATGACAATGTGTCAAGTACATGATAAAAAAAAGGGGTCAAATGCAACCATATGCCTATGACACCATGATATGGAAGATCGTGATGCCATTATGACAATAGGATGCAAAGACCATGATAAATGAAAATAATAATAATACAGACAAGCAACAAGTAAGCATGCACAATAAATTGAATGCAAACCAACAATTTGCCCCTAGTCAAGCTAAAAACCAATTGATGGATTGATTGAGGATGGCAAAGTTAATGATAAGAACAATGCACATCCAAAAGATTTTGGAAGGATACATCCCATGATGATGATTTGATTAAAATTGGGATCAATGGATTATCAGCTGAGTCGGGTCAAGATGATGGGTTGATTAAGGATTGATTGGATTAGTATTGATTGCACTTGATTGGACTAGTTTGGGATTTTTTTGATTTTATGTATTTTTTTATTTATTGATGAGTGGATTGGATAGAATGGAAGTGAAGGGAAAGATGATTTGGATTGGACTGGAATATTTGGATAAGATAATAGGAGTAGAAATGAATTGGATTGAGGATGAGAGGAACGAGAGAAATTGAGATGATGAGAAGATAAATAGATTAGAAAGGATTGGATTGGAGGAGAAATAAATTAGATAGAAGAATATAGGAAGAAGGGAAATTGAGAACAGAAGATGAGAGTAGAAGAATTCGAGTGAATGGATGGGAAGAAGGGAAATTGATTAGATTAGAAGATAGATGAATTGGATTTAGTAGAAGTAGAAGATAAAGGAATTGGATTGAAGAATGTAGGAAGAAGGGAAATTGATGAGATTAGAAGAGAGATGAATTGGATTTAGTAGAATTAGAAGATAAAGAAAAATAGAAGAAAGATAAATAGATTAGACATGAGAGGGAAAGGAAAAATGGATGTTATGGGGGAAGTTGGAAGATGGATAAGATGATTGAATGGAGCGAGACCAATGATCATAGCCCCTCCAATCTAGAATTTTAGAAGTAGTGCACAACCTACCTCCAACCCAAAAGAAGGAAATCATAAATCTATCCAATTGTTTAGATATAGCATCTTCTCCATCCCTTCAATTATTCCAAGTAAAGATCCCATTATCCAAGTTGATATCAACTAAATTTAAGAGACCCACATTCCCACAGAAGAGATCAAAAGAAGGACCTAGACAAGCCAACGCTCCCTTTTTCTCCTCCAAACATAGCACTAAATTAAAATCACCCACTAACACCCATGAAAGAAAAGAAGCACACACTCTAATATACCTTATATGAGACCAAAGCAGGGTCTTCCCATGAAAAGCAATCAGAGCATACACATTAGTAACCAAAATCGGCTCACTAGTCTCCAAACTAGAGGCCTCCAAAGTCATCTCACCAAACTCAATATAATTGTGTTCTTCACTTAGGACTAACATTTGCAAAATATCAAAAAATCTTGCCTAATTATTTGGAATTTATGCGTTCCTGACCCATACTTGGTAACATTTTTGTTGAGTAATACCTAAATTGTGAGACAATATAAATCCTTGGGTATTCTTGTAGGTATTCATGTCTTGGTCTTGGAGTACTAGAAGTGCATAAGAACTTGATCTTAGAATTTATTCTTATTCATTGGCCACTACCCTAATATCTCTATTGATAAGAAAGATGGAAAACCTTGAGGAAATTTTAGTTAATCAATTGGAAGAACCAACAACTATAATAGCATTATATAAGTTGTAGCTTTCCATCTCCACAAACTCAAAATATACGATACAACTCTTCACATGCAACTAAAATACTAAAATACATAGATATTAATCTTGAAAAACCCCAAGACTACAATACTAAAGAATGATATTTATCCACACCTTGAGCAAGTATGGCACAATGGAATAGATATTATATTTTCCATGTTCTTTCAAGGATTGAGCATAAAAGTATTATGTCTTCAACTAAGGCCACTAGAACTTATTCCACAAAAAACCAAGCTCATGGAGCCATTGTATCACAATGAAGGAAAAATAATAATCAAGAATTAATTAAAATAATAATAAAGAAAAAATTATTTACTAAATACACCATTTTTCCTTTGAAAAGAGTCCATCTTTTTTTTTTCCTTCATCTCTTCCTTTTCTATCTTTCCAAATCTTTTCCTTTTTTTTCCTATCTTCTTTCTCATATTACTTTCAACACGATTCTCCTCAAACCATTTTTCTTCTTTTCTCAATAGCTAAGAAACCCTTTGCATTCTTCTCATTCCAAATTTCCAAGAATAATTGAAGCTTTCCCAAGCTCCCAATTGTTTTTTTTTTTTCCATTTTCAGAAGTCTTCTCCTACTCTACATTCAATGCTTGTAAACAAGGAATGCACCCTCGACACCATATCCACCAACATGGTATGGGACAATTTTGTGTTCCAAAAACTTAAAACGTAACAAAGATAAAATTCAAAACTTATGGAACACACAAAATTAAGGTTTTAAAATTGTATATAATAATATTATGACTTAAGAGGAATTGATAAAAGAATCGATGAAACCATGACCACTCCATGAATCACCCAAAATATGTCAAAAAAAAATAAAAATTGACACCTTAAGCCACAATACATCATAAATAAAGATATTTCTCTCATCTTTTTGATGAAGATGAAATTCAACATAATAACCAACAATTAAAAAACACAAATTAAGCATGAAAGCAATGTCAAATGCATTACATTTATATTTAAATTATATTTGACTTAAAATTGATTATATACTTCCCAACTGAAATAGTTATGTGAGATTCAATCACAAAACGTCCCTGACACTTAACAACGGTTGAAAATGAAGAGATGCAGAGATCAAATAGACCAAAAATTAACATGTGAATAAAAAATTCAGAGTACAATAATCTGTTAAACTAAATCAAAATACTTAAAATTAAAAATATAATCTGCATCTTAAAATGTATATGATACAAAATCACAAAAAACTGTCCTAAAATGTGCCCCTACTGTAGTTGCATTTAAAGGCAATTTCACAGATAAATTGCAAATAAAACCAATGAAATAAGACTTGCCTAATTCAGAAATTGTAAAACCCAAGGCTAGGGGATGTATAAAAAAGAATTAAAACTGGTATACATTTGCTTTATAATGATTGTTTACAGATGTGTACAATGTGGGCTTAACTACTAAGAACTGCAACATAGCCTTATCTAGCAGACCATATGAAAAAGTTCAAAATTTCCACCAAACTTTCTTCTCGTGATCAAAATCCAGGTCTTTCTGAAACTAACTGAACGATTAGACTCAATGGCATCTTTTCACCTTCCAACTTGAAAAGAGATCATTTCCCAATGTTAACCAGATGCTGTCTTCCTTGTCATACTCAATCATTCCAATTATTTTCATTAACTAGAAGGCTATCCTGCCTCAAGGATGCACCTGCACAAAATGCATAAGTTATTCTTATAGTATATGCATCCTAAGGGCTATTCATGCTGCCAATAAGGCCTTGTTGATTGACCAGGCTCATGGAATTTCCACTCTGGCTGAAGTCTTCTCCACCCAAAATGGCTTTTGAAATTTGAACAAAGGGAGATGAAACTGGGTAAAGTTAAAAGACCCAGGTGGCTTGACAGGTGAAACATCCTCAAGATCTGGCATCTAAGCCAAAGAGAGTCCATTCTTTGGTACTGTACTGGATCTTATCTCTTTTAGGCAAAGAATATCAATGAGGTCATCCAACTCCATTTTTGTCAGTGATGGTCTTTTTCTCCCATCATGGATATCAGATACTGGAAAGTGGCTTCCTCACAGGGAATGATGAGCCCCATTTGATGACCAAACCCATACTCTTCAGCTGCCTTATCCAGCAGAGCTTGGAACAGAGAATGATTCAAGTAGCTGGTGGGGATGATAAACCTACTGAGCTCATTACCAACGTACACTGCACAGTGCCCCTTAGGAACATCTCTAGGGAGGGCATCATATGATGTCCCCATGATCTTTTCAAAGCTGAAATGCTTCCCTGTTTTGGGAGAAAGAGCATACCCAACTGCCTTGTGGGCATTGGCAAACCTATAGAAGGATTTGATCATGTATTTGGCCAGTAGTACTTGAGCATTTCTCTTACTCCTTGCCATGGAAGAATTCAAAAGTAAGAAGCAAGGTTCAGATTGAGAAGCAAAGGGAATTGGATGGAAGATAAGGGAGAGGAATGAAAGCTTGAATGACTGAAAATGCTCTTGTGGGGAAGACCAAGGATATGTTATAATATATATAATGCAATAAAACACTAACCTGGCTCTTCTACCTCACCAAAAGGTACACCTTATTATAATTTGATTAGGAGCTGTTGGTGGAATCAGTTAAGTGTAATTTGTTACCTTACAGGTTTTGTACAAGATTCTTGATATGGGGACTTTTAGTGGCGTATAATGAAAACAAGAAAGCAGGCCATGTGCTGCCTTGTCCAAGGATGGGGACCCTTGCAGGTGAACGTCCGTTTCATTCTCAGTCAGCGTGTATCCCACAAATGGGATGACATGAATGCAGAGCTTGCATAGAAAAAGACATCATCACGAGTAGTATCATGTGTACTCTCTTGTTTTTTAGTAGTGTCTCTACTAACATCTCATGGCCTTGTTTTTAAGGATTTCTTGATATTGTCTCTTCTAACTTTTCGTCTCTACTAACATTTCATGGCCTTGGTTTTAAGGATTTTCAAGGGTATTTGAAGTTGTCTCTACCAACATATTATGGTGCTGTAATAGATATTCAGGCAGACCATAATTTCAAACAAAAAAAATAGCTTAAGGATCAAAATGTTATCAAAGACAACTGTATATATTTTTTAACTTCAGTACAAACTGCAAAGCTTCACATTTCCGATCATTTGCTCTATGGTAAAAAAATGGTCAAACATGAATCTTTGGTAAAGTGAGAAGTCAGATTTCCTATTGCTCCATCACCTGTTCGTTTTGACAACAAAAAAGTTTATACAACTGATCTAATATTTATGCATAATGGTCCAATAATGAGCTATTGGGACCAATAAAATTGCACAACAGATCTAATTATTAACATTTTTTTTTCCCAGAAAATGAGCAGCTATTAGCTCACTACACATTTCTTTAATAGACTTTTAACTAACAAAATCTATTGAAACGTAGATGCTAACTAGTACTCTTCCCTAAACATATCATGACATTGTAATAGACATTTGGACAATCTATAACTTAAACAAAAGAGCTTCAAGGACCAAAATATTATCAAAGCCAATTGTATAGCTCTTAAAACTAGAGTGCAAAGCCTCACATAATTTTGATCATTTGCTCTATGGTCAAAGCTGTGATCCCTGGCAAAGTGAGGTGCCATCCCCCACCCTAGCAAAGTGAAATGCCATAGCCCACTGTGTATTACATCATCTATGATGTCCACTTACACACTTTACTCTTCCATGTGATGAACCGATCTGTTTGTACTTTGTATGCATGGATTAGTTAAAAAGGTCTTGGATTGAACATGGGCAATTATGTGCTCCTTGTCCTGTTTTCTACAGTACATTTATTTACCATCCAATTTAAATGCAGTTTGATTTAACCCTTCACTTATATTTGGTACAAAAACGGATTGCCACAATTTTATTTAGCTTCTAAAGTGGATTGTAGCAATTAATATAAGCTGATTAGCTGAGATCTAACATTAGACTTAAGTGCATCGGAATGACAATAATTTGGAAGTTAAAATCAAATTTTTATAGTACTCATCTATGAAATTCTTAGAGAAGCACAATACAGGACCACTGGTGTCCTCTACAATCTGCCAATATCTATGAATTTGTGATTCAGAATGAAAGAATACAAATAAATATTGGTACCACTGCCATGTGATTCAGAACAAGTAAGATTCGGTAAATAATGTTGTACTTAAAAATAGCTTCTTTTAACTGTGTTTCGGTTACCTAGGCAATGCAGTTATTTTCCCCTGTAAATGTGATTCAGAAAAATAACTTCTTCCACTTTTTGTACCTGAAGGAATTATAATTCCTGTTATTTACTGTCTCTGATGTGCACAATCCAACAACCGCACACAATCAGTGCGTAGGTTGGATGTTCTTTCACAAAGTTATGACCTTTGGTTAGATAGAATACTTGACTAGTTGTTTATAATTCAGATTCCCATGTTAAACATAGGCAACTTCTATATGGAGGGCAACTTCTATATGGACATCGGGAGTAATTAATTCAAAATTTTAAAAATATATTATATTCTGATTTTTAATTAATTAATAAATGCAATTAAAAATGTATTTGGATGTGCATTCAGATGTTTCGATAGAATGAACTTATTTTTCAGAAAAATGAATGTTCTACTTAGCATTCAATACATCTAGGTGATAATTATAGTGGTGGGGACTATTAGTATTCATTTTATCTAGGTGATATTCACAAGATCATCCATGATCATGAGACATGGATTAGTATGAACTACTTAATCATGAAACATGAGCCAACAAATTTGACCAAAATTTACACACTTCAATCTTTGATAAAATATTATAAATTATAGACATACCAGTATACCAGATACCCATCCAAATTCCTAGTAAGATTGGGTTTCCTCTTCCATTAAACACTATTTCTTTCAAATAATTACATTGCTTTAATATATATAAATAAATAAATATTAAAAAACCAAAATTTGCCCATCATAAACCCACAATAGCATTCAATTACTATCCTACTCATAATTCAGCAAATTAGCAACCAACACCTAAGATATCCTAGGTAAATTAAAATTGTCTTATCATTATATGAGTAGAGTCTAGGGGGTACTAGAAAAACATAACTAAAGTGGTACTAAGTCTGTACAGGATGCTTGAAATAAGGGATTTGTGTCCCTAGAAATCTAATCCAAGAACAAAAGTGTCCCTACAGATAATTTTCCATTTAACTCTATTAACATCTATCCTCAAAATTTCTTGAAATGGGACCAGAGCTTGAACAGAAAAGGACGCCTATCACATGCAGTATCATGATTTCTTGACACAGTTATAAATATTTAATGGCTCCCCTTGCTTTTTGGATTTTGGACAGTGTCAAAGACTTTTCATGAAAAATATATGGCTAGCTTTAAACTGTTACTTCCTTATGTACTTTGGAATCTATTGTTTGTCTTGGCTTTTATTGGGCATGGATGATACCTGTGAAAAGGCCTGTCAAGCATTTACACAGAGTTTAGTTAGGCAGTGCAGTGCTCTACAAAGTAGAATTAACCAAAGCAAAATCAAACAGACAAAATGCTGTGGAAACCAAAGCTTCTGTCTCTCAAATTGTTGTACAATGTCTTTTGCATGTGACCACCTTTGCTTTCTGAAATGTATTTTGAGTTTTCCATTGATATGAACAAATTATGTTTGGATTTGAAGATGGATTGAAGAAATGAGAGTAGGTATATAACAAATTGAAAGACTATTGAGCAGACAGATATGACATGAAGCTCGTGATGGCAGTGGAAAAAAGGTGCAGCACCATGTACGAGAAATGCAAGAACAACACCAAAATGTAGGGGTACTTCCAGACCCAAAATAGCTGCCAAATTCTGGAGGTCACTTTTTGTACTCATCAGTAGGTGTCAAGTTTTTATTGGAAATACTGCGCTTGGTTGTTTTTGTACCCATCAACAGGTGTTAAGTTTTTATTGGAAGTACCGCGCTTGATTGTTTTTTATTTTGATTGTGCATGTCTTTCAATCATATATATATTTTAAATTTTTAGAGAATATTTTTTTCTTCTTTTTTAAGATTGATTTTGCAATTCAAGAATTTGTGATCTTGAAAGAGAGGTCACTAGTTCAAATTCTAAAGGGATAAGATGTGTATGTCTCATTTGTAGTACAGTTAGGGGCCTCTCCAAGAAGTATAGGGTAGTCCCATTTTACTATAAGTCATTTGTAGACCCATATACATATATACATATGACCCCATATCGTGAGAATCTCTCTTTCTTTCTTTCTAATCCTCCATTCTCTTCTTTTTGATGATGGATCATTGAGTGCGATTTTAGACTTTTTAATTTTGGTTGAAAATCATACATATTTAAAACCAAAAGTGATCTTACATATTACATCATGAAGTGTGGGAAACTCAACAATCTTTCTCCAACTTACAACCCCTATTTTCTTTCTAGAATGACTTCTCTCTCCTTCAAAGTGTGCAAATCAAAACAACAAATCCACAATGAATTTGCGGGGAAAGGATTTTCACAAAATTTTATGTTGTTTTTAACTTCAAGAATAAAAACCTAAAAGAATATATGAGGGTGAAGGATTTTCCTAGCATACATTATGTTGGAAAATGAGTTAGACTTGAACCAAAAATGGAGTAGTCACCAAGAGAGTTGATATCTCAATGGGAGATCTAAACCTAGTAGTAAAAGAGATCCTAGATTCAAATTCTAGTCGTTACTTGAAATTTTCAATATGGTATTAGAACCAAAGTCAGTAGAACCAAGCCAAGCTAGGATCCCTAAACACCTATAGTGTGATTGAAGGGGGTTATTGGAAAATGAGCCACACCCAAATCAAAGATGGACAAGTCACCAAGATGAAAATACCTAAGTAGTAGAACACTCCAATAGCAAATGGGAGGTCCTTCCATCATTTGTACATATTTTTTTATATATTTTCTCTTTTGAAGAGGTTTTTTAAAGGTTTTTCTAAATGTGCTCCTTTTGTGAAAGATTTTTACACATGTACCTAACAAGGCCTCGTCATTGGGACTCATATTTGAATTATTGCATTTGTTTGTTCTTCCCTCATGTACTTAAGAAACTAGAGTGAGTAGTATATATTTATTAATTAGTTTCTATCTAA
Source organism: Chamaecyparis obtusa (assembly GCA_027943335.1). Lineage (NCBI taxonomy): Eukaryota > Viridiplantae > Streptophyta > Pinopsida > Cupressales > Cupressaceae > Chamaecyparis > Chamaecyparis obtusa. The sequence continues at coordinate 724,076 of BSBK01000625.1, read as the reverse complement.
GTCCTAGATTCACTTAGTTTACTTTGGGAACTTTTAGATTATTTACTTTTGTGATTGATGTTATATGACCACGAAACTTTTCATTATCCTATATTGTCATATCTTTCACCTTGCCTAAATAAGAAATGTTCTTCTTATATAGTATACATCTTGTATATGTTTCATACTCTAGCGTTCATTTCTTTCCACTGTCTTGTAGCTTGTAGAAAATTGTTTATGATCTTGAAAGTGATCTTGGTTGCTTGAGTATGTTGTGTGACTTTTACAACCCCCACATGCTTGGTCAAAATTTTGGCATTGGAATCATGATACAACTATCAACAATTATACTTCTAGATTTATCTATGTAAGTTTTCTTAGTTTAGTAGCTTTAACTCTTTCAAAGTTTAACTTGTGATGGTGTCTTCACTCTTCCACTCATACTTGTACTTTTTAATTGCAAATAAAAATTATAGCTAGAGAATGATCTAAGGTTGCTTTCTTTTTGGGATGTTTAAATTAGTATGGTAATCCTTTTGTTTAATAGCTATTATATTTTGACCTTTCTCAACCCAAATGTTGAGCTTGCTACTAACATGAGTTGTTCAAACGCTTCTCCTATACAAACCAATTTGCTCAATGTTGGATTCATATAGCCTATTTACCCCTTTTCATCTAGAGTTTTTTTCTTGGAGAGTTGCTATTTTGGGAATACAATCCTCTAGCATACTTATATTGCTAAACTTCATACTTTTTTAAGATTAGTTATTCTTTTTCAGCTTTAAGATTTCCGAAATTGTGATGTATTTTCTCATGAGAATGTTGGTTACAATAAGGGCACTAGATGGTATTTGTCAGACCATGCCTTCATCTATTCATAGACATAGTTGTAGTAATCTCTCATAGTTGTGAGCATTTCTCACCACTTCCAATGTAGCAAAGACGGTTCATCTCCTTTTGAGGGAAGGCATACATCTCTACGCAAGTTGTTTTCATTAACTTGCATTCTACTAAGAATTTGGAATATGGGAATCTAGTGCTATTGTTAAAGATACCACTAAGCTTGGTTATTTTGGTCCTCCATATTATATACAATATTAGTTAGCATTTTAAGATGGATGAATGCCTCCATATGTTGGATGGTTTTGAAGGGTAGTGAGCTTCACCACATCTTCTTAATGCATCTACAAAGATTTAATTTATATTTAAAATTTTTTATGTCAATATAAACTATTGTGATTGTGAGTACTAAACAACCATTTTTAATTATTAACCTTCAAAAATTTATTCTTAACGTTTTGTTAAACTTAGTATGAAATATGAAGAGTTTTAAATAAAGAGTTTACAATTGTTTCCTAATGATAGATCTTTCTATGTCATTCTCAAAAAAATTAAACTTCCTGTAAAAGATTGAAATTATCTTCCATTAGGTCAAATGGAAAATGTCAAAAATGTTGAGTTACAACTCATATTGACCAACTACGACTCAAACATAAGACCTTCTATTTGTTGCTACAATGCTCTACTAAATGAGCTACTAGCCTCTTTGTGGATATTCTATTGCCAATTTGGATGTGGTTTATTTGCAACACCCCCTACGCCTCCCAACACCCCACCAATTGCCCCATGCCACCCCCTCAACCCCCTTAAGCCACACTAGAACCTTCCATTTATAGCTACAATGCTCTACTAACTGAATTACTAGCCTCTTTGTGGATAGTCCATCGTTAATTTAGATGTAGCTTATTTCCAACACCCCCTTAAGTTACACTATCAGTGCTTGGGGCTCTAATACTAGCTTTGATACCACATTATGAACTATAGGCTCATATGAACCGACTAGTACTCGAATCAAAAACCTTCCATTTATTATTAGAATGCTCTACCACATGAATTATTGACTCCTCTGTGACTTGTCCATCTATCTGTCTAACTTATTGCCAACAAAAAAACGAAGTGATCTTATTTTCAATGAAAGTCACCCACAACTTCTTATAATCTTAAAGGCACTCCTACAATGGGACATCCAGATTCTCAGAATTCGTAATTCATGAAACTAGAATTAAAAAAATGCATTATCCACTGGCTTCTCTATTGTTCAAAACATCATATAATGTTTATTGTAAAAACAAATTTGATTGCAAAAGCTGCAAGTACTCTCCAGGAATGAAATCTGGAACATTAAAACCGAAACACTTTAAATGTTTTCAGTATGATTTGTATGCAGTATATAGTGAATCTCGAAACTATAAATAACCTGGTATGAAGATCAATTGATGTATTAAGCAATTAAGATCCGAAATAACAACCAAATGATTGGAGATACCTCAATCTGATAACATTATATGACAGAAGAATGACAGAACTAGAAGCAAAAACCATTTATCTATTTGCAAAGATTTGTAGCATCAATTGAATATCAAGAACTGGCCATTAAACTTAGCTAAAAGGCCACATATTGCAAGTTCCATTCATCATGCTCCCAGACTCTTTGGGGGTAGTAGCATAAACCAGGCTGGCTGCAGCTTGAATACTGACCATCATAAATCTTCAATTGGGCACCTTGAATGCTATTCCAGGCAAAGGGTTACAGATCCTATTAGAATTCCCTTTCTTTAACAGAGATCTCTCCATTCCCATGAAATTTCCAACTGATGACATGGATGGAAACAAGATAATTATTTATCTCCAGAGATATTGGAAGCAGATTTCACTGTTCACTTTGAACTGATTGAGATCAAGAGACCCCCTGTTCCCAACAATTCTTTTCGATAGAAAAGTAATTTCAATTTTCCTCAGATTGCAAGAGTAAACCATCTCTTTATGTGGGTTTTCTGCCAAAAACCTTTAACCTCTTCCTTGCAAGTGAGGCCTTGATGATGGATATGATTGATAGAGTTTCCATCAGCCAAGTAGGGTTTCATTCCACCACCAGCCTGCAAGTTCCAAGCCACTTTGGCAGCATACTTGATGAGTATTGAAAGCTTTCAAATACAAAAGATATTTGCAGTCAAATAAAGAAGTTTTCAATACTCATAGATTGTGAAAACTTAATGAATATATAACCTTCACTATGACATCTAAATCGCAAAACTTTCATGCTTTGCCAATTATTTCATGTCTTTGGGAAGAGAAATCAATGAATTCATCCAGCTTCATGTTTTTGAGTGCTGGATCATTTTTCCTCAACAAAGAAATGAGATGCTGGAAGGCAAGTTCCTCACAGGGAATGATGAGCCCCATTTGATGATCAAAGCCATACTCTTCCTCAGCCCTGTCTAGCAATGCCCTGAAGAGGGAATGGTTGAGATAGTGGGTGGGTATGATAAACCTAGTGCGTTCACTACCCACATAAACTGCACAGTGGCCCTTGGGAACATCTGTTGGGAGGGCACCACATTCATCTTTAAAACTGAAATACCTTGTGCTCTTTGGAGAAAGAGCAGACTCAACTGCCTTATGGGCATCACCAAACTTACAGAGAGCTTTGATGATATTCCTTGAAAGGAGGACTTGGGGATTTGCTTTGCTTCTTGCCATTGCACAATTCTAAAACAATGGTGATAGGAGTTGGTTTACAAGCCTAGGGAAAGGATAGATGAACTTTGAGAAGAAACAAGACTTTGTTGGTGTGTATATAAAGGAACTAAAACCATGCAATACTTAACTTAGGGTTAATCTCATCATCTTAATCATCAGGTGTGAGATAAATTTTGAGAAAAATAAGGTTTTTTTTGGCAATTATAATCAAACAATATTCAATTAAAAGTTAATTTTATAATATGATTAGGAGGCATTGGTTAATGTAGGTATTAGTATGGTGTGATGGTTAAGTTTTGGTGGTGGTGTTCTTGTCATCAAGATTCAAATTCGATATATAGTTCTAGATAAATAACATTTACCCAAAAAATATAACTGAATTAACAATTTGAATATAATATTATTACTGTTAAGTGTTTAAATGAAGATGAAGTCTCGCTCGTGAACTCATAATTCTAGATAAAAACATTTATCCAATTGACAAAATGACAGTTCGAATCATAATATGATTAAGAGGCATTAGTGAAATGACAACTTTATCATAGTATGATTAGAAGTTATTGGTGAAACAAGCAGCTTTGTAGATTTTGTACTGTAGGCTTGAATTGAGGGATTTTAGTGGACTGAATTGAAATGCAGGCAGTAGGGCATGTGCTGCCTGAAAGAAAGTGTAGAACGTCCATTTCGTTCTCTTCCAATCTCTATCCTTCAGAGGATAGACAGAAAATGACACCATCACATGTAAACTACTGTGCTTTGTTGACACAGGCAAAATTCCATTGATTGTGGGTTGTGAAGGGCAAAGGATAAGATAAAGGTCATCATTTTACACTGTTGCAAACATTTACTTATTCTGTCTTCATAATCGAATGATTATGCTTTCTCTATTTATTTGAATTTGGCACTAAAAACAAAGCAAAATGATCTAGCGTATCGTTTAGGAAACGTTTAGTTAGTCCAGCGTCTTTACAGTTGGCAGAACATGCAATTTACAAATTGTCAAAACCAAATCTATGGGAAATCTCATAAATCAAGGGAGAAAATGAGGAGTGTTATATATGGGTAATTAATTTGTTGGAGGTATCTTGTATATACCTTTTCTTAATGGTATATGTTTAATTTAAGTTTTGGGAATTAGTGAATGAAAAAGCTGTGATTTTTTATTATTATTTCAAATTGTATTTTGGATGCATATAGGTTTTCTATTTTTATCGATGGTTTCAAAATATCTGTACAGATTGTAACTATTTTTTATATACTTATTAATATCTAACATGCATAAACATTGAGTAAGAGCTCATATGTATATCTATGTATGTATATAAATCTATATGTATATATACATACATACATATATGTGTATATATATACATATATGTATGTATACACACATATATATGTACATAATGTGTATGTGTATGTATGTATATGTATATACATATACATATAAATACACACATACATATTGTGGACAAATCAGTGAAGACCTATATGCAGAGTTTCAGAAGAGCTGAGATTGGTTTATGAGGTTGCTATTTTGTGATAGTGGAAGAGAAGAAAAAATAGTAATGATGTGTAGTTGAGGTTAACAGTGTTGTGCAGATGAACTACATTATCAAGCAAATTTATCTTTATCTATTGTGAAGAGTTGTATGAACCTTGTCCCTAGGACAGTGAGTCTTGGGTGCACAAGCTCTTTGCAGTGTCTTGCTACTTTGGCAGTGAGCCTCTGGTTGCAAATCTGGGATAGTGAGATCCTACTATCTTTGTAATTAGACTATGTACATCAGTGAATAATTATCTTTGTAGCAAAGTGCTCACCATGGTTTTTCCTATTTTGGGTTTTCCACATATAAAATTTTTAGTATTCATGTGTTGTTTCAGTTCATTATTTGATTAATGTTTTATGTGATGAATATTGAAGTTAGTTGTTTACTCAAGTGAGATTTTGGTTTATGTTGATTCACCCCCTCTCAACATCCATAGTGCGTTCAACAATCGGTATCAGAGTAAGGTTCTTCTTGAAGAAGCTTAACCACTTGAGGCATATCTAGGATGACACAGAACTTACACTTTCAAGCGTCAATATTTGATGGCACTATTTTTCCTTATTGGGAGGACAAGATGGAAGCATATCTAGAAACATTGCAGAATGGTATTTGGAAGGTTATTCAAATGAACTTCTATCCTCCTTTTGAAAGACATTTGACTACCAATGAAGAAAGACAACAAGAAGCTAATGTGAAAGCAAGAGAAATTATTTTCACTAGTTTATGTGACATAGCATTTGGGAATGTGAAAGGTTTAAAAGGTTCTAAAGACATATAGGATAAGTTGATCTTGGTATATGAAGGAGATTTAAAGAAAAAAATAAACAAGACTACTGAATCTCAAACAAAAGTATGAGGTCTTAAGAAGGACAGAAGATGGCAGTGTTGAAAGCTACATATATAGAGCCACATATGTTGCTGATAGAATTAGAGTTATTGGTGGACATCTAGAAGACACATGTTATAATTAAGATCTTATTAACTCTACCGAAGGAGTTCATGTACCAATGACATGTTCAATAAGGGAGAACAATGGTCTAAGTCAACATTCAATTGATCAACTTATTGGTTCACTTTTTGCATTTGAGATTACAGAAGTTGAAAGGGAAAATAGAGAGATCCCATTATGAGTTGTTGAAGCAGTTGGACTAGAGACATGCAAGATGTCGGAGGAATATAAAACATAGCTAATGCAGGAGCATCTTGGGTTCAGGGCAATCTTGCATCAACCAAAAATAGTTTTGTTCTTTGTGTTCTTGTTTTCTATCTATGAGATCGTGTCTGTGGTTCATCATGTGTTCGAGTTAGCATGTGCAATCATAGCATCTTATCCATGACCTATCTTTGATCATTTTACCATGATTGCACTTCATTTGGATCGTTGTTGCTTGAGTTATGATTCATCTGTTCTTGGATAGCTTGTTCATTGCTTGTTCTTGACCGTTGGTGGAATTTTGATCTTGCAGTGGCAATTGACGGCTTGCAGTGATCAATGACATATCTTTCTATGTTCTTGGATCATGTTTGGACCTAAATCTTGGATTGCAAGGCTTCACATGGTTTATGGACTGGGTTCTTATGATTTAGGACTTTCCCTATTTGTTGTAACACACTTTTTTGTTCTTCCCTGGAAATGTAATCTTTATTAGGGCCGACCTATGTGTTGCGATGGCCATATATTGTAACTTGATATAATTCTGTAAAGTAGCGAATAAGAGATATATGATTCTAGATCCGTAATGGATCGGAATGATGATTGCCTTATATTGTAAGGTTGCAACCAAGTAGGCCATATAGCCCGACATGTATGGAGGAAAATTGGCAATAGTTTGAACTTAGTTAATAAATTGGATCTCACATTTTATATCATATTTCTTGCTTTCTCTTTCATGTGTTTACTCTAGTTGTGAGGTAGGATTGATCATCTTTTGGTCCCTCATGTCTTGGACTTCATTAAGTGGTATCAGAGCAAGGTTTGTGTTCTTTGGGAATCGATGTTGAATTAGTTCTTGTTGCGAAAACTCTAAGTGAATTTGGTTTTAGGGGAGCAGATTTGTGAATTTGACCTACACTTGTAGAGGATTACAATATGGTTCATGGAAGGAGAGATGTTGATCCTATAGTAATGGATTTGTTGAGACAGATTGCAGCTGGAATTGAAGCTGTGGAGACAACCCAAAGAAGAGGAATACCTATTGAGGGTGTTAGTGAGGATGAAGTTGAGGAAGTTGGTGAACAAATTTTTGATCTTGAACAAGGTGTGTTACAAGTAGTGGTTGTCGTTGCACCAAAAGATTGACCTGTTAATGCCTGATACAACCACTAGACTTATAGAAGACACAGGAGGCGGTTAATCCATGTCACGAATCTCAAGGGGAGAGCTGACTATTTTGTCAACAATCTCCCCCTCAACATTACCTAAGGGGATTCGAACATGTGGCCAAGCTCTGATACCACTTGTTACAAGTAGTGGTTATCGTTGCACCAAAATATCGACATGTTAATGCCCGATACAACCACTAGACTTATAGAAGATATGGGAGGCGGTTAAGCCAGGTCATGAATCCCGAGGGGAGTGTTGACTATTTTTCTAACAAGGTGATGAAATATTCTTGAGAGATTTGATAAGAGTGGATGCAAAACCACATTTCAATCCTCTTGATTGTGATAAAAAGATTGATTCTGATGAATTGTTGGACTAGATCTTTGAGATAGAGAAAAAATTTTAGTATGAAAGCACACCTGTAGATAAGAAGGTGAAGATTGCAAGTACAAAATTGAAAGGACATGCATCTTTATGGTGGGAACATCTACAAACTGATAACAAAGTAGGGGAAAGGAAAATATCAAAACTTGGATTAAGATGGTGAACAAGGTGAAGGGTAAATTCTTACCGAGTGATTATCAAGTTAGCTTGTTGAGAAAGTTGTAGAACTTGAAGCAAAGGGACATTACTGTGAAGGAGTATACTGAAGAATTCTACTAGTTGATATTAGATCTAGACATATGGATGATGAAGTTGAAAGGATTGCAAGGTACCTGAATGGGTTGAGAACATCTATACAAGATGAAATATGCTAGGTCAAGATGGATAGCATTGAAGAAGCATATCAATTTGCATCGAAGGTAGAAGAGAAGTTGAACAAGAGACATGAACATAGACAAAGAGGCAAAGGTGGAATATTTCCTAGAGGAAGAGGTAGATCATATGGAGAAGGTGGAAGGTCTAATGTTGATTGGGACAAGACAAATCAGAATGGAAGGAAGAGAATTCATATAGAGGTAGAGGAAGTTATTCATGAGGGAGTTACTCAAATAGTAATAATAATTACAAGAGCGAAGATAAAACTTGGTTTAAGGGTACTTGTTTCAAATGTGGGGAAGAAGGACATAGGGAATTTGAGTGTACTAATGGGAATTTGAGCAAGAAAATTGGTAGCAGTAGCAGGAATGCACTTGTGTAAGAAGATTCACCTGATTCTATGAATATACCAGAGGATGGAGAAAACCTGGCGATTAAGAGAGCTTTGTGGAATGAAGAAACTGATGAAAACCCTATGATGAGGAAAATCTTATTCAAAACCAGGTGTAAGATTTTTGGTAAATGTTGCAAGGTGATCATTGACAATGGAAGCTTAGATAATTTGGCATCATAGGAGTTGGTTACAAAATTTTAATTACCGAGGATGAAACACCCTAATCCTTATCATATTTCTTGGATTAGGGGTGATCATAAGTTATTGGTAAGTGAACATTGTCTTGTGAAACTTGAGATTAGATTATTCATGATGAATTTATTTGTGATATTATGCCAATAGATTGTTGTCATATCTTGTTAGGTAGACCATGACAATATGATAGACAAGCTTTGCATGATGGTAGATTGAATAGGTATACTATTATGGATAATGAAATGAGACAAGTCTTGTTACCTTTGATAGAAGAATCTAGGAATGAAAAATGCACTATTGTTAGAGTTTTTTTAGTTGAAGGAAACTAATTCACAAAAGACTTGAAGAAGGATAGTACATGTTATGCCTTGATTCCTAGGAAGCCTGATAAGAGGATGGAGAATGAACAATCATTGGAAATTGAAGAATTGCTGACAAAATTTCAAGATATTATTTTAGATAATGTACCTGAATGATTACCTCCTATTAGAAGCATTAGTCATTTCATGGATTTAATATTGGGAGCTAGTTTTCCAACTGAGGAACCCAACTGGTTCACACCGGTAGACAATGAAGAATTGAATAGACAAGTCCAAGTACGGTTGCAAAAAGGTTTGATCAGAGAAATTTTGAGTCCCTGTATCGTACCAGCTGTGTTAGCACCTAAGAAGAATGGAAAATGGAGATTGTGTATTTATTCTAGAGCTATCAACAAAACTGTAGTGAAGTACTAGTTTCTATTACCAAGGATGGATGATATAATAGATTGAGTGGAGAAAAGTACTTTACCAAGATTGAATTGAAAAGTGGTTATCATCAAATCAGGATCAAAGAAGGGGATGAATGGAATACTTCTTTCAAGACAAATGAAGATTTATATGAATGGTTGGTTATGCCTTTTGGTTTAACTAATGCACCTAGTACTTTTATGAGGTTAATGAATGAAGTATTGAGGAAATTATTGGGTAAATTTGTGATTGTTTATCTAGATGACATTCTAATATTTAGTAAGAGTAAAGAAGATCATTTGTTGCATCTGAGACAAGTTTTATAGAGATTGAAAGAGGAGAAGTTATTGATTAACCTAAAGAAGTGTTCTTTCATGAAGAAAGAGATAGTGTATTTGGGTTTTATGATTTCAGATGAAGGTTTCAAGATGGATCCTGAGAAAGTTGAATAAATATTGGATTGACCTACACCTGAAAGTATTGGAGAGGTTAGATCTCTCCATGGTTTGGCTAGTTTCTACCACATGTTCATTAGGAATTTCAGTTCAGTTTGTAATCCTATGATAGAGACAATGAGAGGAGATAAGAGATATTTCAAGTGTGTTACAAATAATCATATTATGAAGTTGTCATTAGTGTCACACATACAGTTAGTAAAGTAAGAAAATAGGCTAGTCAGACAACACACTAAGTATAATAACCAAGCAGAGCACAAGGAAGAATGACAAGGTAACAGAGCACAGTCTTGATCGAACACATACACTGAACTAGATGATTACCGAGCACACTGAGTACAACTATAATCAAGAATTCATATTTACTGAGCATCAATATTTTATCGAGACATGAATACAGTACTTACCGAGTAATACGGGAATGACATAGAAGTTTGCTATGACATAGAGTACAAGGCAAACGGTTTATACCAAAAATGGTTTACATAAATCGATGTAAATATTTATTGGAGATGTAATAATTAAATGGTGATGATCCCTATGTAATATTGATTTAGGTCATTCATTTGGATCGTAGATCTAATATTTTCTAGATGATTCCATAACCCTAATTAGGTAAAATTGTTATGATATAAGAATTGTCAAGATGTTAGATTGTAATGTTAAAACACATGAGAAGTAGCCACCTATATGAGACATCTGAAAATCAGATAGGGTTGATGTTATGATTTTGAACAAGTATTCAAAATTGAATCAGTATCAAACTAGCGGCTACCGAGCAGTATTTGAAGGATATATCTATCACAAGAAGGTGATATCAGTTAAAGGCTAATCAGATCTGTAATTCAACAAAGTAAGTTGGTACATCTAAATCAATTTACTGTTACTTTCTAACAACTATGGTAGACTAAATCTCTTAACAAAGTAGACCTAACAAGTCTTTTGTAAATCTCTTAACCGAGTGCACACTTAACATCTTTCTTAAATCCTCTAGCAAGGTAGATCTTAACAGGTCTCAATTGTTACTCCTAACAAGGTAAGATCATCAAAAGTAATCAACATTGTAATCCCTAACATGAAAACTTTATTATTGCACTAGTGAATCTTTGTGGGTGTCATCCCCACCGCAGTTTTTACCTTCTAACAAGGGTTTTTGCGATACCAAAATACTTGTGTATTGTGTATGAAGTTTCATGAATCTTTACATGTTATATTAGAAAGCATTTATTATTTTTAGTTATGTTTAGAATAAATGGAAATGTTAATATGGCAGTCGGTTAATGAGAGACATTTTTTTAAGGATAAAGATCAAATTTTTTTTAGGGTTACCGATTCACCCTTCCCCTCTCAGTAACTCACCTTTCTATAATCCCAACAATTGGTATCATAGCTAGTTCTCTTGTTGAATAAGTTTAATCACTAAAGAGGAAAGATCTTTAAAGATGGAAAGGCATAAGCTTGACAAGACAATTGAGAATCAGAGATTGGAGTTGTAGATTCCCCTGGAACAACTTAAGGAAATCAAGGAAAAGCTGAGAGAGTCACTGAACAAAATAAAGGAATTAACATTTCGGCTAAATGAGACTTATTATCCAGAAGTGTATTTGATAGATCTAGAGGAACTATCTCAGATCTATCTGAAAAGAATCAACACCTCACGAAACAAGTGAAAGCATTGCAAATTGGACAAGAAACTCAAATGCTAAGAATTATTGAAGTTATGAGAAATGGAAGACAAGATGAACAATAAAGGAATATGGCTATTGAAGACATAAGACAAATGACTAAGAAATTGAGAGGGAAAGAATCTGAAATAGTAAGGTTGACTGAGCATCACTTTGAAATTTTCAATCAGATGGTTCTCATGAGTCATGAAGTCAACTGAGTAAACAATGAACTTGATAGGAAATTGGAAGACATTAGTGAATTAAGGGAAGAGAATGAAAGACTAAAAAATGAAGTGAAGATGCAACAATAACACAATGAAATGATAAAGAAAACTATGGAAAGTACCAAAAGGATGGATGAGTTCTTAAAGAGTCAGAGAAGACTGGACAACACTATTGGCAAGTTGACTTTACTAAGAATATATGACTAGTTTTGTGTTGTCATTATAGAAACAAAGTCATATGAAGTTTTGATAGTCAACGCACTAACTTTGAAGATCATATTTGGGCTAAGTATGGAAGACAGTGCAGATAGTGAAGCACCTGATGATCAGAGCATCAACGCATGTGTCTATGATCAAGTTTTGGTATGCACCCTTGGATATAAGCTTTTGAGTATGCTATTATGCTAAGTCTAAGAACACATAGTTAGATTAGATAGCATTGAGAAGTTCAACAAGTCTAAGTGACACTGGCAATTAAGTGGCAGAGTAGAACAAAGCATGCAGCCAACAGGAAGTTTTTTGTTTAGCGTATATCATTTTGTTTTGTAAAGGATATGCACCTATTGTAATAGTGATGTAAACATGTTATTATCATTGTATGTAAACATGCTTGAGCCAATTAATTTGGAAGTGTTGTATGTGTTAAGTTTTAGGCCAACACAGTATTTAGTTTTGGTTTCGCCCATTCAGCATGTATATATATATATATATATATATATATATATATGACATGCACTTTCTATATTTAAGATATAGTAGAGTATGGAAGATATAAAGAAGAGTAGAAGTATGCGAGTTCAGTTAGTATGATATAAATCTCTAAAATAAGTTAGAGCAACAACGCACAAAAGGAACTGATCAGACAACGGTGTCAAAGAAATAATTCACCCTTCTAGATATAGTGTGTATCAGACAACCAGGAGGTTGTAGCCTTCTTCATTAAGCAGTGAGCTCTGACAGTGAGCCATCCACCCCTAATAGGGTTTTGTTCTTCAAGACTCCTAACAGAGTCATTATACTCAGTATTGTAATGACTGCTCCTAACATGGCAAAAGAACTCTAACAAGTTCATAAGATTAGTGCAATTATTTGTGGGTACTAATTCCTACCGGGGTTTTCCTCTAGCGAAGGTTTCCCTATAAACATATCTTGTGTTATGTGTTATGGTTGATTGTTTTATTTTCTTTACTATTCATTTTAGTATTTAAGTAATTGGGCTAAGTTTCAAGAAGTAGAAAAACATTAATTGTACAACACTGATTCGCCCCCCCTCTTAGTGTTCCCATTCTTAACAATTGGTATCAGAGCTTTGGTCCTCTAGGATAATTTTAACCACTTGAGGAGATCATGGATACAATAGAAGTGAAACATCTAAAGAAAAATCTTGAAGTAGCTCTTGAAGATCTTAACAGATCTAAAAAAGAAATTGCAGAACTAAAAATGAAGGTTAGTGATTCACAAGTATTCATCAAGAAATTGAGAAAAGATTTGAAAGATTGTTCAACGAATGATTTGGGAAAAATGATCAAAAAGATGAATGAAGAAAACACTTCTTTGAAGGATCAGATTGAAGATTTGAATGAACAATTAACTGATAGCAAGTCAGCCTGTGAAGAACAGATCAAAGAAAACAAACAATTGGATAAAGAACTCATGCAAGCAAACATGAAAATCTTGGAGTTAGAAAACATCAAGAAAAAGATAGAATCTATGTTGGCAGAAGCAAAGAATCATATTGAAAAATTACACACAAGTACTGATCTATTAGACTCTCAGATATATGCATAAAGGATAAAAGGAGATTCCAGTGGTATTGGATTCAATAAAACACAAATTCAAATCAATGCAATGAACAAAAGAATGAAAGCACAAGAAGAATCTACATAAGCTAAGAAGACTAAAGATCATACTAAAGCTAAAGAAGAACCACCTAAAGATGAATGCAAGCCAGGAACTTGTTATGCCTGTAACAAGCATGGACATATAGAAAGAGATTGTAAAGAGATAAGACCTTTCAATGGTTATTGTTATTCATGCAATAATTTTGGTCATAGAGCTATTTAGTGTATATCAAATCAAAGAAGTCAGACATAACACAATCAGAGAAATCAACCACAACAAAGTTCTTCTTAGAATATCACATGTCAGATATGCAACTACAATGGTTACACAGCTAGACAATCCAGTATGATAACTCACATTAATGTGCCTAGGAATACAAGGCCTCTAGTTATTTGTTACTCTTGTAACAAGGTTGGACACATCTCAATTTTTTGTAGATCACAAGCACAAAGACAAGAAAGACCTAATAAGTCTCAAGGATCAATATTGGATGAATTTGGAGAAGTCAAGTTTGTGAAAGCTTCAAAAGATGAGAGAAAGATTTGGATGGAAGTAAAGAAATATAATGTCAGTGAGAAACTAGTGGATGCATCCACAATGGACACACCTTCTACTTCTGGATAAATGACCCTCATGGTCATATGGGGAGCTAGATAACCTCTAGACCCCTATGTGGCTAGTATACTCACCTTCAGAGTATGCGCCTTTGGTTTTAGTTGTTTGTGTTAGCTTGTGGTGACTGATCAGGAAAGTATTGTACACTTTTTTGGCTAATTCTGGGCCAACATGTTGTAACTCATTCTAACCCTAAAGTGGAAAAATATTGTATAATATGGCTTAGGGTTATGGTTTTCATAATGTATGTTTTAGTAGCTTATTGCCATAGTATTGAGATGTAAGGGATTACAGATTGTAATCAGGTTGTAATCACTGGATTATAATAATATTGGACTCGCTATTGGTGGACGTAGCCCAGGGATTGGGTGAACCACGTTAAATCTTTGTGTCTTTATGTTATCTTATGTGTGGTTTAATATTTTCTGATATTGGTTATATTTGCATGTAACTATTATTTTTGCCTTGTTAATCCTAACAGTTTGGTTGCTAGTGTATAAGCTAAATATGGGCCTCTAATTTAGCCTCACACTTCAACATAGTCATTGTTCACTAGCTATAGACAAGAATGAATATGAGATCATTCATCTTGCCTATCTAGATGATTCAACTTGTTGCCTCCTATCTAGGTAGGGTTTGGGATTTCTCTCAGAATCGAGAGTCCAGCAACCATAGACTAGCACTAGAACGAAGGATTTGATTGAAATAAAGATGTAGTTTATTCTAGAGTGAATATGCAAGATTAATCTAGAAATGAAATATGAGTATTTAATCTAAGAGCTTTGAAAGAAAACTAGATTAAGAAAAGTGCATATTTAATCTAAGCATGACATTAGTCTAAAATGATTATCAAACTAACAATGAAAATGAAAGCTTTGAATGTAAACTAAATTGCAATGAATAATGCAAAAGCACTTTGTTGCTCGAAAATTAGGATCCTTTGAATGAGAAATGAGGGTTCTTTTATAGAATCCCAGGTTTAATCGACGGTCGAGATTGAGTCAGATGAACGGTGGAGATTGAATGAGAGTTCAGTTCAGAATATAAAGTTTCCTGCAAAGAGGCAGTCAACTATTTTTCTTTTGCCTGTGTGGAGCAGTTAACTATTTTATTGCCCTTTTGGATTCTTAGTTAACTTGATGTTTCCTTTTCTGAACTGAAGAGAAGATTTTAGAGAGAATATTTGATTTTAATAAATTAAATATGACCTCATAAGTGGATTTTCTCAATTATTTGAATAATTAAATTCAATTATTGAAATGAGGATATTTATTTAAAACCAAGTATTTATTTAATTCCTTTTTCATGTATTTTTAGCTAAAGAGGGTGAATATAATTTAATTAAAGTGCTAGGACTTTATAATTAAATTAATCAATCATAGGGTTTATTTAGCCAATTATAGTTGATATTTAGGAATTAAATATAGCATGTGATTAATGCAGATTTAGGATTTTCTACATTTGACACTAAGTTGAGTAAAGTCAATTAGAAGACATAATTTCCTAGTACAATAGGACTTTGATGACTTAGAAATTGATAAAATGAGACTAAATGCAACAAAATTGGTTAGGATTGCAAGATGCCAATTTTGAGGTATTACATTTTCCCCCTCTTTGAATTGATGTGTGAGAAACGCGTTGATTCAAAGAATAGTTTGATGTGACAATTGACGAAGTTTTCAGGATTATCTCCAGAATGAAGCTTAACCCTCAGAAGTTGAGGTTAGATTTCCAAGACACCGATCAGATTGAGTTGCAGAACCATCTCCAGAACAAAGCTTGATTCTCTGAAGTCTAGGTTAGATTACGAAGACATCGGTCAAATTACCACTTTTCGTAAGATTGTCCCCATAACAAGGCTCAATATTTAGGAGTCAGGGTTAGATTGCCCTGATAGCTGTCAATTAAATGATAACTGATATAGATTTTTAGGACTATCTCCACAACAAAGCTTAGTCCTCTAAGACCTAGGTTAGATTGCCCATATACCAGTTTAAAAGAGCTTTCGAGAGCCATCTCCAGAATGAAGCTTGACTTTCAGGGATTGAGGTTAGATTGCCTCAATACCTAATAGAGATTTCAAGAACCATCTCCAGAATGAAGCTTGATTCCTAGGAATCTGAGTTAGATTTCTCATATACCTAAAGATATTTTGAGAACCATCTCTAAAATGAAGCTTGATCCTCAGGGATCTGAGTTAGATTGCTCAGATACCTAATAGTGAGATTTCGAGAGCCATCTTTAGAATGAAGCTTGACTTTCAGGGATTCGAGTTAGATTGCCCCGATACCTAATAGTGAAATTTTGAGATCCATCTTTAGAACAAAGCTTGACTTTTAGGGACCCGGGTTAGATTGCTCAGATACCTAATAATACGATGACAAGATGTAAGTCACAAAGATTCCCCTAGTGATTCAAGATCGTGGGACATCCAACTTTGACCATGAGGTACAAAAAATTGAACATGCCCTAAGTAATGAAATGCCCCTAGCAATGAGGACTTTTGATTTAGATCAGATTGATTTGAGAACTGATTCAGTGATTCAATGATGCAATCATCCTACCCCCTCGGGAGCAAAATCAAAAGATGACACGTCATGAAGGTGTTTGACAGCAATAGGTTGTAGATAGAGATAATCATCAGAGGTCTAGAAGAACTCAGAATAGATGACGAAAGAATCAAGAAGATTTAGAAGTGATTTGGAGTGATGTCGAGGTCTAGTTGACCAAGTTTGAAAGTTCACTTGACCCTTATGTTCACTTCGCAGGACAAGCGTTTGGAAGTTCACTTGTAGGAGAAAGAAGTCACTCAAACAGACAAGGAGAAGAACCAACCTCACCAAAGTTTTCATATAAAAGGAGATGAGGTACACATGGCCATCTAACACGAGATAGAGGTTCTCATAGTGGACACCCATTTTGTATGGATTCCTTGGATCATTGGAACTAAACCGTCAAACATAAAGCAAAGAAAAGATCATGCCCCCCAGTCCTCGTATCTCTTAGTCAAGATAGAAATCTTGGAGTTGTTTGAGAAGGAATGAAAAAATGAAAAGACAAGCACACAAAAGAAAAGCTTAGCAAATCTCAGAGAGTTACAAGTACAGTTTCAGTATTAGTTTAAGCATATTGATGTCAAATCGAAAGTATATAGTGCATACATGAGAAGTCTCAGTAGGACATCGACAGTAGGCAGATACAGTGAGAACCACTAGTAAGTGATGTGAGAGAGATCTTGATAATAGTGATAACTAGGCATCAGTAGGCAGACGCAGCAAGAACCACTAGTGACTAATGCAAGAAAGATCCTCAGGAAGAGAGATCTCGATAATAGCAATAGCTAGGCATCAGCAGGAAGACGCAGTGAGAACCACTAGTGACTGATGTGAGGGAGATCCTCAGGAAGAGAGATCTCAATAATAGTGATAGCTAGGCATTAGTAGGTAGACACAGTGAGAACCACTGGTGATTGATGCGAGGGAGATACTCAGGAAGAAATATCTCGATAATAGCGATAGCTAGGCATCAATAGGAAGATGCAATAAGAACCACTAGTGACCGATGCAAGAGAGAGATCCTCAGAAGTGACAAGATGATGCCCCTTAGACTAGGAAGGGTGCCCCAAGAGTATGACCAGTTTCAATCCATGTAGAGTTGAGCATAGTCTCGAAGGTAACTAAGAGAAAGTGCATGAGCTAGCAAACTAAAAGTAGGAAAGTAGGAAAGCAACTGTACAGAGCCAAATGGTACTACGATAGGTATAGCATTACGGAAGAAGAGGGGCCTGTTTACCAGGTTTTCACCTTCTTGACAGAAATTTATTGCTTTTGCTACCATGACTCCTGTTTGCTAGGTTTTCATCAATGACACATTCTTTTGTTTTTTGATTTTTTTGTATTTTGTATTTTTTGATTTGTTTGTATTTTTTCATTTTGATTTTTTTTTTTGGTATTATCAAGGTGCCTGTTTACCAGGTTTTCACTAGGATAATAGATTTTTTTAGTTAATTTTGTAATTTTTAGGATTTTTTTAGAATTGAGTATGTACATGGAGCATTCAGAAGATGTCTTAGTTATAGAATCACTTCAGATGCAGAGCGTTGATCAACTCTTTGAGCTGTTCTCCTTTAGTAGTAGAGAGCTGATAGGTGCCATACACAAATGATGTAGTAACAATGTATAGACCAAGCCAATTTGGTTCAAACTTATCCTTTTGGATCCATTATTGTTGATTCTTAGGGTTCTCTCTCAGGATGAGATCACCCACTTGGAAGTCCCTTGGTCTAAATTTCTTGTTGTAGCTCTTGGACATCTATTTCTTATATGATTAGAGATGATCGAATGCCACTTGCTGACATTCATCTAGTAGTTCTAGCTCTTGTAGCTGAGATATTATGTTGTCATCGTCAGTAACGAGGCCCTTTAGAGAGACTCATAGAGTAGGAATCTTGACCTTGATTGGTAGTAGTAGTCAACTTGAGAAATTTCAGGAGCAGAACGAGATGGTCTAGTAGTGATTAGGGGATCCAACTAGTAGTGTCCAACTATCGAGAGATCCATATTCAAGGAAAGATCACTTAAGTGAGACCCACAAATATCCTCATGGACGCATCTTAACTCTTTGTTAGATTCCCCATGCTCTAAATACTTAGGGAGAGCACATTCTAGATTTATCTTAGTCACATCATTAGAAATGAGGAGATACTAATATGCACTTTAGGGACAGGCAAGATAGAATGAAGAGTATAAAGTATGAGAGGCAAGGATGGCATGATGGAGGGAGGTGTGAGAATTTGGAAGCTTGAATATCAATTTTGATTTTCTCTTGATATCCAAGCCTTTGTTTGTCTTAGGAATCCACATATATAGCTTTTGATCTTTCTTTTGCTTTGAGATGCTTTTTATTGTAATTCATGTAAGATGGATTTCAAGATCCATTTTTACTTTGATTTTCTTGTCTCTTTGAAGATCTTTATGGTCTTTTGAATATTGTCTTCTTGTGCTTCGTAGTCACATGTTGATTAGACAGGACATGGTGACCTTGAGATATAAGTGGATTTTGATTTTATTTTTATGTTATAAATCCAAGTTACTTTAAAAGACTCAGGAATTTTGGATGAATGAGGTTGATATGACTGGTTTAGATGGAGAGGTGGAATGGGAAGTGGACAGGCCACTTATCTCAGGGAGGAGGAGGGAAGATAAGTTGATGGGATGGGCTCAAGTGCAAAGATATTGACATCATCCTCACCATTCATGAATGAATCAGATAGATCAAGAAAGTTACCTTCCATAAAAATTTGTCGATTGTGAGTTGTCCTAGAAGAGTCAGATAAGTTTAGAGGAATATTATGTGAGCCTAACTGAGATGGTTGATTTTGAGAGCTAGGTCCCTCTTCAGGTGGAAAGAGTGCATGAATAGGAACCATTTCAATTCTAGATCTACCAATTTTCCATGAAGCCATAATAGGATGGGGTCTTATGTACCCATGATTTGTTGGAGCAGCTGAAGTGTAGCTTGAAGTAGATGACCTAGGAGCCACAAGGGTGATTTCCACATAAGGGTGGAAAGAATCATCATTAGTTTCTTGATCTTGAGAGTTTGAACTTTATCCTCTTTCAAAGCTGGTAGGAGGATCATATCAATGTATAACATCAACTTGTATTGTAATAGTAGCATCAAATAAGGAATCCCACTCATTTTCCTTTGAGTTTGTCTTGATGTTGCGATACTGCTTGATGTAGTTAGATAGAGACATTGTAGGAGGTAGATTTTCTTCATCACTGTCATCTTTATAGGAGCAACATTCTTAGTAGCAGGAGCTTGTTCAGTTGCAGAAGTGGAGTAGTCTAGAATAGGCATACTCCAAGGCATATTAAAG
This sequence comes from Chamaecyparis obtusa, assembly GCA_027943335.1. Lineage (NCBI taxonomy): Eukaryota > Viridiplantae > Streptophyta > Pinopsida > Cupressales > Cupressaceae > Chamaecyparis > Chamaecyparis obtusa. The sequence goes on along the minus strand of BSBK01000625.1, from coordinate 703,924 downwards.
ATGTGGGAGGTATCAGATAATGGCCCCCAATCAGGATTAGCAGTATGTGTAGTAGTTTGGATGGAATCTCCCTAGGTAGGACTAGGGTATGGCATCTTTCTAGCGGGAAAGTGTGCAGTGTGTATAGTCATGATCAAAGGGATTCTGGAATGCATGTTTGACGTAAGGTTGAATGATAGGAGAGAGAGATCGAGATGACCCCTCTCTAGATGTAGCTGATGAAGAGGAATGTGAAGATCCTCTACAACACTCAGATTGCATGATTGGTTGGGACTGACCTCTTACTCATCTAGCAATGTGTAAGGGGAATACGTCACTACTTTGAGTTGCAATAGTCATAGACAAAGATTGTGAAGTGAGAAAGAACTAGGACTTACACTTGGAATGTTGTCTCTAAAAGGTAGCAAAGAGTGAGAAAGGTGAAATATACCCAGCATGAGTTGTCAAGAGTAAGGCTAGAACAATTGAGAGATGACTATCATGTCACAAGGTATGATAACACCGTAAATCAAGTAGACAACAAAGAGACAAGGTGAGTTCAAGTGATCATCATGTAGTTCTCAACCTGAGACCTTCAGTTTCAGACTATGTACAATAGGAAGACATGCAGGTAGACCCTAAACATGAATCAAATCAGGTATAAAGTTGACCAATAGATAGGAAATAGCTCACTATTTTGACTAACTAGGGACAGTCTCACATGAGGAAGTGCTAGATTGCACGTGAAGATATGCTGTCTCGCACGAGAAAGTGTAGGAATAGACTCTAAAAAAACTGATAGGGTTTTTGACAGACTGTGGCAAAACTTCACGTGGAGATGTGAAATCTCACACGGGAAAGTGCACAAAGAGCCAAAATCTCGTGTGAAACTGTGTAGGGAACCCAACGAAAAAGTACAGAATCTAACAGTTCCAATCAATTTTTGATAAAAGAATAGATTTTGATACACAACATGGGCTGTTCTCTGATAGAATGTTTAGTTCTCAGACTGGTTTTGGACAGTTTAAATCAGTAAACTTAGTTTTTGAGGTTTCAATCACTTGTTATCAAGCACAGAGTTTGGGACTAGCAAGCAGTTTGTGAAATAGTCAATAGTTGAAAATAATTCTACTGAGGACAAAGCAACTTAGAAGAAACATGAGAGTCTTGAAAATTTTTGGACATGTTGGACAATTGAAGACTTGAAACAAACACTCAGTTATCCCTACAAAGAAAATGGTAGAGAAGACAAAATTCGTGCCTCACAACTTATGCGCATGCGTTCACCTCACACAACCGTGTCACCCCCTAAAGGGTGCCCATGTTTTTGGTGTTTCCAAGGACTCAATAATATATGTTTAAATTTTACCCTTGAAGAAGGGGCCAGTGTCATATACCACCTTAAAATGTCTAGGTGCATGCCTATGGTGAGAATCTACGGGAGAGATTCTTCCCCCTCCCTACGCAAAGATTATGTCCCCTTTCAGAGATGAATCAGGTAGGAAACTAACTAAGGGAGTGTTTAACAGGCTTCCATTCACACTAACCTTTGGTGCCCCTGATATAGGGCTAGGGACTCTTAGCCACATTGACACCTGAAAGTGTACACCCCTGCAAGTAGGGCTAGGAGTGGTGCCGCTCAATACAATAGACAAAGCTTTCTCAAGATGTTTAACATCATGGATCAAGAGAAAGAAGTTAACATGGCTTTGGAATCTTTAGAATCAAAAAAGCTACTTTATTATAGTGAGGTGGAATCACTGGAAAAAGGTATGTACTCACTTGGGTCATTCCTAGAGGTTCAACTTTCGGCAAGCCCTCTAAAGGTGACACGAACTTGGATTGGATTCAAGGGTCAGAGTTTTTGATTCTCTCAAAGAGAGAAGAGAATAATCATCTACCTCTACACCTTACCCAAACACACCAAACATATTTATCACTGAGATAACTCCTCTTCAACCAATCCAAAAGATTCTAGGTTTTTGGTTCTCTCAATGAGAGAAGAGCATAATCTCCTGGCTAGTGAATGTGCTCAAGGTTTGTTACCTTTCCTTGCTTCCCTAGGCATCTATCATGCTAGCAATGTCCAAGTCTCAGATTCATCCATGGTCATCACCTCCATGTAATGAAGAGCCTATTACCCTATTTTTCTATCAAGACCCTTAAGAAATTTTCACAAGGCCCTGTTTAGACTATGTGAAGAAAGCAGTGAAAAGATAGAATGTTTGAGTATGTTTTAGATTCTTTAGCAAGCATCTTTGACATGCATCCTTTAAGAAAAATATCATAAAGTATTCATAGTCATGTTTTAGGAGCCTTTGACATGCGTCCTGTAGCCCACTGTTATGGTGTATCAGAAAATAGAATCATAAAAATCAAAACAACATGGCAGATGTAAGAAAACAAGAACAAAAAGTACAAAACTATGCAAATTTAAAGTTTTGGTGTTAGAGTCCACGCGAGATAATACACAGTCCCACACGAGAAAACATAATACATAGTCTCACATGAGAAAAGACCTTTTTCATGTGAGGAAGTGCTAGGACAAGAAAAAATTCACGCGGTATAGTGAGAATCTTCGCGCGAGAATCTATACCAGAGATGTATAGACATACGGACAAAATGCAAAATTTTGACGGAAAGTTGAAATGAGATGAGGCCAAAAATTGATTTTCTGCCCCAGGGTGGGCGCTAGAAATGTATAAGCTAAATATGGGCCTCTTATTTATCCTCACACTTCAACATTGTCATTGTTCACCGGTTGCAGACAAGAATGAATATGAGATCATTCATCTTGCCTATCTAGATGATTCGACCTGTTGCCTCCTATCTAGGTAGGCTTCAGGATTTCTCTTAGAATCAAGAGTCCAGCAACCATAGACTAGCACTAGGATGGAGGATTTGATTGAAAGCAAGATGCAGTTTATTCTAGAGTGAGTATGCAAGATTAATCTAGAAATGAAATATGAGTATTTAATCTAAGAACTTTGGAAGGAAACTAGATTAAGACAAGTGCATATTTAATCTAAGCATGATATTAATCTAAAATGATTATCAAACTAAAAATGAAAATGAAAGCTTTGAATGTAAACTAAATTGCAATGAATAATGCGATAGCACTTCGTTGCTAAAAAATTGGGATCCTTTGAATGAGAAATGAGAGTTCTTTTATAGAATCCTGGGTTCAATCGATGATCAAGATTGAATCAGATGAACGGTGGAGATTGAACGAGAGTTCAGTTCGGAATAGAAAGTTTCCTGGAAAGAGGCAGTCAACTATTTTCGCTTTGCCTGTGTGGAGTAGTTAACTATTTTATTGCCCTTTTGGATTCATAGTTAACTTGATGTTTCCTTTTCTAAACTGAAGAGAAGATTTTGGAGAGAATATTTGATTTTAATAAATTAAATATGACCTCATAAGTGGATTTTCTCAATTATTTGATAATTAAATTCAATTATTGAAATGAGGATATTTATTTAAAACCAAGAATTTATTTTATTCCTTTTTATGTATTTTTAGCTAAAGAGGGTGAATTTAATTTAATTATAGTGCTAGGACTTTATAATTAAATTAATCAATCATAGGGTTTATTTAGCCAATTATAGTTGATATTTAGGAATTAAAAATAGCATGTGATTAATGCAGATTTAGGTTTTTCAGCATTTGACACTAAGTCGAGTAAAGTCAATTAGAAGACATAATTGCCTAGTACAATAGGACTTTAATGATTTAGAAATTGATAGAATGAGACTAAATGCAACAAAATTGGTTAGGATTGCAAGATGCCAATTTTGGGGTATTATAGCTAGTTGAGGTAGTATGCAAGATTACATTATCTAATTGATAGCAAGAACTAAGATTGGAATTCACTGTTGTAACCCGTATTATAAAGACACACATTAATTGCAAAAATTTGATTTATTAGTCACCAGAGATCTATTATCTTCACTTTTACATTCGAGATCAAGCCCTTGGAGAGAACAGGAGATCAAAGCATCTAAGTATTGAAGGATTGAAGTCATTTCATTAGCGAAGAAGAGTTAAGTTGTTATGGAACCCTAGCTCGAATGCATCATTTTAGAAATCTCTTGGAATCCTATTTGAGCATTGAAGCAAGTAATGGAAACTCTAGTAGTCTTTGATGTCACAGAAAGGAAAAGATATGTATTGAAGAAGCATCTATTTAAGTGAGTGTTAGATGATTTAAAAGGAGCATTTTATAGAACTCAGATGAGAGTTATGCATGTCGAGGATATTCACACCTACATCTACTACAAGAAAGAGTCTGGAGGATTTGACATGATAAGGTCTCACATGGATTCAATGGTTAATCCTAATTTTATATTCAAGGATGAATTCACGCACCTCACAGATAACCCTATCATAGAGTATGAGACTGCGTATGAATTCTATGAGTTAGAATGGATTAAGATCTTACTAAGTAGGATTCATGATGATTTTTTTTGGATTGGTGAAGTCCCTGTCCATATTACAATTGATCTCATTCATGAGATGACCAGACTTTCTAAGACCAGCACCATCCTTCCAACAGGAAAAGATGTCAGAAAATAGGTTGAGCAGGCATGTAATTCTAGGAGTGATAAGCACAGCATGACTATTGAGCCCATAGAGGAGAAAGACATTAAACTCATGGCTATGCTCCTTGGATACAAGTTCCGACATGCAAATAGAGTGAACAGTATGTCCATAGCTAAAATTCTGGTAGCAATAAGGATAGTGAAAGAAAATGGAGAGTTTAACCTTTGTGAGATCTTACACACACAATTTTTAGAAAACATAAGAGCTATACAGCATGATAAAAGAAAAATATTCAGATTTGGGTCATTGATTATATCCATGTACTTTCATATAGTTGGTAAGGTTTCTAATCTCTATCTTGACAAAAGCATACCTACCTTGCCTCAAATTTCATTTAAGGCAACATCAGAGAGCACTTTAAAGGATTACATGGATTTAGAGATTAAAAAATTTAGAATCAAGATGCAAAGACAATACAAAATACCTGAGACGATAGTGGAGAAATACAAGGACTCTATATGTTTCATGGTGGAAACAGATACTACATGCATGGAAGTAGTTGAGCCTAGAACAAAGGGATTTTGTCATGCCCCGCAAGGGAACCAGGGAAAAGCACAAAGGTTTACTTTGTAAAAGAAAAACCTAAGTAGAGTTTTATGAAAAAATTTTGAACTTTTAAGAATTACAAATAAACAAAACTTATTCTAACTTCTTTCCAAGGTTCCCTTAATTTTATTTGTATGATTTATTTAAGGCTGATAAATAATTCTTTTTTTTTAGCCACCTTTACCACCCATATAAATTCCATCTAATATTCCTTATTAGAAAAAAACACCTAAACACATTCACTTTTAATTTCCATTTAAAAATTTTAGAGATCAATTACAATAATCAAACTTCATCCATCAAACTTAACATATTGCAATAATACAACAATTGATGCTCTACATTTTACATAACTTGAAATATTACATAATTACATCTTTTCAACATACATTTGTATATGAAAATAAACATCCCATATAACCCTTTTCCTATATCTACCCATTATTACATTATCTTGAAATTACATTACATTCAAACTCCTCATGGGAGAATACATAAAGTTTACATCATAATAAAATAAGTACAAGTCTTCATTCTTCAACAGGTGCATAGACAAGCATGGATCTTTAATTATTTACATCTGCATAGAATACCTCGATAGAAAGATTTTTCCACCCAACCACGTGGATACCCAAAAGGATCCACTCCCCCGTGCTAGGAGATAAACACCAGGCCCACAAAAGAAGGAACTTATTAGGTTACACCTAGGGTTGAGTAATATTTCCCACAAGTATAGTTCTTTTCAACTAGGGTTCTAAGGCTTGGGTAGAAAACTCTAGAAACTACCTAAGTGAGTGTCATCGCATAGCCCTCACACCTTGGCTTGTCCTAGTACTAGCCACTTCGGGCCCCGGCCCCCAAGTAGGCACATGCGGGATCAAATGCCTTTCATACATACAAGCGCCATTCGATCGTACCTATACTTAGGTACCTTCTCCCACTCCCATCCATAGCCTATCCTAGCGCTCATGGCATGGGCGAGGCACAAATTAATCTTTTTAATGTTTTAATACCCATTCCCTTAAATTTATTAAGTTATCACTTGTTAATTAACTCATCAGTCGGTTATCCTGGTTCTAGCCACTTTAGGGCCCCGGCCCCGCACTGAGAGCCACTCACTTAGGGTCCTAGGTTTCCTAACCCTAACCCATTCCCATCTGGTTCACAACATACCCATAATAGCCTATTGACATGTCTATCTCAGCGATCATTTCACAATTTTCAAATCTACACTTGGATGTTTATAAGAATCTAAAGTTTGGCTAGGTTTGATCATAAGCAAGTCGGAAAGGAAAGGTTTTGTTTTCAGTTTTTTTTTTTTAACCCCTCCTAACCTTTATCCAAATATGAAAATGAGAACCCTTATATTTGCAAATGAGATTTATATGATTGATCATTAAATTTAGATGTCTTTTAGTTCCTGACTTTATCTCGTCTAAGATATATTATCCTAATATATTACATTTATTAAAAATTTACTTATTGAAATCAAATGCCTCTTAGATGTCTTAAAAAGTTCATGTATTATATTATATATATATAATATTATGTATATTATATATATATATATATTTAATATATCAAAATTAACTAAATCCCATATTACAAAATATATATCCTATTATACATATAATATTTCTGATATTATATGTATAATATAATACAATTTTTTTTAATTAAATAATATAATTTATATTATATATATAATATTAAACATATTATATATATAATATAATGTCAACAATACATAAATTATACCACATGAAATTGTTTTAAATTAAATATAAATTATATTATATATATAATATTAAACATATTATATATATAATATAATGTTAAAATATAAATTATACCGCATGAAAAATTTATTTGTTTTATCTCCCTTTCCTTCCAAACTCGGGCGGTCCCTGTGCCGCCGGCAGTGGCCGCACTGCCGAACGGTACCCGTGGGTACCGCCGGCAGTGTGGTCACTATCGGTCGGCACCCTAAGGTGCCGCTGGCAGGCGTACCACTTGTCGACGGTACCTTAGGTTACCGTGCGGCCTTTCATCATTCATTTTTTAAATTTTTTTTTTAATACTTCAAAATGGTATTTAAATTTTTACTTAGTAAATTTCAAAGAAAATAAAATCTTTTCAAAACAATATCATTTTTTTTAAATATCATTTATTCTCTATTTTAACTTAATCTATATAAATATTTATTTTTTTACCCGTATAAAGTTTAACTAACATCGCTATTTTATTTACAATAAAATAATAGGATTTTATTTTTCAAAACGTAAAATACTATATGAAGTAATATATATATTTTTGATCCTAAGATGTTTCTGTAGAATAAAATAATCCATTTCACCTAATAATTAACATAGATTAAATAAATATATCATCAGGCTTTATTAGCATATGATCAATAACAACGGACTCAGGATCCAACCTGGAAATCTGACGGGTCTGGTTGATGAAATCCGGGTTTGCTCTTCTTCTCCAATTCTCCTGCTGTCGAGACAATCTTTCCAGCTTCCAAAGTCCAGCCCTCCTCTCCTTCTTTTCCCAAAATCCATCCTTCCAAATTATTTAATATCCAACTATGGTAGTTGGAGGAGTTTCTCTACGGGAGAAACTTCTCCAACTTCCCAAACCATCTTTCCTGTAAACATCAATAAAGTTTTTTTATAATTAATTTTAGTTAACATATCATCCAAAGCAAACTATAACAACAAGAATGATTAGGTGGCTTACAAGGAAAACACATAGCACAATTGGAATCTAACTAGCCCAACTTCTAGGAGGTCTCGAGTTCAACTCCCTCCTAATTAGCTAGTTTTTTAACCAAAGGCAATTACTTTTATTATTATTTACAATTAGGTTAAGATTGTAATTTCTATTTACGAGCAATTATAGGGATATATATATATGTATGCTTGATTTAATTTTATCAAACAATTATTAGGCTAGTGCCAATTATTAGTTCTATCAATATAATTAAGTATATATATATTATATTTATTTATTTATATATATATATCTATCTTAATATACGTATATGTGTTCATAAGCATATATGTGCACCCATATGTTTATGACACATATATTATAAGTGACCGATTATTCACGTTAAGAGTATCCTTTTTATAATTATAAAATCGTATGATTAAAGGTACATATATCAACTTACCCTTAAAGCTAACATGATAATCTAAACTACGATAACAATCTTTGACTAGCAAAGACTCACTTTGATAACTTACTACCAAGATTGAGCATACCCTAAAAGCAAGAACAAGGTCCAGATCCTAATAACTGATAAATCACATAATACCTCCCTACCAGGAACTGATCCAACATTTCCCACTAGGTTGAATGATCAAGGTAAAGGTTTTCTTTTGTAAGGCTTGGTGATATCTCCATGACAACAACAATGATCAAGGATTTAAGGGATCGCTCAGACCTGTGAAGCCAGGTGGAGATGATACCCGGTACCTACACATCCTGCATCACCAAGAAGAGATACATGTACATATATATAGATCAAATACTTGCAGACAGATGACTAGGATCGGTACATCGTGTGGGCCTCACTGAGTGAGTAACTACGACTCCGTCCTGAGTCATGAAAACACATCAGACATATGGTTCCATAATACAATCGTGATAAGGGTTAGTATCCAAATCATGTAAAATAAATTCTTCTAGGATCTCATAAACATATAATCAATGTAACTATAACTGAACATATAAATATCATCCGATGAACATGTAATCCTCCATGAAACATAAACATGAGTGCATAGTTCTAACCATCATAATAGAAAAGAGTCAAATCATAGTACTATAGGAGAGGTATTACAGATTCATCCACTTGGTTATGAATTTGATGAGAACATTTTGGAAGATTATGCACAAGTCCTCCTATCAGTGCCTAAGGATCCCAATGAACCTAGATGGGGCACATATGAAGAGAAGACAAGACAAGTTGATTCTATCTTATACAGTGCTTCAACAAAGAGAAAATCATCGAGGATTACCTTAGATATTTTGAAAATTCATGGTGTCACCCAAGCAGACATAGATAAAATAAGGGAAGCCAATATTTCTATACAAATTGAGAGCACATCCTCATTTGAAGTTAAAATAGAAAAATCTGATGATCTGAAGGAGAAGAAGAGTAAGACTGATGTTAACACCTCTGCGCCCACAACTACAGTTGATCTGGAATCCACTCCACCTCCTAAGCCAAGGAAGGTGTCTAGAAGGAAGAAGCAAACTGGCGCAAGCCACCCATCCTCAAGGACAACTAGAAGCAAAGGAAAGAACACTCAAGCACCTCCTCAGATAGGATTCAGACCGAATTTGGAAGTTTTGAGAACTAGAGTTGTTGATGAAGGAAGCATATATCAGATTGCAAAATTCTATGACAAATATCATGATATGATAAATTAGAAATTAATTCTATCATTATCAAGCATATGATTAAGTTCAAAAAGTTAGTTTTAGAAATTAAGATAGTCATTCCTGATCATGTATGGAACATATTGGATTCACTGAAAAGACAAGCTATAGAGGAGGATATGAGAATTAGGGAAAAGACTTTGGATGACAACCTCCCTATTTGTTCACTAGAAAAGAAGATATTGCTATTAGATTTGGTAAACTCTCATCTAAGACAATAAATCAGAACTCTACATATAATGAACAATAATTATGAATTGATTACAAAGGTGTATCATTGGAAAATAGAAGCATTTCCATTTAAGATAGGTTTATCCCTCTGAGTAGGTAGTGTGGGGTCATGTCAAATGCCTCGGGTAGGTCCTTGGCTTGAATCTAGCTTTTCTCCTCACTCTACCCCTTTTGTACCCTCTTTCTACACTTTTCAAGCATTCTGGACTGAGATCTTTGACTTCAGGGTCACGGTTGACCTTGACTCTGACCTAGGTCAAAGTCAACCTTGACCTTGACCTAGGGTTCAAATTTTAGGATTCCATGATTTCCAGATGTCGGGTTTCAGAAAGGTTTGTTTTCCCGCTTCCGGGTCGGTTGTTTTAGATTTCAGAATGGTTAAATCTTAAATTGCATTTAATCTAGGTCCATTCCTAGGGGTATAGGCCCAATGGGAATTTATTTCTCATATGTCAGCCTCTCTAGGGGTTTGTGCCCTAGATCACTATAAAAGGAAGCCTTCCTCTCTCATTTTCACATCCACAATCAAGCATCTTTTGACATCCATTATTCATCAAGAGCTCTCAAGGAGATATTCAAAATCCATCAAGTTTTCTCTCAAGAAAATCAAGTGAACAAGAATTCAAGAAATCATCCATTCAAGTAATCAAGTTCACCATTGAAGATCAAGGATTCAAGCATTCAATCCTTTGAAGGGATTTGGTTCAAGTATTCAAGATTCATCATTCAAACCCTAGATCTATCCATCATGGTGGTGTGATCTTCCTTCAAGATCCTTTGTTCATCTTCAAGATCCATTCATTCTTCCCTCAAGGTGGACTCCAAGCATACAATCATGGAGGTTTTGACTTACATTTATGGTTTTTAGTGTTAATTCCAAGCTTTCATATCAACATACTTGTTTACATTTCAAATAGAATTGCATATCTATTGAATATCATAGCTTCATTGTTAGATCTACTTCTACTACTTGCTAGCATTCTCTATTTCAATTCCATTATTAAGGTTTATTCCAAACCGGGGTTTGACTAAGGCAAACCCCTCATCCAAACAACAAAGCCATTTTTCTTGCAGGTACAGGTGTGGGCGGTGAATATCTGTACAGATTTGGATACCCTTTTTGGCAAACTTCCAAGATTTATGAATAGAATTTCTATCAGAGCTGTTTCAGGTCAAGGTCAACTTTAAGTGGGGGTCAAGATTGTATCTTGAGGTAAGATCTTACCCCAATTTTGAGGTCAAGGTTGACCTTTCTCCGAAAGACAAGATTTTTCTGGGTTTTCTTTGTCTTGACATTTCTAGGCTAGATCAAGCCGCAAAATCTCTTGAAACTGAACACAGACATCAGAAAATGGTAATTTCTGAATCTGCCTCTCTCCAAGATAAGTATTCCTATTTTATCAAGTTTGTATGTCCATAACATTTTCCATTATATATTGCCAAGCCATACAGTCTATATCCTTGAATAGGGGTAAAATGGCATCACACCTATTCAAATGTGTAATTGATGTATGTTTATGGGGGAAATATGAGATCCACTCCTAGATCCAAATTCCCAAAGGAGAGACCCAATTTGATCAACCAAAAGGTTAATGCACAATTGAATCAATCTATGAAGAATATGAAAGAGAGAGAGAAACCCTATATTTCCTTATGGTTGAATTGAAGTGTTTAGATTTTGAAAAAATTGAAATGCAAGTACTAACCTCAAATTAGGGAAAATCTAGAAAATGGCAATTTCTGATGTCTGTATGTACTTTCGAGCAATTCTGCAGCTTGTTCTAGATTGGAAATGTCGAGATGGAGAAAACCCAAAAATCTTTTTCCATGATGAGCTTAGGTCGACTTTGACCCTCATAAAAGGTCAAAGGCTAGATTCTTTATTTGAAGGTCAATTCTAACTTTGTTCACAGATCCCGAAAGTTCGTCGAAAAGGGTATCCAAATCTACTCTCAGATCCAAAATTCCACACCTACACCTGCAAGAAAAAGAGGATTTTTGTTGTTTGTGTGAGGGGTTTGCCTTGGTCAAACCCTAGTTTGGAATCAACCTTAATATTGAAATTAAAATAGGAATGCTAGCAAGTAGTAGAAATGGATCTAACAATGAAGCTATGCAATTCGATAGATATGTAATTGTATTTTGAATGTAAACAAGTATATTGATATGAAAGCTTGAAAACAACAATGATAAAATCAAACCTCCATGATTGTATGCTTGGAATCCACCTTAAGGGAAGAATGAATGGATCTTGAAGATAAAAAAAAGGATCTTGAAGGAAGATCACATCATCATGATGGCTAGATCTAGGGTTTTGAATGATGAATCTTGAATGCTTGAACCAAATCCCTTCAAAGGCTTGAATCCTTTATTTTAAATGGAGAACTTGGATGGAGAAGAGGACTTGAATGCTTGAATGGATGCTTTCTTGATCACCTTTCTTGAGAGTGCTTGAGCATGATAGAATGAGATGTGAATAATGGATGATGAAATGAGAGAGGAAGGCCTCCTTTTATAGTGAACTAGGGCACAATCCTCTAGAGGGGCAACCTTGGAGAATTAAATCCCAATTAGGTCCTAAAATTTAGAAAATATACCTAGATTAAATGAAATTTAAGGATTTACCATTTTGAAACCCAAAATGGCCAACCCGGAGGCAGGAAAACAAATATCCCAAAAACCCAACACCTAGAAATCAAGGAAAATTGAATTTTGAATAGGAGGGAAAAGTTGAGGTTGTATCTGACCTAGTCAGGTATGAGATTGATCCTGAAATGGTTAGGTTCGAGCTCGATCCTGACCTAGTTAGGATCAGCCTTGAATTTGACTCTGTGGGCCCCGATCCAGCCAGAATTAGGACAGGAGGTCCCAGGGATGCCAGGAGACCTAGAAATGATACTAGAAAAGGAAAGAATGCCAGGGATAGGCATAAAATCCTATGTTGACTATGATGAAGGCTAAGAGGACCTATTTCTAAGTCCTACCTAGAAAATAGAGCAATGGAAGAGGGAAATTAAGGAGAATCTTTGGGATCCTAACCCTAATTTCACCTAGAATGAAGTAGGAAGGAAGTGGAAAGTGGGGAGAAAGCCAGATCAAAGAAAAGATAAATTCAAGGTGTCTGATATGACCCCAAACCACTTACTTGGAGGGCTAAACTCTCTTAACATGGAAGTGCTTCCATTTTAAGATGATACATTAAGCCCTCACTTTACCAAGAGTATGGACTCGATGAAAACTCTTGGTAAAGGAGAAGGAAGAAGAGATCCTAGTGGATTCAAAAATGAGATAGAATGACACTTAGTTATGTACAAAAGCCCCTAGGCTAAGGATTCTAACTCAACATACATAGATGAGGGTACGAAATGAGAAAACCAAAAGAACAAGGGTTAGCACTAAACAACCCAAATCAATTACCATAAGAAACCTCGATAAGAAATGTTTCTCATACTAATATCATATTTGGCAAGCTATCATAAAAGCATAAATGTTTACATAAGAAAGACAACAAAAATACTATAAATAAAATAGCTTCATGATCTAGTCCTACTAGCATGAAAGCGAAAAGAGAGAAAGGGAAAAGAGTGATTACCTTGCCTAGTAAGATGCCCACCTTACCTTGAATCACCCTGGAGGGAGAGCCCAACAAGTTCACCCATAAAATATGCTTGCAATTGTAATGCATCTTCTGATGGCTTATGGAATAATCATAGATCCACATTCTTGTATCACTATGAATATGAAATGTGTGTCTTTTTAGGATTTAGCAACTTATGTGCGTTACCTTCCAAGATTTAGCATATTTGAAATATTGGAAATGCATGTCCCTTAAGGATTTAGCAACTTATGTGTGTTACCTTTAGAGGATTTAGTATATTTGAAATATTGGAAATGTGTGTCCCTTCAGGATTTAGCAACTTATGTGTGTTACCTTTGGAGGATTTAGCATATTGAAAAATTTGAAAAATGTGTGTCTCCTCAGGATTTAGCAACTTATGTGCATTACCATCAAAAGATTTAGCATATAAATGCATGTCTCTTCAGGATTTAGCAACTTATGTGCATTACCTTCCAAGATTTAGCATGTAAAAATAAAAACTATAGTACAAGGGAGACCCTATATATGCCCCCATCCTTAATATGGAAAAAACATACTATTTTGACATGTTAAGGAAAGAACAGAACAAGGATAAAGCCTTTCTTCAACATCAAGACAATATCCATAGACAACACCCAATCCAAGCCAAGAAGGTCACATCTCCTATGAGGCCATGGAAGGGACGAATGTAAAGAGATATCATGCAAGAAGTGAAAAGAAAGTAACCCTTATGAGGGATAGCATACTATTCAGTTTCCAAGGTGAGAGATATATCAACCATGGAAACCCAATGTCAAACAATGGAAAGAGGTTTTTACCAAGGACATAGCTCCTTGATGCAAACCAAAATTTTCATGTATGATTAGATATCACATAATAGATACATACTGCTTACCCAAGGAAAGAGGTGAATCCCAGAAAGATAGAAAAGCAATAACATCCTTGCCCCTCAAGTGTAAGAACAAAGATGTAAGAGGATACCTACTTCATAATGCAAGGAGATATCCTGTTTAGCAACAATGTACACCATATTCTTAGTGAGGGATATTGACCCCTACATCTAAGAATATATATAATTGTGAAAAGGATATGTCGATCATGGAACAAGATCCTCCAATGAAAAGAGATCTTATCATCAAGACCCCCCACCAAAGAGGAGTGATTTAGATAAAATATCATCTTTCAACAGTGGGAACAATTATTTAATCATCAAGCCCCCTACAAAGAAGAGGAAGAGGAATCTTTGGAATGAGGGAAACAACTCTAACACCAAAACAAGGGTGAGAGTTTATAAAGAACATAATTTTAAAAATAGAGAAGAAGTCATGACTTAGGACAACAACTTCTTATATAAAAAGGTTATCTGTAGTCAAAACATCCATCAATATGTTGAAATAATATTACAATATAAACAAATACCACTAAGCTAAGGGAAGCAGTTCCCTAGACAAAGAGAAAGAAACAAGTACCTTGCCCCCCAGAGATAAGGACAAGGGATACCTTCGTAAAAAAAATGTCTTAGAAAAGATATCTTGAAAAGAAAGGAGAGATTCTATGGATGATTAAAAACATAATGCAAAGCCATAGACAAATACGAGAGAAAGAATACCAATTAAGCTCAAGGTATAATATATAAACCAAAAGCCTAATGTATCCTAGGAAATTGGATGAAGATACATCTCTTGCACCCCAATCATGAGACAAGAGGGGAAAAACATTTATATTATATCTAAAGGAGGGGAAAGCCCTATATTAAAATTATGAAGGAATTGTAAAACTGCACAGGAGTGAGATATAATTCCTAAAGTAGCTCTTTCTCTAACATATAACTTGAAATGTTTACAATCAACAAGTAAATGTTTGTTACTATAATGAAAAGGACATTTGTATTTGTATAAAGCATCGATTAGCATAGGTCTAAATATTTCTTTCTTGGAATTCATTAGCTCAACAAATACATTCTTAGCCACATCTTGACTCATTAGGGTTATCTAAGATAGGTGTGGGGAGAAGAATATGAAGAGGAGGATGATGTTTAGCATCACCTACCTTAACTTGAGACTTCGAACAACCAACACCATACATATTTGGTTTAGTGGGTATATAATAGGAAACCTGATACCATGCTCATTAAGCCCAAGTACTAAACCTTTATAACCTTTTTTAGTCACCATACTATATCTAATAGTGTACATATTATTGAAAGCTTCTACAGGAGGTGATTGTTTATCATGTTCATGAGTAAGGTTGTATAAGGTGGGATAATAGGTTTGGAAGAAGTTTCTTTACCCTTTCCTTTAATATCATCATGAATCAGAGGAGAAGGTAAATCAAATAAATCTTGCACATCTGCATCCTGAGCTATAGCTTGAATCCCATCATAAGTATGAGAAGAGCGAGGATGAGCAGATGGAGAATTAGGTATCAAATTAAAGTTAGGAAGATTAGGATTAGGATTGATAGGATTGATAGGATTAGGATTAATAGGAGATGGTTTATCATCTACCAAATTCTTCACATAATCCAAAAGATTAATAAGGCTACCACATAAATCTTTAATGAAAGTTTTGAATGTAGGCGGACTAGTGTTGGTCAACTTTACAAAAGCATAAGCAAGAGAAAAGTGAAGGGTCATCAACATAATGAAGTGAATGATACTTTCATAAACATCATAGGTATTATAAAGAGATGCTAAAAGAAGAGTAATGAATAACATAACTACACACCAAAGCATCTTAACAATCTCCATAGAAAATGAAATGCAAGAAATATTTTTGGATTTTATTGATTATATAGATTTTTTTGTATTTTTGAATTTTAAAATGCAAGAGCATAAACTAGACCAAATCTAAAAGGCAATCTATCAAATAAATCTTGCACATCTGCATCCTGAGCTATAGCTTGAATCCCATCATAAGTATGAGAAGAGCGAGGATGAGCAGATGGAGAATTAGGTATCAAATTAAAGTTAGGAAGATTAGGATTAGGATTGATAGGATTGATAGGATTAGGATTAATAGGAGATGGTTTATCATCTACCAAATTCTTCACATAATCCAAAAGATTAATAAGGCTACCACATAAATCTTTAATGAAAGTTTTGAATGTAGGCGGACTAGTGTCGGTCAACTTTACAAAAGCATAAGCAAGAGAAAAGTGAAGGGTCATCAACATAATGAAGTGAATGATACTTTCATAAACATCATAGGTATTATAAAGAGATGCTAAAAGAAGAGTAATGAATAACATAACTACACACCAAAGCATCTTAACAATCTCCATAGAAAATGAAATGCAAGAAATATTTTTGGATTTTATTGATTATATAGATTTTTTTGTATTTTTGAATTTTAAAATGCAAGAGCATAAACTAGACCAAATTTAAAAGGAAATCTAACACCAAAAAGAAAGAGAGTAAGCTAGTTGGGTTCACCAAAATGAATAGGGGTAAAATGGCATCACACCTATTCAAATGTGTAATTGATGTATGTGTATGGGGGAAATATGAGATCCACTCCTAGATCCAAATTCCCAAAGGAGAGACCCAATTTGATCAACCAAAAGGTTAATGCACAATTGAATCAATCTATGAAGAATATGAAAGAGAGAGAGAAACCCTATATTTCCCTATGGTTGAATTGAAGTGTTTAGAATTTGAAAAAATTGAAATGCAAGTACTAATGTCAAATTAGGGAAAATCTGGAAAATGTCAATTTCTGATGTCTATATGTACTTTTAGGCAATTCTGCAACCTATTTCAGACTGGAAATGCCGAGACAGAGAAAACCCAGAAATATTTTTCCAAGATGAGCTTAGGTCGACTTTGCCCTCATAAAAGGTCAAAGGTTAGATTCTTTATTTGAAGGTTGATTTTGACTTTGTTTGTAGATCCTGAAAGTTCACCGAAAAGGGTATCAAAATCTACTCTTAGATCTGAAATTCCGCACCTGCACCTGCAAGAAAAAGAGGATTTTGTTGTTTGTTTGAGGTGTTTGCCTTGGTCAAACCCCGTTTTGGAATCAACCTTAATATTGAAATTGAAATAGGAATGCTAGCAAGTAGTAGAAATGGATCTAACAATGAAGCTATGCAATTCGATAGATATGTAATTGTATTTCGAATGTAAACAAGTATATTGATATGAAAGCTTGAACACAACAATGATAAAATCAAACCTCCATGATTGTATGCTTAGAATCCACCTTGAGGGAAGAATGAATGGATCTTGAAGATGAACAAAAGGATCTTGAAGGAAGATCACCCCATCATGATGGCTAGATCTAGGGTTTTGAATGATGGATCTTGAATGCTTGAACCAAATCCCTTCAAAGGCTTGAATCCTTGATCTTCAATGGAGAACTTGGATGGAGAAGAGGACTTGAATGCTTGAATGGATTCTTTCTTGATCACCTTGCTTGAGAGTGCTTGAGCATGATAGAATGAGATGTGAATAATGGATGATGAAATGAGAGAGGAAGGCCTCCTTTTATAGTGAACTAGGGCATAATCCTCTAGAGGGGCCACCTTGGAGAATTAAATCCAAATTAGGTCCTAACCTTTAGAAAATATACCTAGATTAAATGCAATTTAAGGATTTACCATTCTGAAACCCGAAATGGCCAACCCGGAGGTGGGAAAACAAATATCCCAAAAAATCAAAGCTTGAAAATCAAGGAAAATTGAATTTTGAATAGGGGGGGAAAATAAAGCTTGTATCTGAGCTAGTGAGGTATGAGCTCGATCCTGACCTAGTCAAGATCAACCTTGAATTTGACCTTGTGGGCCCAAATCCAGCCAGAATTAGGACAGGAGGTCCCGGGGATGCTCGAAGACCTAGAAATGATACCAAAAAAGGATACAATTCCAAGAATAGGTATAAAAACCTATGATGGCCATGATGAAGGCCAGGAGGACCTATTTCTAAGTCCTACCTAGAAAATAGAGCCATGGAAGAGGGAAATTAAGGATAATCTTTGGGATCCTAACCCTAATTTCACCTAGAATGAAGAAGAAAAGAACTGGAAAGTGGGGAGAAAGCCATATCAAAGAAAAGATCAATTCAAAGCATCTAATATGACCCCAAACCACTTACTTAGAGGGATAAAAAATCTTAACATGGAAGTGCTTCCATTTTAAGATGATACATTAAGCCCCCCCTTTAGCAAGAGTATGGACTCGATGCAAACTCTTGGTAAAGGAGAAGGAAGAAGAGATCCTAGTGGATTAAAAAATGAGATATAATGACACTTAGTTAGGGACACAAGCCCCTAGGCTAAAGATTCTAACTCAACATACACACACGAGGGTGCAAAATTAGAAAACCAAAAGAACAAGGGTTAGCACTAAACAACCCAAATCAATTAGCATAAGAAACCTCACTAAGAAATGTTTCTCATATTAATATAATATTTGGAAAGCTATCATAAAAGCATAAATGTTTACATAAGAAAGACAAGAACAATACTATAAATAACATAGCTTCATGATCCAGTCCTACTAGCATGAAAGTGAAAAGAGAGAAAGGGAAAAGAGTGATTACCTCACCTAGTAAGATGCCCACCTTACCATGAATCACCTTGGAGGGAGAGCCCAAAAGGTTAACCCATAAACTATGCTTGCAATTGTAATGCATCTTTTGACGACTTCTAGAATCATCATAGATCCACCTTCTTGTATCACTATGAATATGAAATGCATGTCTTTTCAGGATTTAGCAAATTATGTGTGTTACCTTCCAAGATTTAGCATATTTGAAATATTAGAAATGTGTGTCCCTTCAGCATTTAGCAACTTATGTGCGTTACCTTCAGAGGATTTAGCATATTTGAAATATTGGAAATGCGTGTCCCTTCAGGATTTAGCAACTTATGTGTGTTACCTTTAGAGGATTCAGCATATTGAAAAATTTGAAAAATGCATGTCTCCTTAGGATTTAGCAACTTATGTGCATTACCGTCGGAAGATTTAGCATATAAATGTGTGTCTCTTCAGGATTTAGCAACTTATGTGCATTACCTTCCAAGATTTAGCATGTAAAAATAAAAACTATAGTACAAGGGAGACCCTATATATGCCCCCCTCCTTAATATGGCAAAAACATACTATTTTGACATGTTAAGGAAAGAAGAGAACAAGCATAAAGCCTTTCTTCAGCATCAAGACAATATCCATAGACAACACCCAATCCAAGCCAAGAAGGTCATAGCTCCTATGAGGCCATGGAAGGGATGAATATAAAGAGATTTCATGAAAGAAGTGAAAAGAAAGCAACCCTTATGAGGGATAACGCACTGTCCAGTTTCCAAGGTGAGAGATATATCAACCATGGAAACCCAATGTCAAACAATGGAAAGAGGTTTTTACCAAGGACATAGATCCTTGATGCAAACCAAAATTTTCATGTATGATTAGATATCACATAATAGATACATACTGCTTACCCAAGGAAAGAGGTGAATCTCGAAAAGACAGAAAAGAAATAACATCCTTGCCCCTTGAGTGTAAGAATAAAGATGTAAGAGGATACCTACTTCACAATGCAAGGAGATATCCTATTTAGCAACAATGTACACCATATTCTTAGTGAGGGATATTGACCCCTACATCCAAGAATATAGATAATTGTGAAAAGGATATGTCGCTCATGGAAAAGGATCCTCCAATGAAAAGAGATCTTATCATCAAGACCCCCCACCAAAGAGGAGTGATTTAGATAAAATATCATCTTTCAACAATGGGAACAAAGATTCAATCATCAAGCCCCCTGCAAAGAAGAGGAAGATGAATCTTTGGAATGAGGGAAACAACTCTAACACCAAAGCAAGGGTGAGAGTTTATAAAGAACATAATTTTAAAAATAGAGAAGAAGTCACGACTTAGGACAACAACTTCTCATATTAAAAGGTTATCTATTGTCAAAACATCTATCAATATGTTGAAATAATATTGCAATATAAACAAATACCACCAAGCTAAGGAAAGCAGTTCCCTAGACAAAGAGAAAGAAAGAAGTACCTTGCTCCCCAGAGATAAGGACAAGGGATACCTTCATAAAAAAATTGTCTTAGAAAAGATATCTTGAAAAGAAAGGAGAGATTCTATGGATGATTAAAAACATAACGCAAAGCCATAGAAAAATAGGAGAGAAAGAATACCAATCAAGCTCAAGGCATAATATATAAACTAAAAGCCTAATGGATCCTAGGAAACTAGATGAAGATACATCTCTTGCACCCCAGTCATGAGACAAGAGGGGAAAAACATTTATATTATATCTAAAGGAGGGGAATCCCCTATATTAAAATTATGAAGGAATTGTAAAACTACACGAGAGTGAGATATAATTCCTAAAGGAGCTCTTTCTCTAACATATAACTTGAAATGTTTACAATCAAAAAGTAAATGTTTGTTACTATAATGAAAAGGACATTTGTATTTGTATAAAGCATCGATCGACATAGGTCTAAATATTTCTTTCTTGGAATTAATTATCTCAACATATACCTTCTTAGCCACTTCTTGATGAGCATTAGGGTTATCTAAGATAGGTGTGGGGAGAAGAATATGAAGAGGAGGATGATGTTTAGCATCACCTACCTTAACTTGAGACTTCGAACAACCAACACCATACATATCCGGTTTAGGGGGTATATGAACAAGAAACTTGATACCATGCTCATTAACCCCAAGCCCTAAACCTTTATTACATTGTTTACTCACCATACTATATCCAGTAGTGTACATATTATGTAAAGCTTCTAAAGGAGGTGATTGTTTATCTTGTTCATGAGTAAAGGTTGTATAAGGTGGGATAATAGGTTTGGAAGAAGTTTCTTTACCCTTTCCTTTAATATCATCATGAATCAGAGGAGAAGGTAAATCAAATAAATCTTGCACATTTGCATCCTGAACTATAGGTTGAACCCTATCATAAGTATGGGAAGAGTGAGGATGAGTGGTGTTGGTGTTTGAAAACTCTTATGCCAACTAGGGCTACCAATATGCCTTAAGACTAGTATTAGGAATGGTTAATTCCAAGTATGAGAGCTCTGCAAGACAACTAGACCAACTATAGGGACGAGACTTTCCTCTGCACTTATGGCTCTACAAAACCAAGGTGGGTGTACCTAATCCAGTCTCTTATGGCATTCTAGGACTTTAAACTAGATTGAAAAAAATAGATGATAACAAGAGATTACTAAATGTTAACCAAGAATTCATTGAATCTCCATTGCTATGAAGGGTATTACTACTATCAACCAAATAATAAATA
The DNA here is from genome assembly GCA_027943335.1 of Chamaecyparis obtusa. Classification (NCBI taxonomy): domain Eukaryota; kingdom Viridiplantae; phylum Streptophyta; class Pinopsida; order Cupressales; family Cupressaceae; genus Chamaecyparis; species Chamaecyparis obtusa. Next base: position 682,246 of record BSBK01000625.1, on the reverse strand, counting down.
AAACTTGAAATGGTGTTGATATGTGAAGATGGAAAGAAGTAAACAAGAGCCAATCAAGCATTGAATTCAACTGAATATACTAATCCCTGATTAGTGCCATTATCCATTGGGCAGATCTCAAATACAAACATTGGAACATGAACCAACTACTATCAAAGACTCATAGCCATAAACATAAACATTCCAGCCCATCCTTTACTTATAATATCCTTCTATAGACAGATCAAAATGAATCTATGCCCTATCCAAAGTATATTTAACTTGATCCTAGGTCAAGAACTAAAAAATAGAACATATACAAAAGTAACCCTATGCAATGGATCAGAAAATCCAGAATTCACAAGATTGACACCAAGGAGAGACTTGGAAACCTGAAATAATTATATTAAGTATGATGAGTCATGTACATGTTCAAAGTAGACAAGAGAGAAAACCACTTCAATAACCTACAAAAGACTACAAGGAAATTCTATTCAATCTTATACAATAAGATACAGCCTGCTACAACCCCCTGGAACCAACCGAAATCAGAACCCTTGGAACCAACCTAGATTAGAACCCTTGGAACCAACCTAGATCAGAACCCTTCTAAATGATCAAGAAAATCCTTTTATAGGAACAAGGATTAAACATGCAGTGGATCATTTAGGGAAAAATTAGGGTTTCAACCACCTTGCCAACTAGGAACAATCACAATTTACTACAAGGGATGAAAACCAGTCGGCCATGCCTGAGAAAGATTTGCACTTATGGTAGATCTCTGAGAAATTAATAAAAATCATGGAATTCTATGTCAATTGGTCCTTTTAGCTACTTGCAAACACTTTTCAAGCACAAAACCACACTTCACGGTACAACAGAACCCCCAACAATTGATCATGGCACCCTAGATCACATTGCATCCACTGGCACCACCAACTAGATCAAATATGGCCAAAGAAACCATAAAAACCCATCCTTTCTATCGCTAGAAACCCTTAACAAATTTGAATTCAAACTACAATGGTTATTTAGACAAAGATTAAAATGCGACCATCGATTCTAGCATCTTCTCGGAAAATCGAGTGGTCCACATCATTCTTAAAAATAGTCACGAACCCTTTGAAAAGTCTTTGGCCATGCCAATAGTCCCTTAGCCAATAAGAAATGAGCATCTTAGCACCATGTAGCACATCAGACCCACCACAAAGTATCTCCCCCTAGATGAGATCAATGACTATCATCATACCATGCACTTAACTATCGTGCATCTTACCCTAGTGGTATAGTGACAACCGCAAGATCTTGTAGTGCTTTACCATCCTTGGAGAAATCGGCCCCATTGACACCATCCCAATCACAAACATGCTGACTAATCAAAACACTACATGTTAGGACCACCTGTCAGTGGACCCACCCTGGTCAGGGCCTGAGAAAAAGAAAAATCAACGGCTGGCACAAGATCTCATAGCTCTGACAAATTCCATGAGAACTTACGCCAACCATAGATCCTCTGCAGATGTCAGAACCCTCTAACAAGCCAAAAAATCAAGTCCCATTGACAACTTCCAAGTCATAGCTAGGAGGACCAACCAGGAAAGAACAACTCAAAAACATCTGACAAATGGTCCCACAACAGTCATCTTGCACACTTGGAGAATCGGATGACTGGCACATAATATCAAAGGCTCAAAAGATTCTTTGAGATCATGTGCCCACCCTAGATCTGGAATCTTTCACTGATGCCATGAAAGCATGACCCCACCTTGCTGCATCAGCTAACTTGTTGAATCAAATAATGCCACATTTCAAAGAACTGATAAGCGAGCCCCTTTGACTTTTCTTCCTTTGTGGTAGATACTCTAACAGGACATCCACCTCATGTCTCTACAACCAATAAAAAGTTTCCATTTGTGCCACATAGCAATGGACCCACTCTGTTTATTCCTTTAGGAGATCAGATGGTTGTTGTTATACCACTATGTTAAAACCCATGCATCTTTCATCAATGGTATAACGATGATCATAGATCCTACCTGAACCTTAACCGGTCACAGAGCCAGAAGATATCAGGCCCACCTAGCAAGTAGCCAACTCACCATCCCTGTTAACCAATGGGAAGATGCCATCTCAGCACAGCTAGCATTGGACCCACTGACAACCTTTTGGTTGGATGCTAAATCAACTGACATCGCATGATCTGATAGGGGAGGAATATTCCTTGCACTCTTACGCTAGCTGCTAGATCAAAAGGAGATAGAGGCCGGGTCCTGCTGAAACTTCATTAACCTCTATCAAATCATAAGCTACCACCTATATTATTATCTGATGACTGATCCACATGTAACACTTCTATGAAAAGGGTCTACCATTTCGTGAATTAGTGACTAAAAGAAGGATAGGCCACTCACTAATCTAGATGCTATGATATAAACTGCCAGGATTAGGAGATTACGCGAACACTGTGTTCGCATAATCATTGAATAGAAAGATGTAACTGATAGGGACTTAGAGAACTTGCGACCGACAGGAAGAAAAATGTGCACATGCCAAAAGGGAAACTTAAGTGGCCCGAAAAAGTAATGAAGAAATAGAACTCGGCCAAGGTAAAATTAGGGCTTTCCTTCCCAATGGCTAGATTTATGAATATTTACCTAGGGTTTCAGACATAGAAAATATTGCAGAGACCAGGGGAAAAAGACATATAGCCATGAAAGTTTTTGCAAGGATAGACCATTTTCTGAGGATTTTTGCTATTGCAGGAAAATGGGCTAACAAGCGGATGGAGAATTAGGTATCAGATTAGGATTAGGAAGATTAGGATTAGGATTGATAGGATTAGGATGAATAGGAGATGGTGTATCATATACCAAATTCTTCACATAATCCAAAAGATTAATAAGGCTATCACATAAATCTTTAATGAAAGTTTTGAATGTAGGCGGACTAGTGTCGGTCAACTTTACAAAAGAATAAGCAAGAGCAAAGTGAAGGGTCATCAACATAATGAAGTGAACGATACTTTCATAAACATCATAGGTATTATAAAGAGATGCTAAAAGAAGAGTAATGAAGAACATAACTACACACCAAATAATCTTAACAATCTCCATAGAAAATGAAATGCAAGAAATATTTTTGGATGTTATTGATTATATAGATTTTTTTGTATTTTTAAATTTTAAAATGCAAGAGCATAAACTAGACTAAATCTAAAAGGCAATCTAACACCAAAAAGAGAGTAAGCTAGTTGGGTTCACCAAAATGAATAGGGGTAAAATGGAATCACACCTATTCAAATGTGTAATTGATGTATGTGTATGCGGGAAATATGAGATCCACTCCTAGATCCAAATTCCCAAAGGAGAGACCCAATTTGATCAACCAAAAGGTTAATGCACAATTGAATCAATCTATGAAGAATATGAAAGAGAGAGAGAAACCCTATATTTCCCTATGGTTGAATTGAAGTGTTTAGAATTTGAAACAATTAAAATGAAAGTAATAGCCTCAAATTAGGGAAAATCTAGAAAATGTCAGTTTCTGATGTCTATTTGTACTTTCGGGCAATTCTACAACCTGTTCTATACTGTAAATGTTGAGATGGAGAAAACCTAGAAATGTTTTTCCAAGATGAGATTAGGTCAACTTTGACCCTTATAAAAGGTCAAAGGCTAGATTCTTTATTTGAAGGTTGATTCTAACTTTGTTCACAGATCCTGAAAGTTCACCGAAAAGGGTATCCAAATCTACTCTCAAATCTGAAATTCCGCACTTGCACCTACAAGAAAAAGAGGATTTTTGTTGTTTGTTTAAGGGGTTTGCCTTGGTCAAACCCCAGTTTGGAATCAACCTTAATATTGAAATTGAAATAGGAATGCTAGCAAGTAGTAGAAATGGATCTAACAATGAAGCTATGCAATTCGATAGATATGTAATTGTATTTCGAATGTAAACAAGTATATTGATATGAAAGCTTGAATACAACAATGATAAAATCAAACCTCCATGATTGTATGCTTGGAATCCACCTTGAGGGAAGAATAAATGGATCTTGAAGATGAACAAAAGCATCTTGAAGGAAGATCACCCCATCATGATGGCTAGATCTAGGGTTTTGAATGATGAATCTTGAATTCTTGAACCAAATCCCTTCAAAGGCTTGAATCCTTGATCTTCAATAGAGAAATTGGATGGAGAAGAGGACTTGAATACTTGAATGGATGCTTTCTTGATCACCTTTCTTGAGAGTGCTTGAGCATGATAGAATGAGATGTGAATAATCAATGATTAAATGAGAGAGGAAGGCCTCCTTTTATAGTGAACTAGGGCATAATCCTCTAGAGGGGCCACCTTGGAGAATTAAATCCCAATTAGGTCCTAAAATTTAGAAAATATACCTAGATTAAATGAAATGTAAGGATTTACCATTTTGAAACCCGAAATGGCCAACCTAGAGGCGGGAAAACAAATATCCTGAAAACCCGACACCCGAAAATCAAGGAAAATTGAATTTTGAATAGGGGGTAAAATCGAGGTTGTATCTGACCTAGTTAGGTACGAGCTCAATCTTGACCAAGTTAGGTTTGACCACAATCCTGACCTAGTCAGGATCAACTTGGAATTTGACCCCATGGGCCCAGATCCAGTTAGAATCAGGACAGGAGGTCCCGGGGATGCCCAGAGACCTAGAAATGATACCAGAAAAGGATAGAATCCTAGGGATAGGCATAAAATCATATGATGACTATGATGAATGCTTGGAGGACCTATTTATAGCTCCTAACTAGAAAATAGAGCCATGGAAGAGGGAAATTAAGGAGAATCTTCAGGATCCTAACCCTAATTTCACCTAGAATGAAGCAGAAAAGAAGTGGAAAGCGGGGAGAAAGCCAGATCAAAGAAAAGATCAATTCAAGGCATCCAATATGACCCCAAACCACTTACTCAGAGGGATAAACACTCTTAACATGGAAGTTCTTCTAGTTTAAGATGATACAATCCCACATTTCATTTTGCGCATCATTATATCATCATCTCACACCATCTTTTCATTTCTCCATTCTACATTTTTCCCCATTACACATTTTAACCCACCACGTTTTGGTGAACCCGATGTGAATCGAACAAGCTTACCCCTTTCTTTTGTGGAATTAGATGCCCTATTGTGTTTGTTGTCTTACTTTGTGTGTTCTCCTTCATCTTACATTTTGGTGAACCCGACAAGCTTACCCCCTATTTTTTGTGGAATTAGATGCTTTATTGTATTACATTTCAAAAACAAAAATAAAAATCATATAAAGTAAAATAAAAAAATATTTCTTGCATTCTATCTATTATGAAGACTTTTAAGATGCTTTGGTGTGTTCTTATTGTCTTTATTGTTCTTCTCCTAGCATCTATTTATCAAACCTATGATGTTTATGAGAGTATCATTCACTTTATTATGTTGGGTACCCTTCATCTTTCACTTGCCTATGATTTTGTGAAATTGACAGATACTAGTCTTCTTACCTTCAAAACTTTCATTAAAGATTTATGTGGTAGACTTATTACTCTTTTGGATTATGTGAAAAATTTGGTAGATGATACACCATTTGCTAATCTTCCTAATCCTAATCCTAATCCTATTGTCCCTAATTTAGTTCCTAACCTTCCTAATCCTACTCTGATGCCTAATATGCCTAATTCACCATCTTCTAATCCTAGTTCTTCCCATACTTATGATGGGATTCAAGATATAGTTTAGGATGCATATGTGCAAGAATTCTTTGATTTACCTTCTCCTCCAATTCATGATGATATTAAAGGAAATGGTAAAGAAACTTCTTCTAAACCTATTATTCAACCTTATACAACCTTTACTCATGAACATGACAAACAATCACCTCTTGTAGAAGCCTTACATGATACATGATATGTATACTACATGATATAATATGATGACTAAACAAGGTTATAAAGGTTTAGGGCTTGGTTTTAATGAGAATAAATATCTGATTTATATACCTTCTAAACATGATATGTGTGGTGTTGACTGTTCGCAATCTCAAATCAAGATAGTTGATTTTGATCATCATCCTCCTCTTCTCCGTACACCTACCTTAGATAACCTGGATATTCATCAAGCGGTGGCTAAGAAGGTGTATGTTCAATTGATGAATTGCAAGAAGGAAATCTTTCGACCTATGCCAAAAGATGCTTTATCCAAGTACAAATGTCCTTTTCATTATAGTAATACACATTTACTTGTTGATTGTGTGGATTTCAAGTTATATGTTAGGGAAAGAGCCGCTTTAGGAATTATATCTCTCTCGTGTAGTTTTACAATTCCTTCATAATTTTGATATAGGGGATATCCCTTATTCTGATATAATATATATTTCTTCTCCTCTTGTCTCTAGACTAGGGGGCAAGAGGTGTATTTCCATCTAGTCTCCTAGGATCCATTAGGCTTGTTATTGAGCTTAATCAGTATTCTTTCTATCCTCTCTTTCTATGGTTTTGTATTATGTTTGAGATATCTTTTCTAAGACATTTGTTTGGCAAAGGTATCCCTTTCTTTCATCCCTAGGGGGAAAGGTTCTTCTTTCTTTCTCTTTGTCTAGGGATCTGCTTTCCTTAGCTTAGTGGCATTTGTTTATCTTGCAACATTATTTCATTATACTGATCAATGTTTTGACTATGGATGGGTATGTGCAAGATCATGAGGGGCCAAACTATGCCCTTAAGTGGCAATGAAAAATCAGCAAATCAGGGTTAGTCAACTTGACGTGAAAATTTCAACTAGCTATGAACCTAATATCAAAAAGTTGTAAGAATAGAATCTATAGAAAATTGAATGTAGTTTCTAAACTACTAGGCCTTTTTTAGAAAAAGTTAGTATGATTGATGAAAAGTATAGATTTCAATGCAACAGTACAAAATTTTCAGGAAAAAAAATAAGAAGTAGGTGTATGTCTGACCACCTTAATCATAATCAAATGATAATATTTTATTATAAGATTTTATGTATAAGTAGTAGACTCATGCCCGGATGTGACACATATTTTTTTGTAATTTTATTCTAAAAAAAGAATTAATTATGAATTTTTTTCTACAACATTTTTAGAATAAAAAAACTCCTGTGTCTGACCACCTTATCTCATTCAAAACTTCACAAAATTCAAAACTTTTTCTTTTTTCCTTATAGTAGGTGAATCATAGAATGTGACACATTTTTTAGATTTCAAAAATGTTATACCGTCTGAAAGTTATAGTCATTTTTCAATTAGTATATAAATCAACACTTTAGAGGTAGCTCAATTAGAAAATAACTAATAATTACTTATCGAATTCAAAATTTGACAGCAATGATATCGATAGAAAGTTGATAATATCCTTAAGATACCCTTTTCATTTTATCAAATTCGGGTGAAAAAAAAGTCGTCAGCTACATTGTCAAAGTTTTGAACTGACATCGCCACTTTTTGGCCCCTCATGATCTTGCACGTACCTAGATATCCTTTTTATATGAGAGGTTGTTGTCATAGGTCATCACCTCTTCTTTATTTTGCAAATTATGTTCTTTATAAACTCTTTCCCTTGCTTTGGTGATTAGAGTTGTTTTTCCTCAAGTCAAAGATTCCTCTTCCTCTTGATTGTAGGGGGCTTGATGATTGAATCTTTGTTCCGGCTTGGATTATCTTTGAAAGATGATATTTTATCTAAAAGCCCTCCTCTATGGTGGGGGTCTTGTTGATAAGATCTATTTCTTTGAGGATCCTTTTTCCATGAGTGACATATCCTTTTCATGATTATCTATGCTCTTGGATGTAGGGGTTAATACCCTTCGCTAGGAATATAGTATACATTTAAAAAAAAAATGGTATCTCCTTACATTGTGAAGTAGGTATCCTCTACCTCTTCCTTATCATGTCTAGTAGACAACCATGATAAGGAGGGGGGAATATATAGGGTCTCCCTTGTACTATAATCTTTTATTTATATGCTAAATCCTCTTAAGGTAATGCACATAAGTTGCTAAATCCTGAAGAGACACGCATTTTTCAATTTTTCATTATGCTAAATCCTCTTAATGTAACACACATAAGTTGCTAAATCTTGAAGAGACACACATTTTTCAATTTTTCAATATGCTAAATACTCTAAAGGTAATGCACATAAGTTTCTAAATCTTGAAGAGACGCGCATTTTCAATTTTCAATATGCTAAATCTTCGAAGGTAATGCACATAAGTTGCTAAATCCTAAGGAGATACGCATTTTATATTCCATGGTGATACAAGAAGGTGGATCTATGGGTATTCCAGAATCTGTCAGAAGACACATTACAATTTCAAGGCATAGATTTATGGGTGAACTATTAGGTTTGGCCACCTATTTGGCTCTCCCTCCTTGGTGATTCATGATAAGGTGGGCATCTTACTGAGCGAGGTAATCACTTTCTCTTTTCTCTCTTTTCACTTTCATGCTAGTAGGACTGGATCATGAAGCTATGCTATTTATAGTGTTGCTCTTGTCTTTCTTATGTAATCATTTATGATTTTATGATAGCTTTCCAAATATGATATTAGTATAGGAAACATTTCTTAGCAAGGTTTCCTCTACTAGTTGATTTGGGTTTGTTTTAGTACTAACCCCTCTTTTGTGTCTTTAAGTTTTCTCTTTGTTTTTGCACCCTCGTACATGTATGCTGAGTTAGAATCTTTAGCCTGGAGGCTCGTATCCTTAGCTAAGTGTTATTCTATCTCATTGCGAATCCACTCGGATCTCTTCTTTCTCCTCCTTTACCAAGAATTTGCATCGAATCCATACTCTTGCTAAAGTGGGGGCTAAATGTATCATCAAAAAATGGAAGCACTTCTATTTAAGATAGGTTTAGCCCTCCGATTAGGTAGTGTGGGGTCATGTCAAACACCTCGGGTAGTTCCCTGGCTTGAATCTGGATTTTCTCCTCACTCTGCCCCTTTTTCCACCCTCTTTCTGCACTTTATTGGCATTCTAGACTGAGATCCTAAGATCTTTAACTTCAGGGTCAAGGTCGACCTTCTAGGTGTGTGCTAAAATGCTGTCACACTTCTATGAGTCATTAAATCCAAGATTTCTCAAGAATTAGGTCTCAAATGGAGACTCATAGCTCTCTATTCATGGAGTGCAAGGGTTTGTAATGGAGGTCCTCATATTAGACCTAGTTTGTGCCCATGCAAGTACACCATAAAATGAGAGATTCAAAGAGGAAAATAAAGAATGCTAGTCTCCATGATCATCAAGTATGCATGCAAATGAAAATGAAAGCTATTCTATATGATAACAATGCATGAAAGCAAACTAATCTATGAAAAGAAATGCTTATGCAAGATTATTCTATGAAAGGAAATATGAATCTAATCTAATATGCAAGTGAAATATTAATGTAAATGGATTGCCATGGGGTATGATAGAAGAAGACAAGAAAAGAGAAGTTGCAATATCCAAGCTCAAGTGCTCAAGAATCTTCTCCAAAATTGCTCTCCAAACCTGCAGCATAACAATACAAAAACCTAGATGCATGAAAATGAGAAGGAGATGACTCCTTATAAAGGAAAGCTGATGGTCAAGCTTAAGAGGAAAAAAGAAATGAGCAATGGTGGAGATTAAATCTTGGTTGATCCATGTGCTCAAGATTCTTTAAGAGGCAAAAAGATGAAAAAGGCCCACCACTTAAAAGTATGTGCATTCAAAGTGGAGAGAAAAAGAGATTTTTATTTATTTTTTATTTATTTTATTTCCTTTTTCAACACAAAGAGATATTTAAGTGGGGATTTTATTAAAAGAGGAATTTTATTTTAATAAGATGATTTTATTTAATTAAAAGGAAAGTTTTCTTTTAATTAAATGAGGCTTAGAATAAAATGATCAAACCTTTAGGGAATATTAAAATAATTAAATTAATTATGATTTGATCAAGGAAATTGATTTAAATTGAAAATATTGCAAAGCATTGATTCAGGAAATTGATAAATTGAAGAATGGGGCCCAAAGTCAAGGCGACCATTTTAGGGTGCATACATTTGCCCCCGTTTGACTAATTCATGATCTTCATGGGAACACATGTAGTCAAAGAATGAAGTTGAAATGTGAGATCAATTTGGGATCACAAAACAACCCAGACATGTGATCGATGGATGAGAACACATTAGGATAAAGATAAGATGATTTAAAAGACAAGGTCAACACCCCTATAAATAGGTAATTGTCAAGTCTCAAGCAAGGTTTGATTGATAGGTTTGATAAAGCTGAATCAAGGATTGAAGTTTGATAGGTACTGCCCCCTCATGATCAAAATCAAAATGAGATAGAGGAGAAATAGTAAATTGATAAATTTGATTAAATCAAACTAAAGATAAGGTTCTTGATATAAGATGAAAGATATAAGGATCACATAACCAAGGTAGATCATTAAGCATGAAAGATTATGCCCCAAGGTTGAATTAGAAGAAAAGAAGTGGGGTGAAAGAAAATGGAAGATCGAAGTTTGGAAGGGGTGGGAAGAAATGGAGAGAAGAAATAAAATTTACCTCAAGAAAGAGAATGCCTCAAAATCAATCAACTATTTAAGATATAAAATTTCGATTGAGATCACGAAAGAAGATAAGGAAATGAAGATCAAAATGTGACCATAGTTGATTAAAAGTCCACAAGAAAGATGAAGGAAAACCCTTTCAAACTCATAATGCAGCCTAAAAATGCAAATTAACATGAAGACTAACAATGCAAGCTACATGAAAATGCAAAGGTGTACTTGCAATAGAGGAACTGTAACATAATATTTTGTGTTCATCATGTTAGCTATTTTTCTTGCACGAGTAAATAACTAGACCATAACCTGATCTCTCCCTTTTGATGCTCTTTCCCTGGCAAGAGAAATGCTAATTGACAAGGATGCAATCCTTCTTCACTTCGGGCTCCACAGACCCAGGTAGGTGTACCTTACTTCTCTGCTTATGCAAACTGATATGAACTAATACAAACACCTAATAAGTAGATTCACTAATGGATTAAATAGAATAAATATGTCCTGCAACAGGATTCATAATTGAGATGAATCTCTGTTATGGGAAGCCTACCCACATGCTCAATCTATCTTTCAAACTCATCAACAGAAAGGGAAAGTTGATTGATTAAATTGATGCTAGTTTGGCAAATAACTTCTAACAGTAAAGATCAGTGCCTTCAATCTGGGCATGGAGTCAAAACTAGTAAATATAAACCCAAACTACAAACCATGTTTCATTGATTAATATCCTTGAATTAATGCCTTACATTAATACATTTCCATCACTCAATATGAAGAATCATACACATTCATAGCACCGATTAATTTCCAATCTGCATTTAAGGATTTTACAATCCTTCCTTGAAGGATATCCAAATACAAACAGATACATTCTCCCTTAGAGAAGACAAACTCAATATCCCTTGAACACTGAATTCATACTGAAATTGAAACTCAATACAATGAAGACAATTCTCTGAAAACCATACATGCCTTACATGTGTTTCGATTTGCAATCAAATTTACAAATACTTGTATTAAATCTATGACATAAAATGAAGAACGCAAACCATTACACTTAGACAATCATGAACCAAAATGGAATTTCATTTGGACCCTTCTCTTGGAGAACCCCTTGCTGGAATCACCATAGACCTAGAACCATTCAATGGATGTTTACCCAGAATCTGGAACCTAGATCAGAGTCCTTCAAAAATTGGAACCCCTCCCCTTTGAAAGGAAAGGACTATATGAAGAGAAAGGGGAAAGTGCCAGCCATAATCAAGAGATGCCACTTGTCGGATCCTTAATCTGATGAATCATTGCTCTGAACTGAATGAACCATCTGCTCTTTTCTCATGAGAACACCTCTTTTCATCTCCTCAAACTGACTTATGAGTCACCGAATGCAACAAACTAGATATTTCCAAAATATCTCCTTGGCCCCTATTTCATTCAATTGCAAATATCTGGAAACCAACAGGACTTGCACTGAAATTGATTCCAAAAATGGAAACCTCACTCGAAGACCTTTCCAGTGGTATATTATACTTGGTATTTGGCCCAAAAATGAAGCCTCGGGCAGCGATTTTCCATCTCCAAGCCTGTGATTTTAAATTTTAAATTTTGGCTCAGAAGACAGTAGGGAGTGCCATGTGTCAAGTTCTCATTGCCTGCAAGTTTAACCCATTGATTAGGTGAACTAGCGACCATAGTATCTCCGAATCGCTGAATGAATTCCTTTAACCGCCAGTCTTCTAGCGACCACGTCACTACTTGTATCTCCACATCGTGGAATGAAAGGCCTTAACCGTGATCTATCTGGTGAACTAGCGAGTGAGTTATCTCCAATTCATGGAATGCCCAACCCCTAACCGCTAGCATTTAGCGATTTCACGACTGGCGGTTAGCAGACCTCTACCTTCGAATCACGTGAAGTTTGCTTGACTGCCGACCACATCCCACAAATGCGTGAGCACTTAATTCTCCCACATCACTGACCTAGGTCTCACCTCACTGGCTAGCTGCCACATGTCAGCTGGGTGCATGATCGCATGGGCCAGAAATGGCCCATGAGATCATGCGACCACCATTGATAGTCCCACAAATCCCAACACCGTTGGATCCACCATTTGTATACTTCACCAAAATTTAGTTACCTTTTCATGGGGCCCGCTGCTCTGTCATCACCAACTCGTCACCAAACAAACACCTTGATATCCATGCTCATGAGTAAGCCACTTCCTGTGCATCCACCTACAACCTCCTCACCACCTCATCAGGCTACCACATGTTAGCCTGTCACATGTTCGCAAGGGCTGAGGTTCCTACTTGCAATCATGTAACCACTTGACATGTGTCCACTTCTGACCAGTCACCACCACCTCTGTCCAATCTACATCACACTGCCAAGTCATTGAACTGACTACCACCTCATTACTAGCTACCACATGTCACCTTGTCACATGATCGTAAGACACCCTACTCACCCTTGCGATCATGCGACCGCAACCACTTAGCCACGCAGTTGCGATCACAAACCCTTCGCAAGAAAACTCAGCCACATCAGCACACTACAACCAACCAGAACCAAGCACGTTCGCAACACTGACATTGTGGACCCATCATAAAACTTCACATCACCGACACCTCTCAACATTTGTTGCATGATCACATAGCCAGAAAAAGGGCTATGCGAACATGCGACACACTGCCATGACTACCCCTTTTAACCTTCTTCGTAATCGCTGCCGCTCAGAGAAGGGTTTGTCTCATGATCACATAGTATGAAAATGACTCATGCGAACATGTGACAAACCACCAGCACACACTACCAAGGACTTCCATTGTCACTGCCAAGCACAACCAATCAGAAAATGCCACATCACCACCTACCACTGGGCCCCAACACAACTTGGCACCCTTGTCGCATGATCGCATGTCAGACATCTCTAACATGCGATCATGTGACAGCCAACCACAGGCCGCCACATAACCACTAATGGGACCACTACCTTCCCACCAATAGGCCCCACACAAGAAATAGCTGGTCACATGGTCACATGTCAGAAAACTCTAACATGTGATCATGCGACAACCAATCAATTTAAAACTTTTGAAAACCCGAGCCCACCAACAGGTCGCAGCTGCGCAGATAGGAAACACTGATAAAGAGGAAAAAGTGTGCGGTTGAAAACACACAGGGTTTTCAGTGAGAGATCAAAAACATCTAGGGTTTTCATGTAGACCAAAAGGTAGTAGGGAGACCGGAAACATCATGGGTTTTCAAAAACATTGTGGGTTTTTGACACTAAGGCATATTCTGAGATTATTTCCTACAGACCATAAAACTTGAATATCTCCCTGGATTTTATGAATTAGGAGATGCGATATGAACTGGAGCAAGGTGATACATTAAAGAGCATGGGGCTAAGAGCACAAACCATGAAACATTATGATTTTCTTCACACATTAAAACAAGCTTGCAGCAGGGTGGGACAACTTCAAAATTAGCAGGGAAGAGGCTATTTTCATAGGATTTTGCATTGACTAGAAAATGGACTAACACATCATTCATAAGAGAATGTTAAGGAACTTATTGTTAGAAATAGGGAATACTGAGAGGGGGGGGGGGGTGAATCAATATTCTACAAACTTTTACTTTTTCCCAATTATGGATATAACAGATTATCTTAACACATGCATAACATAAGAAGCTAAACAATATGCATAGCAATAAAACTAAAGAACTCATAACACATTATTTGTTCTCGAGGAAACCCTGGCCAAGGGAAAACCCCGGTGGGGATGGTACCCACAAAGATCCACTAATTAAAAGTATCTTGTTAAGGATGTTGACCCTGTTAGGAGTCTATTACATGCATATAGTGTCTCAGTCCTGATTAATGGACTATAGGCCTTATTAGAAGCCTCAACCCTGTTAGGAGTTGGCAATACAAAATGTGATTACTAGATGAGCCCACTGCCCAAACAAGAAATGTACAATATACACTAATTACAAAAGAAGGTTAAGGTACATAACCTTATACTTCTTGCATCAATATCTTTTCACTTCTCTTTAACTATCGCTATTACATACATTTGTTCCTTCATCATATATCTCTCTTACAATTTACAATTACATTTATACAAGTTATTAGGATTAATAACTTTCTAGTCAGCCATCATATTACAAATAAATTTATCCAAGAGTTAAAATCTAGGATGTCACCCCTTTATATTGTTAAGTCATTATTTTGATAAACAAAATAATCCCTTAACTCTTTATCAATTCCGTCTTCATATTCTATCATGTTGGCTTGACACTGTCTTTAGTAAAACTGTCATAAGTTCTTCCATACATGCCATACTGACTTATGCTCTGAGATGAGTCTTCCATAGTCATCATAGAGTCTATGTTCAAGTGCACAAGCACTGAACCTACTCCAATCAACATCACAAACAAAAACTGTCTCCAGGTTCACTGGTAAAAACACTATGTCATACTTAGACAATTTCGCATTGCGCTCTGACATACTAGCTCTCTGACCTATGCGATCTTCATGTAGATCATATGTTGCTATAATGAAAACATCTATGTAACCAACTCAGCCAAATTGCCAACAATCTCCCCCTTTTTCATTGGTGGCAACATATGAGAAAATTGGCTAAGTCTACAACTTCAAAATCTCAAAATTGTGGCCATAGTATAAAATATATACTATCCTTATAATTCCCAAAAAAAACTTATCTCTAATATAGTACTCCCCCTAAGAGTATCAATCCTTATCATTTCCTTATCAATTTTCTACTATATATCTCTCCCCCTTTGACAACAATGACAAAATAAAGGTAAGGAGGGTTACAAAACTATATTCACAAAAAGATTATACCTTAATTCAATATTGCAAAGCTGGTAGGCTTGCAACACAATCTGCAAAATCAATCTTTATAGCCTCTAAATCCTTCTCCCATGATTTCTTAATAGAATCTGCCACATTGAGTAGTACGCTCAATCCATAAGATGCTATTTCACATGCTTGGAGGTTCTAAAAGTTAAAATTTTGAAAAGATGTCTTAGTTGAAAGACATTCTTCCAATTGCTCTTAAATAAAACTTAACTTCATAAAAGTGTGCTCTCTTAAAAGAGTGAATCTTTTCATTTTCCTATCTTTTTCATCTTGCAAAACTCTGATTTCATCATATAACTTAGAAATTTTCTTCTCAACATCAAATACTTTCACATTGCGGCTTGAAAGAAAGTTAGTTTCATTCTGAATTTTTGCTTCCTTCATCTTCATCTTTTGATCTTCTTCTACTATCAAGGTCTTTGATTTTGTACACTGGATGTACAAAGATTTTCCTATTTCCAAATTCTTCCTCAAGTCCTTTATATAGATATCAAGATTATTGATATCATTCCTGATATTCTGGCTAATGTTCAAAAGCATTTTGGCCTAATAGGCTGCTTGAGCTTTCACTTTTTCTATATCAGATAAATTTTTGAATTCACTGTCAAAAGTGTTTATTAATTTCTTTGCTTTCTCTAGAGGGTCAGCTTCTACAATTTGTGTAGTTACAACGCCTTGTAACTTCTTAGTAAATTCCTTTAGGCATCCTTCAAGACTTTTTACTTTCTTGTTCTTTCCAATAATCTTGTTTAAGGATGTGATCAATTCCATCTGATCATCATCATCTACTTCCTTTCCCAAATGCTCAATCATAGATCCAATTTGATTCTTCTTTCCAGTCTTAGGAGTAAGACTGATATCTTCTTTAGTGGGAATTGGTACTTGTTTTTCTATCACTGAGGGTTCTACAACTGTGGTCTCTATTTTCTCTTCTCCTTTGGTAATTTCCTGCTCTTCAAAAGCCAAATTTTCTACAATGTTTTCCAGATTCTTGAATACATTATCATCAGTATCCAAGGTGATCTTCATTCCTTCTACATTCATGACTTCATCTTCAATGTTAATGGTTGGTGGAGAGGGAATGTGCTCTTGTTCTATTTCACCTACTTTCTCTACTGCAACCGATGGTTCTCCAACATTTTTTGACATAACCTTGATGATTGCTTACTCTATTTCTGAATTAATTTCTTCATATCTACCTCCCATAATCTAAATGGTTCTCTTCTTGGTTCTCAAATGGGTGCTTAAAGATTTCATGATCTGACTAAAGTGTGCTTCATCTTTTATTACATAAAGCTTTCTTACAAGCTTTTCTCTAATAGATGTGTCTTCCTCCGATGCTCCCTTCTTCCTGTTTACAAGTTTATTGTACAAATCATCAGGTGTCTTACCCTAAATTGTATCAAACTTCTTATCAGACAAAATCATATGCTTTACCATTGCATTTTCCAGATTTAATCTATCTGCATAATCATAGAGTTCATAATACTTATTCATTCTTGTAGAGTCTCCATCCTGAATGATCTACTCATTAAGCTTCTCAATTTTAAGTTTCCAAGTTTTCTTCTTAATAGAAGTTCCATCATCTTTGATTTCTACAATTTTCCTTGGAACTGGTTGCACTAATGTTTTCTGTCTCTTACCCGATCCAATAGCACTCTCTTTTACTCTTTTGCTAGGTGTGGATCTAGTGGATATCTTTGCTTCTTGATCTTTCTCAATTTCTTCCACTTTCACCTTAACTTGTGTTTCTTCTTGTTGTGCTACAATTGATGATAAAGGTGGAATAGACAAAATTTCTTTTTGTCCAATATCTTTCATTGCTACTGATGTTTTCTTTTCTACCAATAATTCATGCTCAGTCATCCCTGTATCTTTTAGAATTTTCTTGATAGTACTTTCAACTCTTTTCTTTGACTGCTTCTCTTCAAGTAAGGTCTTTGTGGAGTTGAAGTTCTCCTCAAAGATTCCAAACCTATTACAGTGAGTGTCCAACTTGCACTTAAGTAACCTACTCACATATCCTTCAATCTCTAACTCAGATATCTCATAGCCAAGAGGGTCTATGAACTCTATTCTAGGTTTTACTGCTTCAATGCAGGTAAAGTCAGTATCAACCATGAAACATATCTCATTTTTATACTTCTCCACAAGAGACTATGGGATCCTTGATCTGCTAGACACTATATCCTGAAATGTCTTGATTACCAATACTACACTCTCATTCACTTTATCAATAACATGCCTTCTATACACTAGGTTAATCCTTTCCATTGTGGTTTGGCCATCATTCTAGTCATTTCTAATGTTGTAAGGAAATCTTCTGAATAGATGAAAAAACATATAGGTGATTAAGGATGAGAATCTAAAGTATTTATACTTAGTTTTCTTAATCTTTTCCAAATTCTCAAATAGTTGAATTCTCAGAATCTCACACATATCAACTTGTACCTTATCAACACACATCAGATAAGCTACATGTATCATTCTAGCTGCCATGTCATCCTCTCTTGAATTTGCACAAAACTTAGTGGTTAGGATCTTGCATAAGTATTTGACATCATCTTGTTCAATCTTACTAATCACAATTCCTCTACCATTATAGGATGAATTTGTGTTGTCTATGACTGTTTTCCTCATGTTATTGTCATTTAAAGGAATGGCTCCAGATTTAGATAGTCCAGTAACTCCATGAATCAAATCAGCTGTGATATCTATCACTCTATCTTCTAACCAAAACTTCCCATTATGAATTCTTCTTAAGATAATCTTAGTACATTCTTCATTGTCAAATTCATACTGTAATGATTTCATTATCTTTCAAATGTTCAAATCCTTCTTTCAATGTCATTTCCTGATTGTAGATCTTCTGATAGTCATTGGTGAAATCACTATCACTGATAGTCTCTATTTTGCATCCAAGATAACTTTTAACATTCTCTAGATGTAAAAATCTATCTGGTATAGATGATAAAGCTAACCTAGGATCATCTTCCAAGGGTTCTACTGGTTCCCTTTTCAACTTAGGTCTATTTTTATCTCTAACATTGTGAATTAAAGAAACATCCATGATTTCTTCTAATTCCTTCAATGATTCAAAGATCTGTCAAGTAAAATACCTTGATTTCATGATTTTAGGGCTTGCGTAGATTGGACACAAAATTCTTCTCCAAATCCTTGCAAAATTCTTCCAATCACTGCTCTTTGATCTCCTTAACACTTGAATTCACTTTGATGGTCAAATAATACTGATCATGACCTTTTATTAATTCAATCTTACTTAGATCTGACATCGCATTCAATTCTTTTGACACTTCTTTCCAAAAAGCTAATTCTGCTAACCTGCAAAACTTAAAACTTCTTGCGATCTCGCAAAACATAATATTTTTCTTTGCACTCTTAACCATAGCATTAAAACATCATATACTACCTTGCATTAACTATGCAAGACTCAGTTCATCATATATCTACTTCTACACTAATCTAAGTTCCTATTGTACTGCAATTTTCATAAATTAAGTACTTTGAGATGGGTCAGGTAAAGATTCATTCTTACCTTTTAATGCTTCACCTTCCTAATTACCTTCAATATTGAATATTTCTCCTTGATTTGTGCTTTTGATAAACTTCACTTCATCTAAATTACTACAACATCCTTTCTGATTGTTACTTGCATCTTCATTTCTTCTTGCATGATTTCTGGGATTAGGATTAGGATGAAAAACTCTATTGTTCATTATGCAAAACTTTGCTGTATGTCCAATCATGTTGCATATCTGACAAACAATTCCATTGTTTCCATATCTTGGTCTAGGCTGATTGATCTATATTTTGTAGTTTCTAGCAATGTGTCCAACCTTGTTGCATCTAAAACATATTACTCCATTTCTTCTGTTCATATCTTCAGTAGGTTTCTTATTTGCATTGTTAGTATTCCTAAACATTCTACTACCATCATTATTCTCAATAAATTTATGTTTCCTACATTCAATAGCTCTATGTCCAAAACCATGACAATTATAACAATAACCATTAAGAGGTTTGAATTTCTTACTTGTGCAATCTCTCTTCATATGACCAATAATATTACAAGAAAAACATCTACCTTTGAATTCTCTTTGCATACCTTTGGGTGATTCCTCTTGCTTGGGTGATTCTTCTTCTTTAGGTGTATCTCAGACTTGTTAATCTCATCAGACTTCTTCTCATCTACGCTTTCAGGTATTTTCAGATTTGGTTCTTTGCTTTCTTCATTTTCTTTAAAAGTGTTGAATCCAAGACTAGTCTTATCATAGAATGGTTTTTGATAAGATATTTGTTCATCAATCTTCTCACTAGTTGAATATAGCCTTTCAAGTTGTTGTTTGGATTGAGTCAGTTCACCTTTCACAATTTTATTGTACTTCTCAAGTTCAACATACTGCAAATTGACTTTCTCAAATTCAGATGTTACTTTACCAAGTTTAGATTTTAGTCCTTCATTTTCAGTCTTTAGACTTTCATTCTCAGATTTCAGATTTACTTCATTCTTGCCATTTCCATCTTTTAAACTAAGCTTCAGATTTTCTATCTTCAGTTCATGCTTAAGGATCTCATTTTTTTTTTCTAAATTGTCATCACAATCTTCAATAAAAACTTCAGATTCCTTTTCAGATCTTAGATCTTCCAACTTTTTTTTAAGTTTCTCAATGAGGTTCTTTGTATCATCATATTTTCTTTTCAAAGTGTCTTTTTCAATAGTAAGCAACTCAATCTATTAAAGAGCTTCTTCAAGATTCTTCTGTAGTTGATCCATATCCATAGAGATCTTACTCAAGCTGGTAGGCTTTCCTTGAATGATTCTTTTTTGAGTAACTAAGCTTTGATACCAATTGTTAGAAATAGGAAATTCTGGGAGGGGGGGGGGTGAATCAATATTCTACAAACTTTTACTTTTGCCCAATTATGGATATAACAGATTATCTTAACACATGCATAACATAAGAAGCTAAACAATATGCATAGCAATAAAACTAAAGAACTCATAACACATTATTTGTTCTCGAGGAAACCCTAGCCAAGGGAAAAATCTGGTGGGGATGGTACCCACAAAGATCCACTAATCAAAAGTATCCTATTAAGGATGTTGACCCTATTAGGATTCTATTACATGCATATAGTGTCTTAGTCCTGATTAAGGGACTATAGGCCTTGTTAGAAGCCTCAACCCTGATAGGAGTTGGCATTACAAAATGTGATTACCAGATGAGCCCACTGCCCAAACAAGTAATGTACAATATACACTGATTACAAAAGAAGGTTAAGGTACATAACCTTATCCTACTTGCATCAATATCTTTTCACTTCTCTTTAACTATCGCTATTACATACATTTGTTCCTTCATCATATATCTCTCTTACAATTTACAATTACATTTATACAAGTTATTAGGATTAATAACTTTCTAGTCAGATATCATATTAAAAATAAATTTATCCAAGGGTTAACATCTAGGATGTCATCCCTTTATATTGTTAATTCATTATTTTGATAAACAAAATAATCCCTTAACTCTTTATCAATTCTATTTTCATATTTTGTCCTATCGGCTTGACACCGTCTTTAGTAAAACTGTCATAACTTCTTCCGTACATGCCATACTGACTTGCACTCTAAGATGAGTCTTCAATAGTCATCATAAAGTCTATGTTCAAGTGCACAAGCACTAAACTTACTCCAATCACCATCGCAAACAAAAACTATCTCCAGGTTCACTGGTAAAAACATTGTCTCATACTTAGACAATTTCGCATTGCGCTCTGACATAATAGCTCTCTGACCTATGTGATCTTCATGTAGATCATATGTTTCCATAATGACAACATCTATGTAACCAACTTAGCCAAATTTCCAACACTTATTTTCATCATTGGGCTATTATTAACAGACATCGAAAAATCACACAATTATCACTAGTCACAAGCGCAACTATGAAAATATGAATGTGATTTATATTGGATTGGAATGGGGAAAGATTCTAACATAAGCATCAAAGACATAAAGGTCAAGATGACTTCGATGTTAGCTTACCCAATTTAATGTAGCAAAACCACACTTGCATCAAGGCATAGATGCCAAGATGACCACAAGAACAGTTGTGCAAAAATAGTCAAGGATGATGCCTCAAATCTCTTAAGTGTGTCAAGGGAACAACAAGAGACACTCAAGAGCTTTAAGACCACACCCACAAGCAGAAAGAAAATAAAAAGATGTCACATGCCCCAAGTCCTCTAGCATGACATATTTCAAGCATTAAGTGTCGTGTTTAAAAATTTAAGTGTGTTAACTGATAGTGAGTTTGGAGGATAAGGATCGAATGCTTGCAAGCAGGTAAGATCACATGACAAAATTGGGTAAGACCAAATCGAGAAGTGTTGAAAAACACATGATGCCAGGGGTTGTGTTGAAAAACATAGTTTGCGAGGTGTCCTAAAGACTAACGCATCCAAGAGACCGAAGGTAACATAGTTATGCCCCCTAGACAAAGACAAAGACCAATTCCAAACCAAGGTAACAAGGACAAGGCATGATGGAGAAAGGCTAACTATCGAGGAAGCGTGCTAAGAAATAGGGGTGCAAATGCCTCAAGTAGCACCCATTTCTAGGTTTTCAACACTTGGATTTTATTACAAATTTTTTTCTCTTTTTCTTCTTCTTCTTCTTCTTCTTCTTTTTAGGACTTTTTATAATTTTTTTGCATTTTTGCTACCAAGGCACCTGTTTCCAGGTTTTCACCGAGGCACTTTTTCTATATTTTTTTTTTGAATTTTTAAATTTTGAATTTTAATTTTTTTTGGAGATACATCAAAGTGCCTATTGCTAGGTTTTCACTAAGATGATCATTTTTTTCAGGACATTTTCAAATTTTTAGAATTTTTAGACAATATATGATTTTTTGGACTTTTTTCAAGATCAATAAGTATGTACAAAGGATATCCAAAAGGGGAAAAGGAGTAGCCCTAGTAGGAGTAAAAATACTTGTTCTATAAGCCTACAAAGCCAGATTTATCTGTAAATACCAATCTCTACCATTCTTATGAACTGTTCTATGTAGGATTTTAAGAATGGTCTTGTTTGATGCCTCTGCTTGACCATTTCCTTGTGGGAAGTAAATGGAGGACCAATGTTATTTAATCTTGAATTTCTTGCATAGTTGCTTAGGGTCCTTATTTTTAAACTGACCTCCATTATCAGTGATAATCTTAGAAGGCACTCCATATTGATAGATGATATGGTTCAAAATGAATAGAGAGAATGTCCCACCCAAGGCAACAGAAAGTGGGATAGCTTCTACCCATTTAGTGAAGTAATCAGTAGTAGTGATAATAAACTTGTGTCCACCTGATGAGTTGGGATGAATCTTCCCAACAAGATCAAAGGCCCAATGCTAAAATGGCCAATGAGATATAGAAGGAATGAACTCCCTGCTTGGAGCATGTATCAGGTTACCATGTTTTTGACACTTTTCACATGACTTTTCAAAAGCTACTACATCAATCTGCATCGTAGGCCAATAGTACCCCTCCCTAAGCAACCTTTGGGCCATGGCAAGACCATTGGAATGTCCCCCATAGATGCCCTCATGAATGTCAACTAATGCTTGGTCGGATTCTTCCTTTTCTAAGCATCTAAGAAGTGTTCCATCTAGACCCCTCCTATACAAATAACCAGAGATAAGGGTATGGTGAGAGGCATTTTGGGTAAGGTTTTTGTGTTTAGATTGGTTAAAGGTTTTAGGGATAATGCCATCATGAAGGTATGAGTAAATGGCACCATAACGGGATGAATCATGACCAAAAAGGGTACAAATAACATGGCTTTCTTAGGAGTCATAGATAGGGTAATGTAGCTCTTCCACTAGGAATTCCAATCTTGATTCATGTTGCTCTAACTGAAGGAGTGAAGCAAGTGTAGCCATAGCATCAACTGCTTTGTTTTCTTCTCTAGGGATTTGCTGTAATGTGACAAATGTGAAGTATCATTTCAAGGAATCAACCATTTTCTTATAAGGTACCAGTTTCTCATCTTTTGTTTGATATTGTTCATTGATTTGGTTGATTATTAGCTGTGAATCCCCATAGATGTGTAACTCTATGATTCTCCATTCTATGGCCATCTTGAGTCCATTTGTTAAAGCTTCATACTCAGCAATGTTGTTTGTATATGGGAATAATAGCTTATAAGATTTAGGAATCGTGTACCCATGAGGAGAAACAAACAACACACCAACTCCTGAACCATTTTGCATAAAAGATCCATCAAAGAACATCTTTCATGTTCTTGTAGTCATATACATGAGGTTCTCATCTGGGAAGTCAACTTGAATAGGTGCATTATCTTGAATTGGAAAATCAGCTAATTGATCTTCTATCACTTGTCCTTTTATGGCTTTACATTCAATGTACTCTATGTCAAAATCTAAAAGGATCATCATCCATTTAGCAAGTCTACCTATGAGGGAAGCCTTCTTGAGTAAATACTTGAGTGGATCAATTTTTTCTATGAGGTGTATTGTATGTGCAAGCATGTAATGTCACAAATTTTTGAAAGAAAACACAACTGCAAGGCAAGCTTTCTCAATGCTCATGTAGTTAACCTCATATGAAACAAGAGTACGACTAATGTAGTATATTTCTCTTTCTTCCCATGTTCATCAAGTTGAGCTAGTAATTCCCCCAAGGAAGATTATATTGCTGAAATATACAAAATAAGTGGTTTCCTTGGGATAGAAGGCATTAAGATAGGAGGATTTGCCAAGTATCTCTTGATTTGGTCCATGCTCTTTTGACACTCTTCATTCCAAACACATTTGAATCCTTTGTGTAAGTTCTTTTTGAAAGGTTGAGCTCTATCTACCAACTGTGAAATGAACCTCATAGATTGAAGATGTCCTTGAAGACTCCTCATTTGACTAATTTTTTTAGGAGGTGGCATATCTATGATTTCTTGGACCTTTTCAGGGTCTATCTCTATTCCTTTTGCTGAAATGATGAATCCTAGTAGTTTTCTAGAGGTAACACCAAATGCACACTTCTTAGGATTTAACCTTAATTGAAATTGTTCCATGCAATCTAGAATGACTTCTAAATCATCCAAGTGTGTGTCTCTTTTCTTAGACTTTTCCAAGGTGTCATCCACATAATCCTCCATATTTGTATGCATCATGTCATGAAAAATGGTTGTCATAGCTTGTTGATAAGTGGCTCCTACATTTTTTAATCCAAAAGGCATAACATTCCAATAATAGGTACCCCATGCACAAGTGAATGCAGTCTTTTCTTAATCTTCAGGAGCTATCTTAATCTAATTGTATCCAGAAAAACCATCCATCAAGGAATAAATCTCATAACCCGCAGTCATGTCCACTATCATGTCTATATTGGGGAGTGGAAAATCATCCTTTGGGCATGCTCTATTAACATTTCTAAAATCTGTGCAAATTCAAATGGATTTTTCATGTTTGGAAATAGGTACAATGTTTGATATCCATTTAGCATAGTCAATATCTCTGATGAATCCCACACCAAGGAGTTTCTCTAATTTTTCTTTGACTAGAAGAGCTATGTGAGGATGCATTTTTCTCAATTTCTATTTGACTGGTTTTACACCTAGAGCTATGGAAAAATGATGCATGATAAGATTAGTGTCCAACCCTAGCATATCTAAATAAGTCCAAGAAAAATTGATCTTCTTTTTCTATAAGAACTTAGTGTAGGCTTCTTTTTCTTGTGATGACAAGGACTGAGCCAAATGTACTATGTGTGGAGCCTTATCTATACTCAAATTGACTATTTGTGTTGGCTCAACAAGAACTAAAGATCTGTCTTGAAAATAGCTAGGGAGACGATCAAGTACCTCATCCTTAGGCACCTCAGAGAGGTTTTCACCCTCAGATACATCATTTATTTTTACTTTTTTTTGGTTTTGACACTGCCACATAGTGGTTTTCACCATCAGAACTATTTTTCTTTTTTTCTATTCTTTTTATTTTTTGACTAAGGTACTTGATGTCTGGCTCTATCATATTGGTAGTCAGTTCACTGGTGGAAGAGACTATGGGTTCAATGGAATTTAAGTAACATGTTATCTCATAGTCATTTTGGAATGTTAAGAGCTCAGGTTCTTGGTAGCATTGGGACCAATCAATGAGGTTAGGATGAGAAAAGGGTAGGTCAATCACTGGTTCAAGGTTATGGATACAAATGATATCATCTCTAGTGATTGAAGAGTTAGAGTCCATCAAGTATCCTTCTGAGCTACCCAAATCAGGATTCATCCTAACAAGAGAAGAATTGTCCACTAAGGAAACATGTGGGTTCAAATCCTCTAATCCTACACATGACTCATTAGCTACTTCAGGTTGAGAACTATAAGTATGGATGACATCAATGTCCCTATCAACTGTAGAAGGATCTGAGAGAGAGTCCCATTCATACTCATGTGAATCTATTTCTAAATCTTGACTAGGATGTTTACACCATGAAGGTTTGGGACATCTTGATGTGGAAGCTCTAATATCATCAATGATAACATCTCTCTCCATCAAATGAATAATATTATTTCATTGACATTCTTTGATGGGATCCTCTACATTTGATTGATCTTGTTCTAAGGTCACAACTGTCGCATGAGCAACTAGATTATCTAAATCTCCCCAAAGGAGATTAGTGGAAGGGACCCAATCTTCACACATATCTTGTTGATTTGTCAAATTAGGCATGTATTTCAGTTCATCTTTACTATTCAACTCATTAAGGATAGGAGAAATGTTCTTGTGATGATTCACAAATCCTAGGCCAACAGTCTTCTTAGACTTGCATCCAAAAAGAGCATGATCAAGGGGTTGAACTCTAGCATCCAATTTGTGACTAAGAGGGCCATGTCTAGGATAGCCCATCTACTTGACAAAAGTATACCCTCTTCCATAAGCCTTAGGAGAGGGAGAGAATTTCTCATTGTACCACCTCTTCTCTATAAATCTAGTCTTTAATAGCCACCTCTTCTTTCTCATCTTGAATAGGCATTGAGGACTCAAAAAATGTGCCAAATAAAGTCATAGCTAAAGAGGAAGGTTTGACTTCTTGTGAATTCTTTCCATAATACCTACATGAAACTAGAAGCTTTGTAAAAGAGTGAAGTTGATACCCCCTACACCAAGGTCTACCGACTTGAATTTGTCTTTTCATTCTGTTAAGATTGTATTGAAATCTTTTGCTTCTCTATTGAGGGAAACATGAGTACTTGCTGAAATTGAGTTAACAGATAAGGTGCTATCCCCTGGTATACAAATTTCTACTCCATTTTAGGGGAACTTAACATACTGATGGTAGGTAGAAGACACTGCCTGCATATCATGAATCCATGGTCTACCAAGTAAGCTATTATATGCTAGAGGACCAGGATCAAAAATTTGAAACAAAATATCCTTCTCAATAGGGCCAATCCTAACAGGAAGGATGACCAACCCTTTGGAACTTCTTTCTGCCTCATTGTAGGCTTTGATAGTGATCTTCTTTCTAGTATCTATGACTTCTTCTAAATAAACCAATATCATCAAAAGACTCAAAGAACAAATTTTAAGCCCAAAACCCCCATCTATCAACACACGCCTGACATAGGTTTTGTGAATCATGGCTTCAATATGAAGGGTGAGATTGTGTGGGTGGCTCAAATCTTTATCATCATCCTCTGAGAAATTAAGGTAATGAGGGCTAGCAAAATGGTTAACCATGTTTTGGAATTGATCGACATTCAAGTTGTTAGGGACATTTGCTACATGCAAGGCATCCTCAAGGACTTGCTTGTGTCTTGGGGACAACTCTAAGAGCTCAAAGAGAAAAATTTGAGCTGGGGTTCTCTGCAACTAATCAACAAGATTATAACTCATTTTGGGATTAACTATTGGTTTTGAGGTGACATTCTTGGATGTCACTTGCTTTGTTTTACTGGGTTGACTTGAACTAGGTCCTCTAATGACAACAAGACCTTGACTTTGTTGGCAATTTGGCTAATGTGGATGCATAGATGTTTTCATTATGGCAACATATGATCTCTACTAAGAGCGCAAAATCTGGAATGCAAGTATGGTAAGTTAAAGGAAGAAATTGTCTAAGTATGGATATAGTGATCCTAACAAAGCACTCGATGAAGAATTAGTTGGCGACGTCCACTGGAGAAATATTTTTGTTTGCGCAGTTAACTAAAGCTTCTATAGAGTATGAGGATACCCCATCTCAGTGTGCATAAAGTTTGGAGCAGTACGGATGAAGTTATTCAAAGTTTACTGAAGACAGTTTGCAGACAGAACAGCTTTGGAGAGAGTATTAGCGAAAGAGTTAAGGGATTATTTTGCTTGTCAAAATAATGACTTAGCATTATGAAGGGATGACATCCTAGATGTTTACCCTTGGATAAAGATTTTGGAAGCTGACCATATGAAGTTATTAGCTCTAATAACTCATATATTAGGCATACTTGAAATGTAATGAGTATGATGTTTTTTGTGAAAAGAAAGAAAAGGATAACTTGTGAAAATTGTATATTGTGATAGCAGCAAAGGCTATTGATGCAAAGTTGTAAGCAGTACCATATTATAGTCAGAAACATTTTGTATTACCTATTTGGGCAGTGAGCTCATCTAGTGATCAGGTTTCATAATCTAACTCCTAATAGGGTTAAGGCTTCTAACAAGGCCTAAAGTCCTTTAACCAGGACAGATCTACTATACATTGTAAATAGACTCTTAACAGGGTCCAATATCCCTAACAAGATACTTTTGATTAGTGATCTTTGTGGGTACCATCCCCACTAGGGTTTTCCCTTGGCCAGGGTTTCCTCGAGAACATATCATGTGTTATGAGTTCTTTCTATTTACTGCTATGTCTGATAATCTTTGTATGCATTAAAGTAATCTGTTATATCCATAAGTGGGAAAAAGTAAAAGTTTGTGAAATACTGATTCACCCCCCCTTCTCAGTATTTCCTATTTCTAACAATTGGTATCAGAGCATAGTTACTCAAAGAAGGAACATTCAAGGAAAGCTTATCAGCTTGAGTAAGATCTCTATGGATATGGATCAACTTTAGAAGAATCTTGAAGAAGCTCTTGAACAGATTGATATGCTTACTGATGAAAGAAACTCCTTAAGAAGAAAGTATGAAGATGCAAAGAATGTTATTGACAAATTAAAAGGTAAGATTGAAGATCTGAAATCTAAAAAGGAATCTGATATTCTTGTTGAAGGTTGTGATGAATTAGAAAAAGAAAATGAGATCCTTAAGCATGAACTAAAGATAGTAAATCTGAAGCTTAGTATGAAAGATGGAAATTTGAGATCTGATAATGAAAAATTGAAAATTGAGAATGAAGATCTAAGATCAAGACTTGAAAAGGTAACATCCGAATCTAAAAAAGTAAAAGTGCAGTATGCAGAACTTGAGAAGTATACTAAAATTGTGAAAGGTGAATTGACTCAATCTAAACAACTTGAAAGGCTATATTCTAATGGTGATAGGACTGAAAAACAAATTTCTTTTGGAGAACCATTCTTTGATAAGACTAGATTTGGATTTAGTATGTTTAGAACAAATCATGAAAGTAAGAAGCCAGATCTGAAGACATCTAAAAGTATGGAGGAAATGAATCTAGATAAGAACACATTGGAAGATCCACCTAAAGAAGAACCACCTAGAGAGAGAGAATAATCAAAGCAAGAAGAATCAAAATAGGAAGAATCATCTAAAGGTATGCAAAGAGAATTCAAAGGTAGATGTTTTACTTGTAATACTATTGGGCACATGAAGAGAGATTGCATAGGTAAGCAATTTAAACCTCTTAATGGACATTGTTATAGTTGTCATGGTTTTGGACATAGAGCTAATGAATGTAGAAGACCTAAAGTAATTTTGAATAATTATGATAATAGAATGATTGGGAATACTAACAATGCAGATAAGAGATCTATTGAAGAAATGAATAAAAGAAAAGTGGTAGTATGTTTTAGATGCAACAAAGTAGGACATATTGCTAGAAATTGAAGGTCATAGATTAACCAATAAGGACAAAGATTTGGAAACAATGGAATGATTTGTCAGATATGCAACAAGTTTGGACACTCAGCAAGAGTTTGCAGAATGAACAATGGAGGTTATCATCATAACCCTAACACTAGGAACAATGAAAGAAGGAATGAAAATGCAGGAAACAAAGAGAAAGGTTGCTGTAGCAATAAAGATGAAGTAAAATTTGATAAAGGCACAGATCAAGGAGGTATATTCAGCACTAAAAGTAGTCAGGAAGGTAATGTATCTGATGGTAAGGATGAATCTTTACCTGACCCTTCTTTAAGTACTTAAATTATGTAAGTTTCTGTAGTTTAGGACTGAGGATTAGTGTAGATTAGGAATTTGAATGAGTTAAGTTTTGTGTAGTTAGATATAGGTTTTTTATGTTGTACTAATGCTATGGTTAATTTCACAAAAGAAAATATTGTGTTTTGCTAGGTCGCAAAAAGGTTTTATGGTTGCAGGTTTGCAGAATCAGCTTTTTGAGGTTTAAGCGGCAAAATGAATGAATGCGATGTTAGATTGAGTTAATGTGAAGTGTTATTAGGTTGAAATTAGGGTTATTATGATTTATAAGTGATTGAAAAGAGATTTGAAAGAAGAAAAAGTGAGTTGAGGATGATTTGAAGAAGTTTGAAAGAAGTTTGCAGCGCCGATCATACCAAAACCCTAGATTTGCAAAGTTGAGGTATTTTTCGATCTTTAATTAGTTGATAAGATGGATATTTCTATGGTTCATAATGTTAAGGATAACAATAGACCTAAGATTAAGAAAGAACTAGTAGAAAAAGCTGAAATTGATGACAAACTAGCACTATCATCCATACTAGACGGAGTATTACACATTGAGAATGTTAAAGGATATTTAGGTTGCAAGTTTGAAACCTTGGGAGATGCAGATTTTAATGATGATTATAGGAAATTGTACAATCAAGACATGTCAGTTAAACCAGCTTATGGGAACCTAGAGAACAATGAAATTAACAATTATTCCATGAAGTATGAATTTGATGATGAGGAATGTACCAAGATCATTTTAAGTAGAATCTACAATGGGAAATTCTGGATGGAGGATAGAGTTATTAATATAATTGCCGACCTAATTCATGATGTTACTAGATTATCAAAAGTTGGAGAGATTCCACTAAATGAAAAGAACATGAGAAAGATTGTCTTAGACAACACTGGATCTAGTTATAATGGTAGAGGAATTATGATAAGTAAGATTAAGCAAGATGATGTTAGGTACCTTTGCAAGATCTTAACAACTAAATTCTATGGTAGTTCAAGAGAAGATGACATGGCTGTAGGAATGGTTCATGTAGCTTATCTTATGTGTATTGAGAAGAAACAAGTAGACCTATGTGAAATTCTGAGAATTCAGTTGTTTGAGAACTTAGAAAAGATTAAGAAGGCTAAATACACACAATTTAGGTTTTCATCTTTGATAACCTATATGTTTTTTCACATTTTGAGAAGATTTCATTATACAGTTGACTGGAGTGACAATGTGAACACAATGGAGAGAATAAACTCAGTCTACATGAAGCACCTAATTGATAAAGTCAATGACAGTGTGAAGCTTGTATTGAAGACTTTTTAGAATATTGTTAAGAAAAGATCAAGGATTCCTCAATCCTTACTTGAAAAGCATAAAGATGACATTTTTTTTTATGGTAGACACTGATTTCACCTACATTGAAGCAGTTGAGCCTAGAATGAAATTCATAGACCCTCTTGGCTATGAAGTATCTGAAGTAGAAACAATAGGATATGTGAATAGACTGTTAAAGTGTGAGTTGGATGGTCATGCAAATAGGTTTGGAACCTATGAAGAGAATTTCAACTCTGCAATAAGTTTGAAAGAAAAGAAGCAATCTAGTAGGAGAGTTGAATCAACTATAAAGAAAATACTGAAAGAATCAGGTATGTCAAGTGATGAGTTTGACATAGCTAAGAAGACTACAGAAGCCTTAAAGCAAAGTGAAAATCTTGTAGTTCCACCTATGGCATCTAGTGCAGACCTTGTTGATCCTATTGCAGTAAAGGTAAAAGTTGAAGAACCTGAAAAAGTTGAAAGGGAAAAATCCTTTTCTCCTATTCCTAGCAAAAGAGTAAAAGAGAGTGCAACAGGACCCGGCAAGAGACAAAAAGTAATTGTACCACCTGTACCTAGAAAAGTAGTAGAAATTAAAGATGATGATGAAGTTTCAGTCAAGAAGAAAACTTGGAAACCAAGAATTGAAAGAGTTAATGAAGATATATTACAGCATGGAGACTTCACTAAGATAAACAAATAATATGATCTATATGGATCATTTGACAGATTAAATTTTGAAAATGTAATGATTACACATATGATTTTGACAGATAAGAAATTTAGCACTATTCATGGTAAGATTCCAGAAGATTTGTATAATAGACTTGTGAATAGAAAATAGAGAGCACAAGAAGAGGACACAAAGATGAGAGAACATGTAATTAGATAGTTCTGTGAAGTTGAGGATGGAGATTATTTGAAGAGAATATTGAAGCCTCTTGGAACTTTATTGAGAACTAAGAGAAGAACAATTCTTATAATGGGAGGAAAAAAGGAGGAAGTACAGAAAGAGACTGAGCAAGCAGTAATGCAAGTTCTTGCAGATATAGTTGTAGGAAAGCATGTTGAATCAGATCCTCAGCAGAAGCAATCAGAGGAACAACATGCAGAGAAAGTTGGTATTGAAGAAGTCCCATCTTCTTCACATATCAATATTGGAAAAGAATGAATGGACATTGAAGGCACCAAAGTGACACTAGAGTCAGATGATGCAGTGTTTTGTGATCTAGGAAACATTGTTGACAATTTGGCTTTAGGAGAGCAAGAGAAGGTTACATAATAAAAAAAGGATACAAAAGTAGAGGAAGCACCAACTGTATTAGAATCAGTTCTAGTAGAGAAAACAGTTAAAGGTAAACAAATTTTGACAGAGGTCACTACCTCTAGTGTACCTTCTATACGAGTTGAAGACATTAGCACACCTGATAGTAAGAAGAGACAAATTGGTTCAATTTTTGAAGACATTCGAAAAGAGGTTGAAGATAATGATCAGCTTGAGTTCATCACATCTCTTAATAAAATTATTGGAAAGAATAAGAAGGTGAAGGACCTTGAAGGAAAAGTTAGAGTTTTGACAGAGAAACTTGAGAATTTGATCAACACTAAGGTATTTGACTCAGATCCACTTGAGAAAGCTAAAATGGTAATGAAATCTTTTGACTCTGAATTTTCTAACTTGAAGGATATTGCTAGAATAAAAGCTCAGGAAGCTTATGAAGTAGAAATGCCACAAAATATAAGTGTAAATATTCAAAATGATATTGATAATTTGGATGTATGTATAAAGAATTTAAGGAAACATTTTGAGACTGGAAAGAGTTTGTATATACAATGCACAAAATCAGAAATCCTAATAGTTGAAGAAGATAAGAAGATCAGAGAGAAGATAGATGCAATTACAGCTGAGACAAACACCTTGACAAGCCCTAATGTAAAGATAAGTTCTATGGAGAAGAACATAAGGAAGTTAAATGATGAAATTAGAATGTTAGCAGAGGAGAAGAACAGAAAGATGATCATGATTAACATCTTGAGAGAGCATGTCTCAATCAAGACCTCAATTGTTGAAGACCAAATTGAGGAGTGTCTTTCAGCAAAGACATCTTTTCAGAAGTTTAGCTTTAATTCCCTACAAGCTTGTCAGATAGCAACATATAGATTGAGTACTTTACTCAATGTTGCTGAATCCATCAAGATGATATGGGAGAAAGATTTCAAAACATGGAAGTCAGAGTTTGGTGACTGTGTTGCAAGCCTACTGGTTTTGCAATAGCTGACAACAAGGTATCAAGTTTTTTTTTGAAATTTTTGTACACCCTATCTTTGTCATTGTTGTCAAAGGGGGATAGATAGTAGAAAATTGATAATATGTTGAGGAAGGATACTCATAGGGGGAACTATTCTATGGAGTATAATATTGTATATGTTTTGTATAACATTTGGCCACAATTTTGTGTAAGTGTTTTGAATTTTTGTTTGCACACTTAGCCAATTTTCCCATATGTTGCCACCAATGACAAAGGGGGAGATTGTTGGCAATTTGGCTAATGTAGATGCATAGATGTTGTCATTATGGAAACATATGATCTCTACTAAGAGTGTAGAACTTGGAATGCAAGTATGGCAAGTTGAAGGAAGAAATTGTCTAAGTATGGATACAATGATCTTGACAGAGCAACCGATGAAGACTTAGTTGGTGACATCCACTGGAGAAATATTTTTGTTTGTGTAGTTAACTAAAGCTTCTACAGAGTATGAGGATACCCCATCTTAGCACGCATAAAGTTTGGAGTAGGACGGATGAAGTTATTCAAAGTTTACTAAAGACAGTTTGCATACAGAATAGTTTTGGAGACAGTATTGGTGAAAGAGTTAAGGGATTATTTTGCTTGTCAAAATAATGACTTAACATTATGAAGGGATGACATCCTAGATGCTTACCCTTGGATAAAGATTTTGGAAGCTGACCATATGAAGTTATTAGCTCTAATAACTCATATATTAGGCATACTTGAAATGTAATGAGTATGATGTTTTTTGTGAAAAGAAAGAAAAGGATAACTTGCCAAAATTGTATATTGTGATAGTAGCAAAGGCTATTGATGCAAAGTTGTAAGCAGTACCATATTATAGTTAGAAACATTTTGTATTACTTGTTTGGGCAGTGAGCTCAGCTGGTGATCAGGTTTTGTAATCTAACTCCTAACAGGGTTAAGGCTTCTAACAAGGCCTAAAGTCCTTTAACCAGGATAGATCTACTATACATTGTAAATAGATCTTTGTGGGTACCATCCCCACCGGGGTTTTCCCTTGGCTAGGGTTTCCTCGAGAACATATCATGTGTTATGAGTTCTTTCTATTTACTGCTATGTCTGATAATCTTTGTATGCATTAAAGTAATCTGTTATATCCAGAAGTGGGCAAAAGTAAAAGTTTGTGAAATACTAATTCACCCCCCTCTCAGTATTTCCTATTTCTAACAGACTTTGTGTGTATTAATTTTGTACCTATTCTGTAGACACAACACTTCAGTAAAACATTAGAGGTTAGCAAAAATTAAAATCATGCAATGAATTGAAAGCTAAAATAACCAGGCGATTTACTACCTTCTAATAGGTGTGAGTATGATGTTCTCAGATTGTATCGAGATCAGTGACCTTGACGACACCTAAATGAAGTATTTGAATGCAAAAATGATATGAAATATGAATGCAATTAATCTATTTTAAAAAATTTTCTATGCAATGAAATGATCAAAACTAATATGAATCTAGAATTTAAGATGAAATTGATATGCAATGAATTGATCTAAGATGAATTCTAAATGATATGCAATACTCAAAAACAAGAATAATCTCACAATAGCTTGGATTCGTAAAGATGATTCTTCAGTCTCCAATTCGACAGCGTGAGGATGCAAAAATATGAGATCGATTGTGAAGAGCTGGGGCCTTAATCTATAGAAATCCAGGGCTTTGGAGGTGCATGGGAAAAAAGCCATAAATCACTCAAATAACTTAGGTTGATTTTTGAGTTATTTTTAAATAAAGGATATTTAACTCACAAAAACATGCAAAAGTAGAGTTTAACTCAAACTAGAGTTTAGCTTTAATTGATAATTGATAGTTGTCTGCTTTTCTTGACTGTGCATGATTTATTTATGAATTAATTTAATAATAAAGTGATTTATTTCCAACTTAACTACTTTTGAAAAATAAAATAATTGATTTATGGGTTAATCAATCATTTTTCAAAAAAATTATTCAAAAATAATATTATTAAAAATTGACAACTTGCTTTAATTTATTAAATAAGAATTTAATTAATCATTCATAGGATTTTGGATTTATTGTCAAAATTAAATAATACAATTTAGGAATAAATAGAATTAACCTCAATTAAATAATTAAGTGGCAGAATTAAATCTAATTAATTAAATATTAAGAATATTCAATTAA
This sequence comes from Chamaecyparis obtusa, assembly GCA_027943335.1. Lineage (NCBI taxonomy): Eukaryota > Viridiplantae > Streptophyta > Pinopsida > Cupressales > Cupressaceae > Chamaecyparis > Chamaecyparis obtusa. The sequence goes on along the minus strand of BSBK01000625.1, from coordinate 646,660 downwards.
TTAAACTTTAGGATAAATAGGATTTATGGCCAAATAATCATTAAATCAAAGATAATTAGGATAATTAGGAATATTACTAGGAATATTCCCCGATGAAAAATTTGAGATAATCAATTAGGATTCGATGATGTTCAAATGTGCCTTAGGTTAGGACTTCGATGTCAATTTCATTCGATATATCGATATAGGAGATTAATAAACCTATAGCCCATTTTTGGGGTATTACAGACTTCATGTCACAACATTAAGAGCTTGGGATGAAATTCTACAGTTAGGACCCCTTAGCACCACAACAGGTTCTTCATCAAAGATAGGAGGAGAGTCCATGTCTAGATCATAACCATAGGGATATTTATTTCTCATCATGTTGACATTTTCTTCCACAACTTCAAGCATGTTGACAACATTTTTTGTAGCTGTGTAGGTGTAATTGATCTTAGCCTTTCCATTCTTAGGTTTAGAGGTTTTCCCCTTCTCATACTTGGGCAAAGGCTCTTTGAATGCCTTATGATCAGCATTGGTGTTCAACCCATCTATCTGAAGTTTTCCATTCTCAATGAGATCTTGGATGATATGCTTAAGTTTCCAACAATTTTCAATATTATGTCCAATGCAGTTATGAAATTTGTAGAAAGCTTTTTCATCCCACCAATGTGGCTTAACATCAGGTATATGATGCTTTGCTAGATCTTGAGGATGCGCAAGGTTGCTGGCAATGAGTGTTTTGAAGACATCCTCATATGAATCACCAAGTTTTGAAAACTGTCACCTCTCTTTCTTAGGCTTATCTTGATATCTTGGCTTGTATTCTTGTTGATTAGATGAGTTGAGCTTCATAGCTTGAACAACACTAGACAAGTGAAGAACAACTTGATCCTTAGGTTGAGAAGAGTCCACAACTCCATCATTGACCATTTGTTTATTCCTATTCCAATGTGAGTTTTTCCCTTTATCCTTATTAGAGTTGTTATTTTGACCATTGTTTTTGTTTTTGTTGTTGGCCAAAATTCCTTTTTCTTTCAAAACATCCTCAATCCTACATGCGGTTTCAACCATGGTGTCAAATGAATCAAAAACCATCTTCCTAAATTCATACCACATTTCTAGAACCAAGTTGCTAATAAGGATGTCAATCTTCTCATCTTCATGAATGGTCCTAGAGTAGCGAGAGCATTGTCATCTCCATCTTTGCAAGAAAGTGACAAAGGATTCCCCTTGATGTTTCTTTAAGTTGCATAAATCCAACATGGTGATAGATCTTGAAAGATTGTATGCAAAGTGTTGGACAAATCTATGGACAAGCTCTTTGAAAGTATTGATGGGGGGAGTTATGTTGGTAAACCATTCCATTGCTTGACCCTTAAGACTCCTTGGGAACAATCTAATAAGGTATGAGTCATCTTGATGGAACTCAAAACTCATAATATAAAACTGACACACATGATCATGTGGATCTCCATTCCCATCATACTTGTCGTACTGGGGGATCTCAACTTTTCTAGGAAAATATTTCATACTCACACTCTTGTCAAAAGGATTTGGACAAATTGAATCAAGATTGAATGAGCTCTTGGGTGCCAACATCCTTTCCATCATACACTTAAGTTTCTTGATCTCTTCTTCCTGGGATGGACCTTGCTTCTTGATCTTCTTGTCCACATCAAAATTATAGGGGACCCTAGCACCTTTTTTGATCAAACTATCTAGGAACTTATCTTTGTTTTTCTCCAAGTATCTCTCCACATACTATTGGAAGATTGGTTCTTGTTGTATCTTCATGAAATCTTGGGAGTTGAGGTCAAGACTTGAACTACTTCCCCCATATTGTGAACCATGGTGAACATGTTGAGAAGGTTGTTTTGAGTTCCTAGGAGTTGTTTGTCTCCTATAATGATCATATTGTGGATCCCTTCTTCCCCTAGGGCTAGGAGATTGTGAAGGTGATCTTGAATACCTTCTACTTCATGGCATCTTAGGAGGAGTGGATGGAGGAGAGTTGTTTCCACCACCAACACACATGTTGTTGTATTGATCATTAAGTTGTTGAGCCAAGAGTCTATCTTTCTCTTCTTGTGCGGCTCTCCTTTCTATTTACAATAAGGCTTGTCTTTCTGACTCTAGGAATCTAAAATTCTCTTCCTTTACAGCTTGTTCATCTAGGAAGGCTTTCTTTTCATGCTCAATCCTTTTGAGTCTTTCACTTGTGTATCTTGAAGTTGTTTGAAGTGGTGAATTCGGCCTTGAATGTTTGAACAAGTCATTAGTGTATGTAGCATTCACATGAGTATCATAAGGTTCATCATCTTGACTATCATGTTGTGATTGCTCCTCATGAGAGAGTGACTCTTATCTCTCTCAGCCCTTTGATGTGCATCCATATATCTAGTAGAAGTAAAAGATGGGACTAGTTGATTTTCATGAGATGAACTACCAAACAGAATGTTATCTCTATGTCTTTCCAATATGTTGTCAAGACTTTTATCCCTTTATTCCCTCTCTCTTTGAGTCATTGTGTAACTAATATCCATATATGAATGAGAAGGTGCTAAGGATGTGCTCAACTTGCTAAGATTACTCTTGGGATCAAACCAAGCTTCTGAGGTATTCCTAGGGGATTGATCAAAGACAAGATCTTTTCCCTTACATTTTTGGTGAGTTTGAACTAAGGGTAATTGGTCAAAGACTAATTGAGGTCATTTTTCTTGATTTACTTGATATCTTGTTGCAACCGACATGAAAGAAAAGATCCTAGGTGATAAGATGACCCTAATAAACGTTGGTACCAAACTAGGATAGTAAAAGCATTCAATTGTCCAAAAGAGAGGTGATAAGATAGAATTTTTGCAAAAGGTATAAACCAACATTGCCACAGAGGTGCCTAATCAATGGATAAGTATCCTAACACATATAGATTAGGAGGATGATTTACCCAAATTATATTTGATTGAAATTGATTTTGTCTTGAAGTGAATTGGACAAGAGATTACTGAAACTCTCCAAGCGTGTTATCAAAGAATCTAAAGGTTTACTTTCTCAACAAGGACGATTTCTAACCTACAGATTCCAAGCAAGGTCACTTGTGAAATCAAAGATTGCTAATTAAAGAGGTCAAGACACACTAACCCAAGGTGCAAAAAGGCTTTTAACAATGGGGTAAGTGACTCAAAATAAATTGGATCGACCAAGGAAGACTGAAAATGACACAAATCAGCTCACTATTTAGACAGACTGCAGGATAGTTTCACATGAGGGAATGCAGTCCCGCAAGAGGAAACACCAAGGATCACATGAGAAAATGAAATCTCGCATGGGAGAATGCCAAGATCATGTGAGAATGGGTAGATCTAGGTGACAAAATAGGATCAGGCTACTTAACAGCAAGTTTGTAAACTCAAGAACTCAATTTTTGTTCATTTTAAAAGATCAGGTAAATACATCAACAATCAAGGAGTTCAAGAAAACAATGGGCAAGGGACAAAGAAACCTTGCACATGAACAATAATAGTGACTTAGTATGCTACTCCTTAAAGATTCTATTTGTGTATGTTCTCAAAATGTTTTTGAAATCACACACATAGTCCTAGCAAGTAAAAATATGGTTGCACTATGGTTCTTAGTAATGGTTTGACTTTAAAACTTTTTCAATCTCAAGAGGGTGAACTCCAATCCAAGTGCACTGGGGTTTTGACACATTCTAAGAATTTAATCAATCGGAGATGCTGAGGAGATCTGATAGCCCAACAAGAAACTACACCCATGGATATTTCTTCCACAAGGACATTTGTATAGCAGTTGTTGCTACCATGACGAAAATGGCTATTACCACTTGAGGTTCCATCCATGTGGTTGACCCAATAAAGGGAATGTCCACTATGGTTAACCCTCTCTAACAAGGTGACTTAGAAAAAGGACCACATGGGGACTTGGTTTAGATTCAAGGATTTGAGTTTCTGGTACTACCCAAAAAGGGATTAGAGCATAATCCTCTAGCCTCTTCAGTTCACCCAAACATAGAAAACAAGTTCATTGACATGATAAGATTGAAACCACCTCACCAAGGTTCATGATGTCAACAACAATGTCTACCAAGCTCTCTAAGTGAGACCAAGAGATAACGTACCGATCAATGTTGAGGACTAAACCAAGTAAGACCGTAAGATAGTAACAATATCCTCCCTACCTACAAGGGGTTCTATTGTCAAGAAGAGCTTTACAAGAAATCCAATCTCTCAAGAATGCCACAAATAGTGTTCATAGGGCCTAATTACTATGTGAAACACACATGCAAGAAAGTGAATCTATGTTCTGTTTTAGAGCCCAAAATTGAAGTGTGATCTATGAAAGAAATAAACACTCAAGCTAGACACATGAGAGATTCATTTTATGCCCAAAATCCAAATGTTATAGAGATTTTAGCAACTCACCTTAGGTCCAAAGATCTACAATCCAATGCTATGCTGCCTAAGTAATCAGAATCAGGGAAACAATCACACCAAGCATTAAATGTCATAAAATAACAAGCAAAAAGTAAATCTACAAATTTAGGTCTTTGCTGTCAAACTGTCGCATGAGAAAGTACACAGTGGCATGCAAAAAAGCACTAGGACCGTGCGAGAAAGTACACAAGCCTGCATGTGAAAATGCCTTTGTCACATAGAGAAATGCTAATACCAGCAAAACTTCACACGATACAGCGAGAAACTTCACACGAGACTCTATGACAGAGACACACAGAAGTACATACAGTGCATGAAAATAATTAGAAAAATAAAATAAAATGATATGAGGCAAGAAATGCAACTTTCTACCCCATGGTGGGCACCAAAAATGTGTGCTTAAATATTGTCACACTTCTATGAGTCATTAAATCCAAGATTGCTCAAGAATGAAGTCTCAAATGGTGACTCATAGCTCTCTATTCATGGAGTGCAAGGGTTTGTAATGGAGGCTCTCAGATTAGACCTAGTTTGTGCCCATGCAAGTACACCATAAAATAAGAGATTCAAAGAGGAAAAGAAAGAATGCTAGTCTCCATGATCATCAAGTATGCATGCAAATGAAAATGAAAGCTATTCTATATGATAACAATGCATGAAAGAAAACTAATCTATGAAAGGAAATGCTTATGCAAGATTATTCTATGAAAGGAAATATGATTCTAATCTAATATGCAAGTGAAATATTAATCTAAATGGATTTCCATGGGGCATGCGAGAAGAAGACAAGAAAATAGAAGTTGCAATATCCAAGCTCAAGTGCTCAAGAATCTTCTCAAAAATTGCTCTCCAAACCTGCAACATAACAATACAAAAACCTAGATGCATGAAAATGAGAAGGAAAGGGCTCTATTAGGAATGAATGCTAAATGTTTGGCAGCCATTCTATAGCAGTTTCTATTGCATTCATGACTATGATTGTCATTGATGTGAACACAGTGATTTACCAAAGAATTGCAGAGAAGCAGACATAATTTGGATTAGCGCACATAGTTATTATAGTTGGAGCTATGCTATGTTTAGGATATACTCCATGACATGTTATATGTCTATGGTTAAGAGCACAAATAGTAATTCATTTATTCATGGAAGTTATGAGCACTTTTGTGGAAGCAGTATTCAGGCAATGTTCCTGAGTAGCGGTTTGTGGAAATCAGATGATATCTCCTAATCGGGATGGAATCCGGTTTTGTGTAGTTAAAGAGAAGTTTAAGACACATTGATAGTGATGTGGATGATAGAAAAAACTTTGAGGCCACATGAGTGAAGAATTCTTGTAGTTGGAAGCTGATAGTTTTGTGTAATTTTGATGTAGCATGTGAAAACTTTTATGTTGTAATTATATGCTGACTCATTTATAATTATTTGAGTGTGGTATAAAGGAAGGAATGTATTTCATTGTTGTAGTGTGGTTGAGTGTGATGTTGTATGCATGAAGTGAAGAAAAGAGCTAAGTATGAAAGCGAAGTTGTGAAGGAAGACATGCGAGGTACAAAGATCTCAAATTGAGATCTGGTTTAACAGTGAGTGCAGTTTGGCATAGTCAGAGAAAAGGTAACATATTATTCTATTGAGAAATAAAAAGATTATTTGGATAGTGTGTTGAGTGATCTTACCCTAAAGCTATTTGGGCAGTGGCTCCTTCTGTCTTCCATAACTCTTAACAGGGTTAGAATCTTTTAATAGGGATTCAAAATCTCCTAACAGGGATTCATATCTACTGAATTTATTTTATAAGACTCCTAACAGAGTCCATCCTTTCACAAGGAATATTCATATTAGTGCATCTTTTGTGGGCATCATTCCCACTGGGGTTTACTCTTTGATCAAGAGGTTCCCTAGTCAACATATCTTGTGTCATTGTGTTATTGTGTATGAATATCTTTCTATGGTTAGTAATTATATTGCTTACATGGTTTAATGCTATTGAAGTTGATAAAAGTTATAATCATCTAATAACTGATTCACCCCCTTTTCAGTTCTCTTGGTAGACTTTACTTTCTAACAATTGGTATCAGAGTGGCAGGTCCTTGAAAAAGGAGTTTAACAACTTAAGGAGATCCATGGTGAATTTCAGGAAAGAAAGCCCTAAGTTTAATGGAGCAAATTTTGACAGCTGGAAAGAAAAGATGAAGACACACCTACTATGTTTATGACTAGGTTATTGGTTGATTACAAAGAATGATAAGACTATCATTGAAGAGGACAATCTTGAAACATGTACTACTGATGAGAGAGATCTATTCATGTGTAACATACTTGTAAGAGAAGCACTTTTGATAGCCCTTCCAGAGAATGAGTATAGTCAGGTAAAATGTTTGAAAAAATATCATGAAATTTGGAATGCTTTACACTCTAATTTTGAAGGTGATGAACATGCAAAAAGAGTTAGATTACAGAATTGGATATGTGCATTTGAAGATATAAGAATTTTGGAAGATGAATCTATTAGAAGCTATATTGGTAGAATGTTAGAAATTATTACAGTTATAAAATCTTATGGAGGAAAAAAGATAGAGAATGAAATGATATGGAAAATTTTGAGGAAATTGACCCCTATATTTAAGCAAAAAATACAGATGATTGAACACGTTATACCTTGTACTACAAACCTTACAAGAGAGACTCTTCTTGGAAGATTGGAAGTAGCAAGAAATGAACTTGAGATTATCAGGAGACTTACCCAGAATGGAGACAACATTTAGTGTTCTTAGTGTTCACCCTACTTTGTCAAGAAGTATTAGTGTGAGTGGAGATTATGCTGGCAGCAACAGATCTAGAAATGAAGAAGACAAGAAGATTGAAGAAGGTATTGCCTTGCTTGTGAAAAGAGAACCAGACGGTAAGAAAATATTTAAATGATGGACTTGTCAAGAATATGGTCATTTTGCATCTAAATGTCCTAATAGAGTTAAAAAGTACAGAAACAATTTCAAACCTAGAAGATCTAAGGAATGTTATTATGCTAATGATGAAGATCTTGAAGCTAGTATAGAAATAATTTCAAGTGAAAGTGATATTGAGAATAATGATGACATAGGATTAGTAGCAATTAAAGAAGAGAATCTTGAAACTGATGTTAAGGAAGAAAAAGCCTTAGTTTCTCAAGTTGAAAAGAAAGCTGATTGGATTATAGATAGTGGTTGTTCACATCATATGACTGGAGACATGAAAAAGTTCATAAAGTTTAATGAATATGATGGAGGAGTTGTTAGAGTTGGAAATAATGCACCTTGTTGGATTAAAGGTATAGGATCTATTACTCTTGATTGAAAGACTAATACTGATGATGTTTATTTTGTGGATGGATTGAAACATAATCTTTTGAGTGTTGGACAATTAGTTGATAAGAGATATCAAGTTTGGTTTACTGAGAAAACTTGTGTGATCAAGGATACAGATGGAAATCTAATTGGAATTGGATCTAGAACTAGAGGTAATGTATTTTAGTTTAATCCTACTAAGATGACATGTTTGATTACTAAGATTGATGATAGTTGGTTATGGCATAGAAGGTTTTATCATATAAACTTTGATAACATTGTTAAAGTAAGTACTACACTTGCAGTAAGAGATTTGCCTAAAATTATGGAGCCTACTAACATGATTTGCAAAGAATGTGTAATGGCTAAATAGAAGAGAAGTGCTTTTCCCAGTAAGAAGTTTACATCTACAAAAAAGCTCAAGATTGTTCATACAAATTTGAGCGGTCCCACCAAGACTAGAGGATTCTATGGAGAAAGGTATTTTATGATTCTTGTTAATGATTTTACATGAATGATGTGGATTGCATTTCTTAAAGAAAAATCTGAAGCATTTGATAAGTTTAAGATTGTTAAGAATAAAGTTGAGAATGAATCAGGAATGAAGATCAAATGTTTGAGATCTAATAGAGGTGGAGAATTTACTTCTAGAGAGTTTAACACCTTTTGTGAAGAAAATGGCATTAAGAGATAGTATTCAGCCCCAAGAACACCGGAACAAAATGGCATTGCAGAAAGAAGAAACAGATCAGTGATTGAAGCAGCAAGAGCTATGTTATTTGAGAATGATTTGGTGAAGATATTCTGGAGAGAAGTAGTGAATACAACAGTGTATATAATGAGCAGAGTACGAATCAGAGCAGACACATACAAGACACCTTATGAATTATGGTTTGGACATGCACCCTCAGTTAAGTATTTTAGAATTTTTGGAAGCAAATGTTATGTAAAGAGAGATGATGATATTGGAAAGTTTGATCCTAGAAATGATGAAGGTATATTTCTTAGATATCTTTGAAAAGTAAACCCTATAGATGTTACAATAAAAGAACTAAGACTATTGTTGAAATTGCAAATGTTAAAGTTGATGAAAAGTTCAAAATTCAGGAAAGAATGCTTGATTATAAATCAGATGAAGAAGCTCATCCTAAACCTAACACTGGATCTACTGAATTATTTTATGAAACTGACAGTGATTTTTTGAATGAAAGCCATAGTGAAGTCATTGAAGAACCTACATCTGAAGTGAGATCTGAGACAGTGACACCTAGCAAAAGTTTGTTAAGAAATCATCCTATTGGACAAATTATTGGAAGCATCAAAAGACGAGTTCTAACTTGAAATAAGGTACAATAGAAATGATGTTTGATTTCTCAAATTGAACCTAAGACTACTAATGAAGCTTGTGAAGATGAAAGTTGGACTAATGCTATGAAAGAAGAACTAGATCAGATTGAAAATAAAAAGACATGGGAATTGGTCCCTAGACCTAAAGACAAGAATGTTATTGGAACTTAATGGGTATTCAGAAACAAGATGAATAAAAAAGGAGAAGTAGTAAGAAACAAAGCAAGATTGGTATGTAAGGGTTACTCACAGCAAGAAGGAATTGACTATGAAGAAACCTTTGCACCTGTTGCAAGAATTGAAGCAGTAAGAATGTTTTTGGCTTATGCAGCTTACAAGAAATTCAAAGTATATCAGATGGATGTGAAGTTAGCATTTCTGAATGGAGAATAAGAAGAAGAAGTCTACATTGAGAAGCCTGATGGTTTTCCTTTGACTCAATAAGGAGACATGGTATGTAAACTGAAGAAAGCTTTATATGGACTTAAACAAGCACCTAGAACTTGGTATGCAAGACTAGATAAGTATTTGTTAAAATTGGGATTTACAAAAGGAATAGTTGATAGCAATCTGTACACAAAAGAAATTGAAAATGGTTTGTTGTTTATAGTTATTTTTGTTGATGACATTATCTTTGGATGAGAAGATGAAGCTAGTGATAAATTTGCTGATGAAATGAAGATTGGATTTGAAATGAGTGTGATTGGTGAAATGAAATACTTTTTGGGATTACAGATAACACAAAACAATGATGGTATCTTTGTAAGTTAGACAAAGTACCTGAATGAATTGTTGAAAAGATTTGGAATGGAGAATTTTAAACCAGTTGGAACACCCATGGTGACTGGACATAAGTTATCTAGCATAGATGAGACTCCTGCAGTGGAACAGAAGAAATACATATTTATGATTGCAGGATTACAATATTTGACTCATATAAGACCTGATATAGCACATTCAGTTGGAATTGTAGCAAGATTTCAAGTTGAACCTAGAGAATCACATTATGCAGCAGTAAAGAGGATATTGAGATATTTAAGAGGCACAATGGACTATGGATTATGGTATGAAAAATATGATGATTTTACCCTATGTGCTTATACAGATGCTGATTGGGGAGGTAGTGTTGATGATAAGAAAAGCACCAGTTGTGGAGCATTTTTCCTTGGAGGAAGATTGGTTTCTTGGCTAAGTAAGAAGCAAAATTGTATCTCATAAAGCACATCAGAAGCAGAATATGTAGCAGTGGCAAACAATTGTAACCATATAATTTGGATGAAGCAAATGATGAAAGATATTGGAATAAAGTTTGTTGAACCTGTTGTCATACATTGTGACAACACCGGCATAGTTAGTATGTCTAATAATGTTGTATTACATTCTAAGACAAAGCATATAGAGATTAAGTATCATGTTGTAAGAGAGAAAGTTACTAAGAAAGAAGTCAAAATTGAGTACATAAGTACAAAGGAGTAGATAGTAGATATATTCACAAAGCCTTTGCCTAAGGATACATTTGAGTATCTGAGAGGTATGCTTGGGGTTATGCCCCAACCTACTTTTGAAATGTGATGTAGTTGGTTGCATCTGTCCAGTGGTATATGAGCCTTATCTTTCTTCAAGACTAGATGTTGGTACTTCCTCTATGGGGGAGTATGTGTATTTGAGCTAAGTCATGAGGACTCTAGTGAATGTATTTTCTGAATAGTGTCTTTTGACATTAGAGTTTTTGTTGACATAATGATGAAATTTTTGTCATTGATGTCAGTGGGGGAGAAGTATACATGAAAAACCATTTGAAACATCTATTAGAGAGAACTGAATAGGAAAATGAAGGAAGATTTGATTAATGCAAAAGACTTGAAGCACTTTCAGAGTAGCAGTGTTGCATTATTGGATTTTTGGAACATTGGATGTTTTTCATCTATGTTTCCATCAATGCTAATGGGGGACATTGTTAGGAATGAATGCTAAATGTTTGGCAGCCATTTTGTAGTAGTTGTTGTTGCATTCATGACTATGATTGTCATTGATGTCAATACAGTGATTTAATGGAGAATTGAAGAGAAGCAGACATAGTTTGGATTAGCGCAGACATTAATTCATTTATTCATGGAAGTTATGAGAACTTTTGTGGAAGCAGTATTCAGGCAGTGTTCTTGAGTAGTGGTTTGTGAAAATCAGATGATACCTCCTGATCAGGATGGAATCCAATTTTGCATAGTTAAAGGGAAGTTGAAGACACATTGATAGTGATGTGGATGATAATGCAAACTTTGAGGTCACACGAGTGAAGAATTATTGTAGTTGGAATATGACAGTTTTGTGTAATTTTGATGTAGCGTGTGGACACTTTTATGTTGTAATTGTATGCCCACTCATTTGTAATTATTTGAGTGTGGTATACAAAAAGGAATGTACTTCCTTTTATTAGTGTGGTTGAGTGTGATTTTGTATGCATGAAGTGAAGAAAAGATCTAAGTATGAAAGCGAAGTTGTGAAGGAAGACATGCGAGGTACAAAGATCTCAAATTGAGATCTAGTGTAACAATGAGTACAGTTTGGAATAGTTATAGAAGAGGTAACATATGATTCTATTGAGTAATACAAAGATTATTTGGACAATGTGTTCAGTGATCTTACCCTGAAGCTATTTAGGTAGTGGGTCCTTTTGTCTTCCATAACTCTTAACAGGGTTAGAATCTTTTAACAGGGATTCAAAATCTCCTAACAGGGATTCATATGTACTGAATGTATTTCATAAGACTCCTAATAGAGTCCATACTTTCACAAGGAATATTCATATTAGTGCATCTTTTGTGGGCATCATTCCCACCGGGGTTTACTCTTTGATTAAGAGGTTCCCTAGTTAACATATCTTGTGTCATTGTGTTATTGTGTATGAATATCTTTCTATGGTTAGTAATTATATTGCTTACATGGTTTAATGCTATTGAAGTTGATAAAAGTTATAATCATCTGATAATTGATTCACCCCCCCCCCCCCCCTCAGTTATCTTGGTGGACTTTACTTTCTAACAGGCTCCTTATAAAGGAAAGCGGACGGTCAAGATTAAGAGGCAAAAAGAAATGAGCAATGGTGGAGATTAAATCTTGGTTGATCCATGTGCTCAAGATTCTTTAAGAGGCAAAAAGATGAAAAAGGCCCACCACTTAAAAGTATGTGCATTCAAAGTGGAGACAAAAAGGGATTTTTATTTATTTTATTTCCTTTTTTAACACAGAGATATTTAAGTGGGGATTTTATTAAAACATGAATTTTATTTAATTAAAAGGGAAGTTTTCTTTTAATTAAATGAGGCTTAGATAAAATGATCAAACCTTCAGGGAATATTAAAATAATTAAATTAATTACGATTTGATCAAGGAAATTATTTTAAATTGAAAATATTGAAAAGCAATCATTTAGGAAATTGATAAATTGAAAAATGGGGCCCAAAATCTAGGTGACCATTTTAGGGTGCATACACTAGGTCAAGGTCGACCTCAACTCTAACCTAGGTCAAATTCAACCTCGACCTTGACCTAGGGTCCAAATTTTAGGATTCCATGATTTCAGGATGTTGGGTTTCAGAAAGGTTTGTTTTCCCACTTCTAGGTTGGCTGCTTCAGATTTTAGAATGGTAAAATCTTAAATTACATTTAATCTAGGTCCATTCCTAGGGGTATGGGCCCAATAGGAATCTATTTCTCATATTTTTTCCTCTCTAGTGGTTTGTACCGTAGATCACTATAAAAGGAAGCCTTCCTCTCTCATTTTCACATCCACAATCAAGCATCTTTTGACATCCATTATTCATCAAGAGCTCTCAAGGAGATATTCATAGTCGATAAAGTTTTCTCACAAGAAAATCAAGTGAGAAAGTATTCAATAAATCATCCATTCAAGCATTCAATTTCACCATTGAAGATCAAGGATTCAAGCATTCAATCCTTTGAAGGGATTTGGTTCAAGTATTCAAGACTCATCATTCAAACCCTAGATCTATCCATCATGGTGGTGTGATCTTCCTTCAAGATCCTTTGTTCATCTTCAAGATCCATTCATTCTTCCCTCAAGGTGGACCCCAAGCATACAATCATGGAGGTTTTGACTTACATTTATGGTTTTTAGTGTTAAGTCCATGCTTTCATATCAACATACTTGTTTACATTTCAAATACAATTTCATATCTATTGAATATCATAGCTTCGTTGTTAGATCTAATTCTACTACTTGCTAGCATTCTCTATTTCAATTCCATTATTAAGGTTGATTCCAAATTGGGGTTTGACTAAGGCAAACCCCTCATCCAAACAACAAAGCCATTTTTCTTGCAGGTATAGGTGCGGGATGATGAATATCTGTACAGATCTGGATAACCTTTTTGGAAAACATCCAATATCCACGAACATAATTTCCATAAAAGCTATTTCAAGTCAAGGTTGACTTTTAGTGGGGGTCAATATTGTACCTCAAGGTAAGATCTTACCCCTATTCTGAGGTCAAGTTCGACCTTGTTTCGAAAGATAAGATTTTTTTGGGTTTTCTATGTCTTGACATTTCTAGGCTGGATTAGATCACAGAATCTCTTGAAACTGAACACAAACATTAGAAAATGGTAATTTTTGAATCTGCCTCTCTTCAAGATAAGTATTCCTATTTTATCAAGTTTGTATGTCCATAACATTTTCCATTACATATTTACAAGCCATAAAATCTATATCCCACATTTCATTTTACACATCGTTATATCATCACCTTGCATCATCTTTTCATTGCCCCATTCTACATTTTTCCCCATTACACATTTTAACCCGCCATTGAAGGAAATAGAGAAATAATTTGAGAAAGTTTTTGTGGATAGATAAATGTACCCAACTTCTATGCCTACAACCCAAGTTCCCTCTGAGAAAGTAAAAGAATTAGAGATTCCAAATGTACCTATGATAGGTCTACAGGATTCTACACCCAAGGTTACAGTACCTATCGAAGTAGTGGAAACTAAAGATGAAACTATTGTGATCGATGATGTTGAAATATCCATGGTAGAAATAGATACTAATCTAGACAAGTTTGAAGAAGCCTTAGTGAGTACTAAAGAATATGAGATCCTTTGTGGTAAAGAAACACCTATGCAACAAGAATAAGTCCTAATTGAAGATATAACAAGACAAGAAATTGAGAAGGAAGATGAACCTAAATAAGAGCCTTCTATTGAGATCCCAATAAAGGTAAAGAGTTAGAATATGGATGCAAGTCAAAGAACATTTCTTACTCCTAAGTCATATATATCATTGTTGTCAAGTTTGACTCCTGATACAACAAGTTTAGATTCATGGGGTGAAGAGGATCTAATAAAGACAAGTGTGATGGCTATGGAGAAATCCAAACAAAAAAAAGTAATGAGGAATCCTCTATTTGTGGAATTATTTAGCATACAGAATAATCTATTGCCTAAGAATAAGAAATTTATAAGTGTTCATTCAGTGGATGATGTTAGTAGTATCTTGTCAAGCTTCGAAGAAAACTTTTGAAGTCTAGAAGACTCAGCAACAAAAATTGCAGAAGAGAAATATGACAAGAAAAGGATAAATGATTTGATAGGAAATTTCTCACTTGACCTAAATTCTCTTAAGATTGGTCAAGAAATGCTGAAAGAGTTAGTAGCAAAAGGAAGAAAAATGATAGATGACTGCATGAACAAGGATAAACTCACTTCAGACCACTCTAAGAAGATTCAAGAAGCAGAGTCTATGATAGTAGCAGTAAGAAAATTAGTTGAAGATCCCTCTCAAGACATAAATATGTGTAATAATGTTTATAAAGGACAGATAGACAAAATAGAGAGGGTAGAAAAAAGATTGCAAAGATAAGGGCTAGACAAGCACAACTAAGAAATGCACTAGCACCCTCACTAGATGTATTGAATCAGAACATCAAGCATATAGATGCTACAATAGTAACATATGATCAAGGCCCCTACATGGATTTATAAAAGATGGAGAATCTAACATATGCATTATGTGCCCATCTTTAGATAGTTGATGCACTTAAGGAATTTTGGTAGCAAGAAATCAAAACCTTCAGATTGCATATCTTGATGTATATTTTGTGTAAGTACTTAAGGATTTCCTTTTTTTGAGCACCTTTGTCATTAATGTCAAAGGGAGAGTAGAATATATGGTATCAGGGAGATAGAATAGTATATGATGTATGATATGTAGAGAAGGGTAAGATTATAAGATAACAAATTTTTTGTGTAAAGTTAAGTTTAGCACTTTTTCCATATTCCTTTGTTGTTATTAATGACAAAGGGGGAGATTATTGGAAAGTTGACTTTACTAAGAATATATGAATATTTTTGTGTTGTCATTATGGAAATAAAGTCATATGAAGTTTTGATAGATAATGCACTAACTTTGAAGATCATATTTCAGCTAATTATGGAAGACAGTACAGATAGTGAAGCACCTGATGATCAGAGTATCGACGCATGTGTGTATGATATAGTTTTTGTATGTGGCCTTGGATATAAGCTTTTGAGTATGCTATTATGATAATTCTAAGAACCCATGGTCAGATTTGATAGCATCAAGAAGTTACTGCAAGTCTAAGTGACATTGGAAGTTAAGTGGCAGAGCAGAATAGAGCATGCAGCCGACAAGAAGTTTTTTGTTTAGCATATATCATTTTGTTTTGTGAAGGCTATGCACCTATTGTAATAGTGATGTAAATATGTTATTATCATTGTATGTAAACATGCTTGAGAAAATTAATTTGGGAGCATTGTATGTGTTAGGTTTTAGGCCGACACAATATTTAGTTTTTGTTACTCCCATTCAGCATGTATATATATGACATGTGCTTTTTATATTTAAGATATAGTAGAGTATGGAAGATATAAAGAAGAGTAGAAGTATGTGAGTTCAGTCTATATGTTATAAATATCTAAAAGAAGTTAGAGAAACAACACACAAAGGGAACTGATCAGACAATAGTGTCAAAGCAGCAGTTCACCCTTTTAGATATAGTGTGTATCTGACAACCAAGAGGTTGTAGCCTTCGTCATTGATTAGTGAGCTCTGGCAGTGAGCCATCCACCCCTAACAAGGTTTTGTTCTTCAAGACTCCTAATAGAGTCATTATACTCAATATTGTAATGACTGCTCCTAACATGGAAAAGGAACTCTAACAAGTTCATAAGACTAGTGCAATTATTCATGGGTGCTAATTACCACCGAGGTTTTCCTCTGGCCAAATTTTCCCTGTAAACATATATTATGTTATGTGTTATGGTTGATTGTTTTATTTTCTTTACTCTTCATTTCAGTATTTAAGTAATTGGGCTAAGTTTCAAGAAGTGGAAAAACATTAATTGTAGAACACTGATTCACACCCCCCCTCTAAGTGTTCTCATTCTTAACAATTGGTATCAGAGCTTTGGTTCTTTAAGATAAGTTCAAACACTTGAGGAAATCATGGATACATCAGAAGTGAAACATCTAAAGAAAAATATTGAAGTAGCTCTTGAAGATCTTGACAAATCTGAAAAAGAAATTGAACAACTAAAAATGAAGGCCAGTGGTTCACAAGTATTCATCAAGAAACTGAGAAAAGATTTAAAAGATTGTTCAAAAAATGATTTGGGAAAAATGGTCAAAAAGATGAATGAAGAAAACACATATTTGAAGGATCAAATTGAAGATTTGAATGAACAATTAACATATAGAAAGCTAGCCTGTGAAGAACAGATCAAAGAAAACAAACAGTTGGATAAAAAACTCATGCAAGAAAACATGAAAATCTTGGAGTTAGAAAACATCAAGAAAAATATGGATTTTGAGTTGATAGAAGCAAAGAATCATATATTTTACAATCGCACACAAGTACTGATCTAGTAGACTCTTAGATATATGGATAAAGGATAAAAGGAGATTCCAGTGGTATTGGATTCAATAAAGCACAAATTCAAATCAATGCAATGCAAGAAATAATGAAAGCACCAGAAGAATCTAGAGAAGCTAAGAAGACTAAAAATCATACTGAAGCTAAAGAAGAACTAGCTAAAGATGCATGCAAGCTAGTAATCAGAACTTTTATGCTTGTAACAAGCATGGACATATAGCAATACGTTGTAAAGAGGTAAGACCTTTCAATGGTTATTGTTATTCATGCAATAAGTTTGTTCATAGAGCTATTCAGTGTAGATCAAATCAAAGAAGTCAGACATAGCGCAATCAGAGAAATCAACCACAACAAAGTTCTTCTCAGAAAATCACATGTCAGGTATGCAACTACAATGGTCACACAACTAGACCATGTAGTATGGTAACTCACATCAATGCACCTAGGAATACAAGGTCTCCAATTTTTTGTTACTCTTGTAACAAGGTTGGAAACATCTCAAAGTTTTGTAGATCACAAGTGTAAAGATAAGAAAGACCTAATAAGTCTCAAGGATCAATATTGGATGAATCCAGAGAAGTCAAGTTTTTGAAAGCTACAGAATATGCGAGCAAGATTTGGATGGAAGTAAAGAAAGATAATGTCAGTGAAAAAGTAGTGGATGCATCCGCAATTGATGCACCTTCTACTTCTAGATAAATGACCCTCATGATCATAGGGGAAGCTAGATAAGCTCTAGGACCCTAAGCAACTAGTATACTCACCCTCAGAGTATGTGCCTTTGGTTTTAATTTTTTGGTTTCTATTTGATGTCATATGCAAGATCGTACTATCTAATTGACATCAAGAACTAAGATTGGAATTCACTATTGTAACCCATATTATGGCGCCAAGCATTAATTAAAGAAATTTGATTTTTAGTCACCAGAGATCTATTATCTTCACTTTTACATTCAAGATCAAGCCCTTGGAGAGCACAAGAGATCAAAGAATCTAAGTATTGAAGGATTGAAGTCATTTCATCAGTGAAGAAGATTTAAGTTGTTACAGAACCCTAGCTTGGATGTGTCATTTCATAAATCTCTTGGAACCCTATTTGATCATTGAAGCAAGTAAGTAATGGAAACTTCAGTAGTCTTTGATGTCACAGAAAGGAAAAGATATGTATTTAAGAAGCATCCATTTAAGTTAGTGTTAGATGATTTAGACACTAGTACATTCGAGACCCTTTTTTGATGGCCAAACATCTGAATTTAGACAGTATACTGTCGATTAAGCGACACCACCCAGCGTCACAATTTTGTAGTCAAAAAAATTGACAATTTTGTTAGGCATCATAAATACGACAACCACAGTCATCATAAAAAGAGGGTGCCAACAAAGAGAACCTATCGTCGGACCTATTTGTGGCTGTCAAAATGGGGATGCCTATTCGTCACAACAAATACAAACAATGACGACCTGTCAGAATATTCTGATGGGTAGTCATCATTTGTAACATGTTCACTGATGGAAATGCTATTAATGCAATGGACATCTATTGAAATTTTATGATGGATATCCATTGTTTATGGTTTGTAATGACGACTATGTTATACATGCGATTGACATGCGTTGGACATTTACGATAGATGTTCATCATTTATGGTTTTTTTCTGACAACAATGCTACTAATGTGATGTCTGGATGTCAAATATTTGTGACTGCTAACCATCACTATTGTGGGGTCATCATAGTTATGATGATAATAAGTTTTTGAAAAAATATATATATTTGTCGATTCAGAACTATGTTCTTGCAGATCTGGTTCCTAGTCATGATTTGGTTATGGATCATTTGGAGAAAAATTTGCAGTAGATTTGATAGTGGTTTGTGGATTATTGAGTTGAGTCTAGAGACTTGGATTTTGAATGGATCCTACCGAATCAAGACTTGTGACAGCAACAACTCTAGCACAAGAAGCTAGTGCGGTGATCAGAGATGCATTCTTCTTGATGTGTTCATGGGATATATGCAGACCTGATTGCATTTGAATCTGATTCAAGTGACTTCTTGACTTCTTTCGACTGAATTTGATGTGCTTTGTTCCTATGGAGTGTAGTAGTGACTTGACTTGGAGTTTGAGTAGACTATGCATTGATTGTCTTGAAGACAGAATCAAGCTACTCTTTGCATTTTTGTTGAGATTGGGTTGTGACGGATCACTGGGATCATCTACCATTTTTTCCATAGTTTTGAATGATTTAGGTGTGATGTAGAGAGAGCAACGTGCATAACTTTCACATTAGAGATTCGTAGGTCACTATGGTGTCTGTGATGACTTGGGAGAAGTCTTCTTCTTTGTGAACTGAGCTGAGAGACCTAGATTATAGAAAGTAGATCATTTGATGTGACTTATGAGACATTGAATGCCTCTTCACAGTGGGTTTGTAGTGCAGTCTATGGTGTTTCTTTGCAACTAGGTTCTTGACAGAGATTTATTGATTTGGTAGCCATTGAGACGGATCGATATATTTTTGTCGTACGTGGATTGAGATCTTAAATTATTGAGCTTCTCTTTGTTTTGAGAATAGTTTAACATTCTCTACTTAACAGGGCCAACCACGTGAAGGTGGAAGCTCATCTGATCCCTCCTAGGAGCCTCTTACGACCCTTTACAATATTTTAAGATGTCTAAGATGTATTCTTAGGGATTGTAAAGGGTTATAAGGGGTCCTAGGACACAAAAAATAAGAAACATAAATGTAGGCATCATGGTCACAATTTTTTGGAAACACAACATAATTGAGTGGTATACCCAGATGATGCAACACAACTACTCCTCCAATTCCATGTCTACACTGCGTAAACAAAACCCAAAGATAAAGAATAAATTTAGAGAGCACAGGGGGAGAGTGATAATGACCAAAATAATATAGGGACCTATATTACTTTGGTCATTCTCACTCTCCTCCACTCTCTAAATTTATTTTTTATCTATGGATTTTGTTTACCATAGTGTAAACTTGCAACCAGAGAAGTGATATATAGTTTTGTTGCATCGTCTGGGTATATCATTCAATTATGTTGTGTCTCCCAAAAATTGTGATTATGATGCCTACATTTATGTTTGTCAGCTATTGTGATATCTACATTTATGTTTCTCATTTTTCATGTTTATGTGCATGTTCTTTATGTGTATCTAATAGAAATTCTAAAAAAAAATTCAGTATCTACAATAGCCCTCTATTAACCACATTTATGCATATGATCCCAACAAAGTAGTGCACAAACTACACAAAGAAGGCATCGCAGAAATATGATTTCTTCTTTCACCATTGAAGCAATCTCGGCAGCACTAGCTGCCTCTTGAGCCTTGCACAAGTTGCACTCATTTCCTACATCAGGCATAGATTTAGATGGGGTAGATGTAAATGTGGTTTGATCGACCCACTGAAAGTATTGACATCCAATATTTCCTTGACAATACCAAATGTACATCAGTTCTTCATAAAATGATTAGTTGTCACATTATTTTTAAACATAAAATATAATTACATATCCAGACCTTTTTCCTATTTGGGAAAACCCAAATTTGATGCCCAGGATTACTTGTTGTGTGTGACATCTTCAACATGCATGGGCCAACATGACATTGAACATAGGCACATTGACCGAAGTCATCGATGCTATTTCGACAAATATTTCATTATCAAAAATATTGCATTGTCATTATTTTGTTCATTCATACTAATTATAATTACAATAAAAAGAAACATACTAATGTAGACTTGCACATTTTTTGGCTAAGTCGAAGTCTTTGGTTTAAATCACTAGACACTCAGAACAAAATGACAAACCAAAGATAACCATGCAATTGTAAAGAAAGGTAATTTGCTTAATCACGTCACTAATTTGTGCATGTCTAAATACTGGTGTCTTTCAAGTGATTTGATTCTTGTCATGCCCACTACAAATGAGAACAGTCTTAACTAGTGAGGTTTTTTAAAAATATAGAGATTAAATACACTCTTTTAGAATGAAATTCCTCTTAACAAAAGATCAAAGATATATAAAGAGGACATATAAAACAAGGTGAATAAGAGTAGTACATATAAACCAATTTTTAGAACATGCCAGACATCTGGCATAATTGTACATTTCATTCATGTCATTGATATTATTTTTCATCCATCTCATCATCAAGATCATCGTCATCGATGACATCATCACCACCACTATTGTCACCGTCATCATCATCACCATCAACATCATCATCATTGTCATCATCATTGTCATCATCATCATCATCATCATCATCATCATCATCATCATCATCATCATCATCAGTAGCAGCATCACCCTCATTAGTAGCAGCATCATCGTCATCTTCTTCTTCATATTCTTCTTCGACTAGCTCTCGATCATGATCTGGTTCTATATCATCTTCCACTTCTTCATCTTCCTTGGTATCTTCTTCCATCACATTATAATTTATCGATCTTCTTCTTGGACCATGTCTAACAATAAATGACCAACTTAGTTTATGTGGAACCTCTGAGTAAAATACCTGCTCACATTGGCTGGGAAGAACATAGGGCTCTTCTCCAACTGGCTCAAACAACCTTGTATTAATCATTGGAAATCCATTCTCATGTTCAATAATAGTTCTATCATGATCATTTTTATTGAATCATAGTTTGTACCATTTCACAACAAAGAGAACTAATTTGAAGGAATTGAAGTCACAGTCAAGTATATCAACCAAAATACCATAGTATCAATTTTGCGACTCTCAAAGATGTAAGTCATTTCTAGATGAAATATTAGTCACCTAGAACACTATACTTATCCCAGAATCACAAGTTCTCTTCGCATCATCCAACTTTTTGATCTGAAATTTATAACCATTGCAAAACATAGCCTTGTGATGTTTCACTTGCAATAATGTCAAATATGTATAAATTATTACATCACGAGTTGAAAAACATACAATCGATTAATTAAAAAATTTATAAGTACCTGGTGATCTCTTAAACCATATGCTAAATCTATTTCCTTTTGTGTAACATTGGGATCTCCATTGAAATGAGCTTGTTGTAATACCCCAAAAATGGGCTATAAGTTCATTAATCTCCTACATCTTCAATTCGAATGAAATCGACATCAAAGTCCTAATCTAAGGCACATCTAAACATCATCGAATCATAATTGATTATCTTAAATTCTACATCGGGGAATATTCCTAGCAATATTCCTAATTATCTTAATTATCTTTAATTTAATGATTATTTGGCGATAAATCACATTTATCCTAAAGTTTGATTAATTGAATATTTTCATATTTAATTAATTAGATTTAATATTTGCCACTTAATTATGTAATTAAATTTAATTCTATCTATTATTAATTGTATTATTTAATTTTGACAATAAATCTAATATCATATGAATAATTGATTAAATTCTTATTTAATTAATTAAAGCAAGTTGTCATTATTTAATAATTTAGTTTTTAATAAAAATTTGATTAAATAATTGATTAACTCATAAATCAATTATTTTATTTTTAAAAGCAGTTAAGTTGGAAATAAATCACTTTATTATTAAATTAATTTATAAATAAAACATGCACAATCATAAAAGCAAACAACTATCAATTATCAATTAAAGCTAAACTCTATTTTGAGTTAAAACTTAGCTTTTGCATGTTTTTGTGAGTTAATTATCCTTTATTTAAAAATAACTCAAAAATCAACCTGAGTTAGTTGAGTGATTTATGGCTTTTATCCATGCACCTGCAAAGCCCTGGATTTCTATAAATTAATGCTTCAGCTCTTCATAATTCATCTCATATTTTTGCACAATCATGCTGGAGAATTGGAGGCTGAGGAATCAACTTGCGAATTCAAAGCTTTGTGAGATCAATTTCAATTGCATAGCTTTTATATCTTAGCATAGAATTTCATAGTTTTCATATCATTGTTAGAATCTTCATTGTTATATCATTTAGCATTCATTTCATATCAGTTTTCAATAGCATTCATAGCATATCAGTTTATCATTCTTATTGCATAGAAAATACCAAAAATATAAATTAATTACATTCAATTCATATCTAGATCAATTGCATTCAAATCTTTCATTTAGGTGTCATCTAGGTCACTGATCCCGATTACAATCTGAGAACATCAATCTCGCACCTATTAGAAGGCAGTAAATCGCTTGGTTACATAGTTTTCAATTTTGCACGATTTCGATTATCACTAACCTCTAATGTTTTACTGAAGTGTTGTGTCTACAGATTAGGTAAAATTTTCACACACACATTTTTGGCACCCACCGTGGGGCAACGCACCTTTGCATGCTGATTTTGATTCTTGGAGCTAAAACCCTAAAGTTTCAAAGATTTAATTTTATCTCCCAAATGGCTTGGAGTTTTGGTGTGAAATTGTTTTTTCAAGTTGGAGACATATCAGGAAAGCTTTAAAAAAAAAAATTCAGAATTTTCTGAATTATTTTAAATTTTTAATAATTTTTTTTTTATTTTTCATAAAAAATTAATATTTGACGTAAATCAGCATATTTTTCTGAAATTTTTACATTTTCGGAAAGATCTTCAAATTATATAGGGGGTCTATTATTTGTGTTTTAAATTTGGATGCAATTTAATAGCTCAAATAGTCAATTTGCAAAAACTAGTCTATTTTAATAAAACGGGTCTCTAGGGCACAAATGAAGAGATTTTTCTAAAATTTTTACATTTTTGGAAAGCTCTCTAGTTTTTAGTAGAGGTCTCTATTTTGAATTTCTATTTTTGTGGTCAAAATCATATCAAAAAAATTAGATCTTGTTGACTAGGTCAAATGTAGTGCAAAAAAATTAAAATTTTATGATGGGTATGCACTTATTTTTCATATGATTCAATGCATGATATGAGTTGTTATTTGGATTAATTTATGGTTATTATTTCTCCTAAAAATTGATTTTTAGAGCTAACCCTATGGTTTTCATAAGTTGAATATATTTTGCATATTTTGTTGTTTGTTTGCTTGTTGGAGAGTTCATCACTTGCTTGCATGGAAAAGCTCAACAAAAATTGCTAAAAATCAGGTAGAATCTACTAAGCGCGTTGTGAGGATCACGAGGTATTCTCCTTGTTCTGAAAACATTTCGATTTGGACTTAACATAAATCTCTTATGTGTCAAGCTTGTGTGCATCTTTTCATGCTTTTGATCTATTTCTACACACTTGCATAATTGATACTAGGTTGTGACCCCTTAAGGATTCATTAAGTAGTCTTAGAATACTTGTGATTAATCTTGATTGCTATCTTGGGTTATTGGACTCGCTAATCCACCGGCTCCTCATTTTCACCCCGTGGTTGCAATCTCAGCGCCATAAAGGGGAGGGGTCAACAGGACAGAAGCGTTAAGTGTTCCACTTGGCAACCCTTTTGTGCTTTTAGGAACTCACTTATTTTCTAAGTTGTGGACTCATTTTCAACTTGTGTGAGGTGTTAAGTGTTCCACCTTGTGGACTCATCTCATATTTTCTTTAAGTGTTAAGTGTTCCTCTTTCTACTTTTTGGATGCTTTTGGTAGATTTGCTTTCGGGAATATATCTGTGCTCACATAGTAATTAGGCCCTATGAACACTATTCATGATTCTTGAGAGATTGGATTCCTAGAGAAATCTTTCTTGACGATAGAATCCTTGTAGGTAGGGAGGATACTTAGTGTGTTTCACATTCAACTTGGTTAGTGCATCTTCTCTTATTGATCGACACATTCTCTCTCCAGAGAGGTTGATAGATCACGTAGGGTTGATATCATGAGCTTTGGTGAATCAAAATTGGTTAGTGCGTCTTCTCTTATTGATTGATACATTCTCTCCCCGGAGAGGTTGATAGATCACGTGGAGTTGATATCACAGACCTTGGTGGAACAAAACTTTATCTTAGCGTGTTGGATTAATCTGCTTGCTTTGTTTCGATTAAAAGTGAAGAGGTGTCAAAACCTTGAATCTGGAGCCAAGTCCCCTTGTGGTATAAATTTGTGAGTCACCTTTAGAGAGGGTTAACCATAGCGGAGAATCCCTTCACAGGGAAAACTACGTTGACGGAACCTCAAGCGGTAATAGCCATTTTTGCCATGGTAGTGACAGCCGCTATATAAATGTCCTTGTGGAAGAAATCTCCACGGGTATGGTTCATTGTTGGGTTGTCAGATCTCCCTAGCAGCTCTTGAAGATTAAGTTCTCGGACTGTGTCAAAGCCCTGGTGCACCGGGATTGGAGTTCACCCCTTTGAATCATAAAAGTTGTAGAGTCAAACCATTACTAAAAACCCTAGAGCGGCCAATTTTTCACTTTCAGGTATATGTGTGTTATTGCAAAACTTTTCAGAACATACACAATTAGTACTCTCAGGGATTAGCACAATTTGGTCACTTGATTGTTCATGCGCAAGGTTGCTTTTGCCCTTGTTCATTATTTTTAGACGTGCTTGGAATCACTTGCTTGCTGTTCTGCGTGTTTGTTTATCTACTTGGCTATTAAAAATGATCAAATCTGGTATAACCTTCAAAATCTGGATAGTACCATTTGCAAACAATCCAAAATTGAAGACCTTAAATTTTGCAAAAATTGACGTAAAATCTTTCTGGAGTCAAAAGTCATTTCAAGAAGTCAAAATTCATATGAGTTTTGTCAAGTGTCGTTTCAGTATTGCCCATCTGTCGTACGATTGAGAACCTAGTGTCATACGAGTTTTCAAACCAGCAAATTCAAGAAAGTCAAAACCCTGTTAGCAATTGTCATATGAGTTTTACAACTGTCGTTTCATTTCTACCCAACTATCATACGAGTTTAGCAACTGTCGTTTCATAGACTACCCAGTGTTGTATGAGTCTGCAAAGTGTCGTTTGGAAAAATTTGAGAGAGTTGTCAAAAATTGTCAAATTGCAAGATATCCAATGTTTCCAGCCTAGTTCCAGAATCTGTCAAAAATATCATTGTGTCAGGAACAGAGCAGTAGCTATTGAGCATTCTACCATTTTCTGAGTTTGATCTTTTGAATCCGATCTAGTCTTCTGTTTGATCAATTTAAGTCCTTTTTATCTCATGTCAAAACCTTGTCATAACTATCAATCTTCAATCAATCTTCAAAAATAGACTAAGTGTTGAGAACTCATGTCTGCTATCTTTTGGGTGATCTATCCCATACATCTAGGGCACAGTTTCCTTCACCCACATCTCATTAGATCTTCAAAACTATCATAATCTTGACAAGGTTGCGCCATCCGATTTTCTCAAATCAAATTGTTCTTCAGTTGTCTTCATCCTTTTCTTCTGTTTCATTCAAAGTTAATGGTGGAGACTAGAGCTTCTTCACACAAGAAATCAGAAGAAACATCTCAGAACTTACTTTTGACCAATACCCCAGGTCCAACTCTTGAACAACTCATCAAGTCAGGTATCTACGAAGATGACGGTCTTAGTAACTTTCGATTGAAAACTGGTTACATACCTCCTTTATCAACTCACAGAGGTAATCAGCAAATTCCTCCTCAATCTATTCCAGGGAGCCCAAAAACTCCTATCATGTCTCAAGCAGGGACAAACCACGGTTCTCTAGGAGGAGGGTCCCAAGGACACCATTCTCCACATAATGCTGACCAAGAACCTACCCCCTCTAAAATCCATTGATGTCAGAATGATGATGAATTCCAGAGAATGATGAGGCATTTCTTGAAAGTGGATAGAGAGGCATACTTTTTACAATTAGCCCAGGAAGGGGCTAAGCTTCCTACCAACTTTAACGTTGATGATATAATCACACATGAGGAAGAAACTCCACTCAAAGCTATGATAAAATAGATGCATGCTATACAAGTCAAATTTAACAATCTTAAGAAGGAGAAGGAACCCAAGGAGTTCTCCATGGAGGCCCTATGTCCTTTCCCGTTCGACAAAAACTTGTATATGCCACCATTCCCAAAAAGAGTGGAGATACCAAAGTATGACAAATATGATGGCCTCTCTGATCCTCAAGATCATGTCAGAGAGTTCTGTACGCAATCCATGGAATTCATGCATGAACCAACTTATCTAATGCATCTTTTTCCTAGATCCTTGGGAGGAGCATCCATTCAGTGGTTTTCAAGATTACCTTCTACGATCAAAACTTTTGAGGAATTGATTAAATTGTTTTATCAACAATATTCCTACAATATTCAACATCCGGTCACCATGATCGATATCTGTAACCTCAAGCAATATCCATGGGAATCATTCCTAGCTTTCCTCAAGAGGTGGAGAAAGAAGTTCTCTCTATATGCTAGACAAATTCCTGAAATGGAGAAACTTGAAATCTTTATCAATAACCTTGTTCCAGAGCTCAATTATCCATTACAAATGCAAGATCATGTATCTTTTGATAAAATGGTGGATAATGCAATCAAGATTGAGAAAGTACTTGTCAAGAAAGGAGAAATCACGCTTCAAAAGGACAAGTCTGAATCTGGATCTAGCTCAAAAGATAAAAACAAGAGCTGGAATAGAAACAAAGGTATCATCTCTGATGGTGTTGTTGACACTATTCACACCCCATCAAAGGCACCAGCCTACAATCTCACCCTTACCACCAAAGCCATTGAAGCTTCAGAGAAAAAATCTGCTGAACCATCTCCAAAGAAGCCATTCAAATGATGGGATAATAAATGAAAGTTTACTCCCCTAGGAGAATCTTTGGAATCTACCCTGAGAACCCTGATAGCTGATAACATGATCTCTTTACCACCAATCTGAAACCCTAATCCAGATTCAAAACCATATTGGTGGAAAGATAATGAATACTGTGCTTTCCATTGGACTAAAGGCCATAGAACTAATGGATGCTTTCACTTGAAGCATTCCATTCAAGACTTGATAGATCAAGGGGACATCATGATCAATAATCCTACCAGCAATAATGATCACACAGCATTTACAGAATCATTTCCACAACATGGCAAGGGAGTTTCCACTTCTCATCCTAACATGGGGGCAAAAGTCAACTATGCCTACCCTGGAAACAATGCTGTCATCAATATGGTTGAACCATATCTCTCTGAGAGCTACAATGTCATCATGATTGTATGAAGAGATAGAAATCATTCCTCAGCTAATGCGGTTACCAGATCACAAGCTCAGGCTCATCTAAAAGGACAAACACCAAGTTCATCTAATGTCCCTAAGATACCTTTCAATCTCACATCTGCTTCTAAATAGAAGGCTGCCTTGAAATCTTTCAATCCAAAGGATACAAGACCTACATCTTACAACATCATCCAACAACTCCAGCATACAAAGCTTTGCTTAGCTCTAATGTTCCTGATGATCTAGATCTAGACAGGTTCCAGACTATGGTTGGTCATCTAACATCTCCGCAATATATCTCCTTTTCAGAGGAAGATGACAACTCTTTGAGTCACCCACATAATCAGCCCTTACACATAGAAGTCTTGATCCAGAACTATCGAGTCAAACGTGTGTTGATAGATGGGGGCGCAGGCCTCAAAATTTGTTCTTACAACTTAATCACATAGTTGGGATTCTCAGAGATGGCTATTGATCCTCGAAAGAAGATCACCATAAAGGCCTATGATGAATAGGAAAGATCTTCTAAAGGCACCATTGTCTTACCCATCCGAGTGGGTCCGGTCATCAAAGATACCACATGTCAAGTGCTTGATCTACCATTGGCTTACAATATCCTTCTAGGGAGACCCTGGATACATGAAATGCAAGCTATTCCTTCTACGTACCATCAATGCTTGAAATTTCCCTATGAAGGGGTAGAAGTTACTATCCCAACAGATCTGAGTACAACTTGCAATACATTGAAGGAAAGTGCCGATAAGCTTGTACCTAATAACAGAGAATCTTCCATCAAGCAACAAAATGTGGCTTCCACATCCAAGATGGAAGACATTGCTAAAGAGATCAATATCAAAGAAAATGGGATGGGAGAATACACTATAGAGCCATTCTTGTCTCTGACATCTCTCCCTATCTCGCCCAAGTCATATGGACAATCTTTGAAGCAATCTAAATCAGAACCTAAGGAACCTATGGAAGCATACAAAAGAAATTTTGTGGCAGAGCAAGTATCCAGACAAGAATTTGAAGAAGATGAAGTTGTGTTGGCATGGCTATATAAAGAGGATTCTGAATCTAAAATTGTTCAACCTAGTGAATCTATAGCACCTACAATCCCTTCTAATTCATATGGTCTAGGAAACAAATTGATAGCCAAGATGGGATATTCCGGTCAAGGACCTCTAGGAATCAGAGGAAAGGGTCTTGTGACACCCATTTCACATATTGGTAGAGCCAACAAAGATACTGGTGGCTTAGGCTTTAAGAAGAAACCCTATCATCTCAAAGGTGGTTGTTCTCATGTCATAGAACAAATTGCACCAGGAGAACCCCTTCTTAAGAAAGAAGAAATAGAACCCTCTGATGATGATTCAGATAGCTCTGAGCTTATCCCCTATGAAAAATTTCCTAAAGAGATCAAAGATCTTCTTGATGATACAGATGATCCTATCAAAAGAATTAATGTAGTAGAAACACAAGAACCTACTGTAGCGCAAGAGATGGTTGCACCACAAGAACCAGCCAATCTTGAAGGTGATCAAACTGATCAAGAAGAAGGGGGTAGTTATTTTGACATTGATTCCCATGAATATGAATTCAAGTCAGAAACTAAGGGTAATCCTTCTTGGGGTATTCATCCTGATTTCACAAATTTTCTAAGATTTCCTAGAGATCCTGAATCAGAAGCTGAGTCAAATGACTATGAATGGGGTGCCATTCCAGAAGAAGATGAGCTTATAATAGAGAAATATATTGATGTTATTCACCAATATGTATCTCAACCCAACGTAGGTCTAGAGTGAAATAATGAACTTAACGTGTCGGATCCACCTATGGCTGAAGAGGACTCCCATGATGATGTTGAGCCTATTCATGAATTGAACATTTTGAGCTGTAATATCACCTTTGAACTTGAGTGTTGGGTTAGGACCAATGATGACATATCCCCATCTGTGAACACCATATCCCAAGCCTTTCCCACTTTAACTATCCAACGCCCTGATCTTATCGACCAAACTTCCACAAACCCAAGCCATGGTGTTTACACCTTTTCCAGTGACTATGCCCTTGCTTGTTACCTCAATGCAGTCAAGCCTATGAGGACTTCCATCAGTGAACTGAGTGTCAGCATGACCGAGTCAGACATCAAATATCTTAGTCAAAAAAATAAAAATAAAAAGAAAAAGAGTTCTGAGGGTGAAAACCACTTTGTGGCAGTCTCAGAACCTACAAAAGTAAAAAGAAAAGACATATCTGAAGGTGAAAACCTCTCTGAGGCACCTAAGGATGAGATATTTGATGTCCTTCTGAGTCATTTATAGGATAGATCTCCAGTTCTGATTGAGCTAACTCAATCCATCAATTTGGGTACAACAGAGGAACCACAATTGGTACATGTAGCACAATCTCTATCAGAAGAAGAGAAATAGAAATTCACTACATTCTTATCAGACAAAAAGATCAACTTTGCATGGAAATATTCAGATATGCCAAGATTGGATCCCAATCTCATTATGCACCATCTATCCATTTCTCCTGGAGTAAAACCAATCAAACAAAAACTGAGAAAGATGCATCCTCATGTTGCACTCTTAGTCAAAGCGGAACTAGAAAAACTCCTAAAAGCTAGATTCATCTGTGTCATAGACTATGCTGAGTGGATCTCTAACATTGTACCTATTTGAAAACCAGATGGTTCAATTAGAGTGTGCACGGACTTTAGAGATGTGAACAGAGCATGCCCTAACGATTACTTTCCACTACCTAACATTGATATGATAGTGGACATGACTGCGGGCTATGAAATGTATTCCTTTATGGATGGTTTTTCTAGATACAACCAAATCAAAATTGCTCCACAAGACCAAGAGAAAACTGCATTCACATGTGCGTGGGGAACCTTCTGTTGGAATGTTATGCCATTCGGACTCAAAAATGCTGGAGCTACATATCAAAGAGCAATGACATCTATTTTTCATGATATGATACATAAAACAATGGAGGATTATGTGGATGATACCTTGGCAAAATCCATGATTAGAACTAAACATCTAATAGACTTGAGCATGATCCTAGACAGAATGGAACAGTTTAGTCTCCGACTAAATCCTAAGAAGTGTGCTTTTGGTGTCACTTCTGGAAAGCTCTTAGGATACATAGTTTCAAAGAAAGGCATTGAGGTCGATCCAGCTAAGGTGAAAGATATCATAGAGATGCAACCTCCCAAGAATATCAGTCAAATGCAAACTTTGCAAGGGAGAGTATAGTCCATCAGAAGATTCATATCATAGTTAGCTGACATATCAAAACCTTTCACAAAGACATTACATAAAGGTGTGACCTTTGCATGGAATGAAGACTGTGCAAAGAATTTTGATCATATCAAGAATTATCTCTCGAATCCTCCTATCTTAATGCCTCCTATTCATGGGAAGCCATTAATATTATATGTCTCTACAATAGATACATCACTGGGGGCATTGCTAGTGCAACATGATGAAGACAAGAAAGAAAGAGCCATCTACTATATCAATAGAACTTTAGTGGCCTATGAGAAGAACTACTCAATGATAGAGAAGACATGTCTAGCTATGATCTTTGCATCACAAAAATTAAGACACTATATGTTAGCTCATACCACGCATCTAGTAGCAAAAATTGATCCACTGAAATATCTCCTAAGCAAAGTTGCCCTCACAGGTAGACTAGCTAAATGGGTCATGCTCTTGAGCGAATTTGACATTGAATATGTTGAAAGAAAATCTATCAAAGGATAGGTCATTGCTGATCAATTAGCTAAAGCACCACTGTTTGATGATACACCCATGCAAATAAAATTTCCCGATTCCTCTATCATGCACCTCTCTTCTAGAGCATGACGGTTATTCTTTGATGGTTCCTACACACATAATGGATCTGGAGCAGGCATATTGTTCATCACTCCTCAAGGATACTTGATATCCAAAGCATTTAGACTAAAGTTTCCTTGCACAAACAATATTGCTAAATATGAGGCACTTCTCAATGGTATGAAAATGGCAATACAATGGAGAGTTATAGAGATGCACATCCATGGAGACTCACAACTGGTTATCCACCGAGTCAGTGATGTGTACCAAACCAAAGATGAAAAGCTCATTCCTTACAAGAGAATGGTAGATGATTTAAAGAAATACTTCATCTCTATCACATTTGAGCAAATACCCAGAACGGAGAATAAGGCTACCAATGCAATGGTGACACTATCTACTCTCTTATAGTAGCCCGAACATGAGCTATGCTACGAGTTCCTGGTGGAAGCCCTATCCTATCCTACATATGACTCCCCTAAAACCCGCATGATCTGCACCATTGTAGGTTATGACTCATCTCGGTACAAAAATATATTCTCCTATCTCCATGATCAAATCATCCCTGAGTCCTTTAACCGTTTTGAGAAATGAAACCTTATCTGATCTGCATCCTGATATGTCATCATTGGTAATGATCTGTACAAATGAGGTCTAGATGGTACACTGCTTAGATGTTTAGAACGGGAAGAGTCTCAATGTGCATTAGAGGAAGTCCATGAGGGTATATGTGGGTCACACTCGAACGGTTTAACGTTAGCTCAAAAACTTATTAGGGCTTGGTACTATTGGCCTGAAATAGAGAGAGAGGCTATTAAATTTGCTAAAAACTATCAATAGTGTCAAGTACATGGCAACTTGATTCATGCTCTAGGGAGAGATCTAATTCCCTTTACTACACAATGGCCTTTTCAACAATGGGCATTTGATCTCATAAGTGCTATCCATCCGCACTCTTCTAATGGACATACCCATATAATCATAGCTACGGATTATTTTACAAAATGGGTAGAAGCAGTTCCTCTAACACAAGCAATGGGGAAACAAATTTCTATGTTCATCCTGAACTACATCATTTGCAGATATGAGATCCCCCACTCTATAATCATATATAATGGAGGCCAATTCAAAAACAAAGATCTAGATGACTTATGTGCTAAATTCAAGATTACACAACATTGGTCTTCTATTTACTATCCTCAAGGGAATGGACAAGCTGAGGCTTCAAACAAAAATCTCTTGAAGATTTTGCACAGAACAGTAAATAAAATAGGAAGAGACTGGCATCTCATGATCAATCCAGCTCTCTAGGCATACAAAACTAGTATCAAAATGCCTACAGGGGCTACACCTTTCACTTTAGTTTATGGGTCTGAAGTGGTACTGCCTATTGAGGTTGAAATCCCATCACTTAGAATCAGAATGCATGGACTTGTCACTGATGAAGACTACAGAGTGTCTAGGTTACAAGAACTGGAATTACTAGATGAGCACAGGCAAGCAGCGTATGATCATCTCAGAGTGTATCAGAAAAGAATGTCTAGAGGCTACAACAAGAAAGTTAGACATAGAGAATTTTAGGTTGGTGATCTAGTGTTGAGAGAAAATCCTAAAAATCAATCACATCGAGAATGCAAGGGGAAGTTCAAACCCAATTGGCTGGGTCCCTTTGTTATCACTGCTACTTTTGGCTCTGGTGCCTATCAACTCTCAATGATTGAAGGAGAACCGCTCCGAGAATCAATCAACATTCTCCATCTGAAGAAATTCTACACCTAAGACATTCAGTGCTTGGTAAATGTCCTAAAAAAAATCTTAAAAATTGGAAAAGATCCTGAAAAAATGAACATCTTGGTGAAAACCTAGCAATAGGTGCCTTGATGATTCACAAAAAAATCAAAAAATATCAAAAATTGAAAAAAATTAAAAAAAATGAAAAATACAAAAAAATGAGAAAAAGAAAAAGTACCTTGGTGAAAACCTTGAAACAGGCACCTTGGTAGCAAAAATAGAATCTCTACCAAGATGGTGAAAACCCAGCAAATGGGCACCACTTGTTCAAAATGCTCCATCTATCAGCACAATCTTGGTCTTTCCCTGCTTTCAGTCTTGCTTTAGTTTGTACATATCTCTCGGTTTGTTTCTGCATTTCCAGTTTTCAATAAGTCAGTTTGTACACCAATCAGCTCAAGCATCTGTATCCTATCAATGTTCAAACTTGGGGGCAATCAATGTCATATCCTATGGCCTCCAATGTATCTTAGATGTATCCTATCTAGTCAGAGTCCTTTGGAGCTTCATTTCAGTCAGTCAGTTAGTCTCGTCTCCAGAAAGGATTTTGCATCTACAACAACGCAATCAAACATCAAAACTCAATTGAAAACAATCTATGCTTTTTACATGCTTTTATCTCCTTGTATGCTTACTGATTCACATTGAGATTTTTGCATATTGTGTCCCTTCGAGCTCTTCGATGATGTCCTTTAGAGGATTTAGAGGGTGATGACTGGGGGCATAATCTTTTCTTTGTCTTCTGCTTGTATGTGAAAATCTAACAACTTTGGAAATTCTAGATTGAAATGGTGTCCGACTGTAAGAGCCTCTATCTCGAATTGGATGGCCATGCGTACCTCGACCATTGATACCCAAAAAATTCAAGGACGTTTGATCTAACTATTATCTTTTTAAAGTAAATTATTTCTCCTACTATGAAACGCGATCGTGCCTAGGGAGGTGAACAATAAAGGGTCACTACGGGTAATTCACATTGGATTTAGAATGATCTCTTGACTGTTTGATGTGTTTTCAATGCAAGGCGTACTCAGGTCATCATGACATTTATGTTTTGATGCTTGTACAAATTGCTATATCAAAATGGACATGATATTCAGGTCATCCTAGCTTTTGTGCCTTGGTGCTTATATCTGATCCAACATTCTGAAAACAAATCAATATTCATATGTCCATGGTTGTATAACCAGTGGGTGTTGTATTGATTCTTGCACATACAAATCGATATTCATATGTCTATGGTTTCATGGCTAGTGGGCATTGTATTGATTTATCCGATTACCTAAAAGTTCAATGATGATAACAAATCGACACATGATCAGTGACTAGGTCTTAGGTCTTAGGTTGCATTTCATATTGCATGCTTCTTTGCATTTTTCATCTTTGCATGATCTCACAATGGCTAAACAAACTTCAATGCTTACACAATTATCCACTTGTCTCTTCAAATCTAACAAGAGCTAAATCTCACACGAAGGTTCCTCTAATGAAATAGCAAGTAGAATCCTTTTTCGGGATCAAAATTCAAAACTGAGATCATTCATATTATTAATTGCTTGCATAATCAACCTTCAATCATCACAGAAATCTAGTATTCAACTTAACTGATTATCTTACATCAAACTATCAAAATTTCAACTTGGTCAACCATGGTCAAACTCATGGTTTCACCTAGTCAAACTTGGTCTTCAGGACCTCCAAACGATGTAGAATGCATTCTCGGACATGTGTAACCACTTTTCAAATCAATTAGCATGCTTCTAAACTATCAACGCTGAATTTTTCTTGTCAGATTTCAATTTTAATCCCGAAGGGGGCATGGTATTGCACATCATTCAAAGTCTGTCAATCAAATCTATCAATATCTTTCATCAGTGATCAAGACAACAATCATGTCTAGTCACCGATTCATCAAAAGTCCTCATCGCTCAGGGCAAATCTATCATCACTTGGGGCATATCAGATTCATCAATCCATATCAATCTGGTATTCTCCTAATCTTGTAAATTGTATCAGTTTTTCCAACCATCGGATCATAGTGTTCTTTCCTTGGTTTTTTGGCAACTAAAGGATTCAGATGTGATACCTACTAGTTCTGCTAAGACAATCGAGTCTAGAACGGGTCACTCACTTTTTATCAATCCTAAGGTTCAGAATTAGGCATTTTGACACTTTTTCACAATCATCAGTTCATTGCTGCTATAGTAAACATTATCTCTGGTCATTCAGGACCTCCTATCTCAATATCTTTCAATCGGTTTCTATCTTGAGATCGGTTTATCTTTTGAATCAGTTTCATATCTTTATCAAACACAGACTATCTTTGAACCACTGCGCTTCGCCCAGTAATTCAAAGAGGGGAAAAATTTAATACCCCAAAAATGGGCTATAAGTTCATTAATCTCCTACATCTTTAATTCGAACGAAATCGACATCAAAGTCCTAATCTAAGGCACATCTAAACATCATCGAATCATAATTGATTATCTTAAATTCTGCATCGGGGAATATTCCTAGCAATATTCCTAATTATCTTAATTATCTTTAATTTAATGATTATTTGGCGATAAATCACATTTATCCTAAAGTTTGTTTAATTGAATATTTTCATATTTAATTAATTAGATTTAATATTTGCCACTTAATTGTGTAATTAAATTTAATTCTATCTATTATTAATTGTATTATTTAATTTTGACAATAAATCTAATATCATATGAATAATTGATTAAATTCTTATTTAATTAATTAAAGCAAGTTGTCATTATTTAATAATATAGTTTTTAATAAAAGTTTGATTAAATAATTGATTAACTCATAAATCAATTGTTTTATTTTTAAAAGCCGTTAAGTTGGAAATAAATCACTTTATTATTAAATTAATTCATAAATAAAACATGCACAATCATAAAAGCAAACAACTATCAATTATCAATTAAAGCTAAACTCTATTTTGAGTTAAAACTTAGCTTTTGCATATTTTTGTGAGTTAATTATCCTTTATTTAAAAATAACTCAAAAATCAACCTAAGTTATTTGAGTGATTTATGGCTTTTATCCATGCACCTCCAAAGCCCTGGATTTCTATAAATTAAGGCTTCAGCTCTTCATAATTCATCTCATATTTTTGCACAATCACGCTGGAGAATTGGAGGCTGAGGAATCAACTTGCGAATTCAAAGCTTTGTGAGATCAATTTCAATTGCATAGCTTTTATATCTTAGCATAGAATTTCATAGTTTTCATATCATTGTTAGAATCTTCATTGTTAGATCATTTAGCATTCATTTCATATCAGTTTTCAATAGCATTCATAGCATATCAGTTTATCATTCTTATTGCATAGAAAATACCAAAAATATAGATTAATTGCATTGAATTCATATTTAGATCAATTGCATTCAAATCCTTCATTTAGGTGTCGTCTAGGTCACTGATCTTGATTACAATCTGAGAGCATCAATCTCGCACCTATTAGAAGGCAGTAAATCACTTGGTTACATAGTTTTCAATTTTGCACGATTTCGATTATCACTAACCTCTAATGTTTTACTGAAGTGTTGTGTCTACAGATTAGGTACAATTTTCACACAGACACTTGTATAACCAATGAAGACATAGATTCCCATGTTAATCTATGACCATCATGTTGACATCGTTCAATCCATGCCAACTGTTGGCACTTCAATTTTTCAATATGTCAATCTTGTGAAATTTTATAAAATTGAATTGTGCATAAGTGTTAAAAGATTGTGATAATTTTTCTACAAGAAACCTATTAAAAATCCTACAAAATTATCTATTTTTCCTTAGTATCCAGTGAGCCCTAACTAAGAGTTATACTTGAGAAAAGCCCTAAGTGTTTGCCACTTTCATAAAAACCCTGGGTCGCTCTTTCTGTGATCTATTTGAGAGTTACTTTTCTGGATCACTTAAGTTCCTAAAAAGCATGTGTTCTATTTTTATCACCATGTGGAGGTCATACCTTTATTTTCCCTAAGTCTAAATGCCTAGTGATATTAATTTTTCCTAAGTCCTTAATGCCTTATCTTTCTAATGTCTCAGTGTATCTTGAATCTTGGAATCTTTAGTTGATTGATGGTTATCATATGTTTGCGTAGAATCTTTTAGCTCTATGCGATCATGCGACTAGCGGTTGATCTTACTTTATGGCACAACATTTCAAAGTGAAGCAGGTCCACTTCCATGTATGCACAAATGCTTGTTTCTGATTGGTCGATATGAATAAGTGATATGGTAGTTCTCGGTGGGACCAGTGTCAGAGGAATCTTCAAAGCTGAAAGTAATGAAGGGAAGATCCGATGGTTGTCGTATAATCGCATGGAATCTTAGAGGTCTATGCGATCATGCAACTAACCGTTGATCTTGCATAAAGCTCAGTGTAATTCTTAGGTGGGACCATTGACAGGTGTACACAACTGGCAGTTTCTCATTGGTTAAAAATAGTGGGACCAATGTTAGTTTTTTGCATAAGGTTTTTCTTTGATTGGTTGATAATACTTGCTGATGTGGAGGATGTTAGCACCACTGGCACTCAGAAAAAAAGAATTTCAATGACAACTTGCCAGGTGTTGCAAGCATGGATTTTTCATTATAACAAAGGTAAAGTGGGACCATTGACTTAAGGAATAAATGATGGTGAGTGAATGCTAATGGTTTGTCGCATGGTCGCATGAGCTTCTTTCAAGCTATGCGATCATGCGACTAACATTTTGTTTTAACAATGAAAGTTATAAGGGATTGCCGCTAATGAAGGGAATGACATGATGGCTTTTCATATGGTTGCATGAGCTTCTTTCAGGCTATGAGATCATGTGACAAACCATTGGATTATTTGTTAAGTGAAAATCAACGGTCAGAATTTAAATTGAAGGCAAAGTGGGTGAAAGGTTCAAACAAGTGACAGTTTGTCTCTCGAAAAAATAATGGCAAAATCATGTGAAGTAAATTACTGAAATAATTGTGGATTGATTGTGAGTATATCAAAATATATGCTTCCTCGAAAGCCACAAGGAGATAAAAATTTCTAGAGAGTTTGGCAAATAGAATTGCAGAAATAGATTGCTATTTTCTTAGGGATTTTGAAGAAAAGGTTTGTTCTTCCTGCACTTACTTGTTCTGTCAAGAAGTATTTCTTTGCTACTATGTTCTTTTGCACCCAATATAATTAAGCTATAAGCCCTAGAAATGCCACCTAGGAAGGAGCTTTCTGGTGAAACTGATTATCTTAAGAGGGGTTTGCATGAAGACTTATTACAAATTTTTCCTAGCTCAACAGTAAATTTGGTAGAGGTCAAACAACTTGTTGGGGATTCCCTTTGATCTTCAACTTGTAGATTTATACTTTGATGGATAACTTTAATATAACTTTGACTCTATCACCACTCCAAAGTCTACAAGGAAGAGGGCCAATTAACAAGGATCAAGAGAGATCCTCCTGCACTTTGAGCCTCAATGCTCAGGCGGGTGTACCCTTGATTCACTTCTGAAAATGAATCACTAAATGATATACAACTATATACTCTTTACTAACTGCTTTAAGATTTTATCATTTGAATATTTGTGTGTATGGTTGACAATAATGAAATGACTCCAGAGGATGGACCAGTGCCTTAACCTAGGGAAAAGAGTCACCCAATTACATACATCAACTGAATACCTTAATTCAAACACAATTGAATCCAGGATAAGTGCTTTGCCTATTACCCCTCTCCCTCAGACACAAGGACATCAGATTCCTGCTTGGTTGCAAACTCACTGAACCCACCTAAAAGACTTTAATCCTAACTTTGTTAGGAACTCAGAGATGACTTCACAATACTTTTTGTTTACCATATGCTAATACACTTTGTGACATTAACATATATGAGGTTAGAACTAAAACAAGAAGACATGCACAAATGCAAGATTGGAACTCAATAAAATCCTCATTAACATATTCAGAATCAATACACAATTAGAACAACACAAGGATAGGAAAAGATACAAAATCTAGCTCCTCTATCAGTAAAACACCATGGACAACCAGTCTGGGACCAAAGAAAGTTTTGGAACCTCTACAAAATCAAAACTTTTATAACTTATACTCCCTAGTCATCTTGGAATCTTCAAAGAGAATGCAACAAGCTATGGATGACTAGGGTTAGGGTTTCAACCACCCAACCAACTAGAAAGGGCTACAAATTTATCACAGGGGAAGAAACCCAGGCAATCAGGAGAAGACAAGCCTCAGATTGATCCTCAATTATGAAAATCTCATTGAGAAGGTACTGAGAATAATGAACAATGCTTAAACATCAACCCTTATGGCCACTTGTAGCACACCTTGAGCATAAAAATGCATAGTACAAACCCTGCAGATGATCACTCAATATCCTGGACCACACTGCAACAACAAGCGCCACCAAACCAATCAAAATAAGCTATTAAAACCATAAATTTTGGTACTTCCTATCGCTGGAAACCCTTTTCAAATTCAAATTTGATAATAAATAGCTAGTTTTATGGTGCTTGCAGCAAATCGACGGTCAAAATTTGAAATCAGGTTAACTTTAAGTCGTGGCTGTAAGATCTTCATGCTTCGCAGGCTTTAAATCTTAACTCAACCGCCAAAAGAATGAGAAAATTTGACTGGGCCCGCATCAGGAAGATCGACGGCCGCTTAAAGTTTTCATACCCATCTGAGATTTTATCAGATTACATGCCCACTGTTAGATCGAGAATCTCCTACCATCTCTGACAACCATCTAATAGGAAACAAAATCAACGGCCGTCACAAGATCTTAAGCCTCTGACAAAACCTATAAGATTATACACCGTTCATCAATTCACAAATAAGATCAGGACCCACTGACACATCCAAAAGCTTAGGTCCCACTGATAGGATTCCACCTCATACTACATGGACCAATAAAAAACCTCCAAATCATAATACCTGGCAAGTGGACCCGCATGAGAAAAAAGCTACATCATCAGGAAATATCAACAATCGACATAAGATCTCAAGCATCTTACACATCTCATGAGAACTTAGGCCAACCATCAGATGGAGATGGTGTCAGAGAGGGGCCCATGAGAAATATTAAGCTGAAACATAGGAAAAAAATAAACGCTGAGAATTAGGCTTTAAGGAAAAATCAGGCGCAAGGG
Source organism: Chamaecyparis obtusa (assembly GCA_027943335.1). Lineage (NCBI taxonomy): Eukaryota > Viridiplantae > Streptophyta > Pinopsida > Cupressales > Cupressaceae > Chamaecyparis > Chamaecyparis obtusa. Next base: position 605,714 of record BSBK01000625.1, on the reverse strand, counting down.
ACTATAGGAAAATATTAAATTCGCCGGGGGTAGAAACTTAGGAAAAGTTAACACTGGGGCCAACCAAAATATAAAGCACGCGCATATTATGACCGTTAAGTGACTCATGAAAAGTAACATCAAAATAGAATAAGGGCCAGGATTTTTCAAAGGGTTTTGCATGTAACAACTAGTTTTTTGAATTTTTTGCTAAGGGCTCTTAGCCAGAGACATGAAAAATGACACAAAGACCAGGGGAAAGATGTCAAGGTCATGAAATTTTTTTCACGTGCTAATAGTGGCTCTGCCTGGGGATGTATGCCTCCTGCAGGCATAGCAAGGACTTAGAATCACTGGTTTAAAGTAGACCATCCCATTGGAAAAAAAAAAGCAAACAATAAGGAAAAAGCAGCTTATTTATAGAATCTACAATATATAGAAACCTAACTACTATTCATGGAAAACAAAATACCTTCATTTGAAGTATTTCTTCAAGAATTGTCCATGAACTAGCAATTCCTGAATATCACCGTTTAATTCCTTGACCATATATGAATCTTGGCTCCATTTCTCATGAATTAGATATGGCCCTAGCCAGATGGGATCAAATTTACCATGTTTTCCGCTATCCTCTAGTCTGGCATTCCAAACTAACACCAAATCACTAGGTTCAAACCTTTTGTCAACAGTCCTCTTATCATATAAATTCTTAACCTGCAACTGCAATTTGGCATTTCTTGCAACTGACTCTCTTCTAGTCTCATCTAACCTAATGAGGTCCTCAATTCTCAATTGCATCTCATCATCTATGTCATCATCATATAACTGAACAAATTTATACATTTCCAACAAATTATTCTGGGGCATTCTTGCATGTATTCCACATACTAGGTCAAATGGTGCACAACCAATTGCCCTCTTCATAGTAACCCTATCAGCCCATAGGGCTAATGACAGCTTTGAATTCCATGCCCTCTTATTCTTTTCAAGAATCCTCTTTAGGATTTTAATCAAACTCTTATTAGTAGATTTCGCTTGTCCATTTCCTTGTGGATGATAAGGTGAGGAATTAAAAATCTGAATTCCTAAACCTTTACAAAAGTCCTTATATTCAGCAGACCTAAAGCACATTGCATTATCACTAACTATCTTCTCAGGGCAACCAAATCTTGTAACAATATTATTCAACAGAAAATCAATTACCACCTTACTAGTTGCATTTCTTGTAGGTATAGCCTCTACCCATTTTGTAAAGTAATCAGTGGCAACTAAGATCCATGAGTGTTCTCCACTTGACTTGTTTGGTGTCTACCCTATGAAATCAATTCCCCATTGTTGGAAAGGAGCCTGAACTTCTACTGGTTTTAATGGCACATTACTTGAAAATTTAAGCTTACCAGAGAACCTTTGACAAGCATCACACCTCCTCACCAACTGTTCTGCATCCTTGAAGATTGTGGGCCACCAGAATCCTACTCTCAAGATTTTATGAGCAGTTGTTTTACCCATATAATGTCCACCACAAACTCCCTCATGCATTTCCTTCAACAACTTGTTAGCCTGATCTTCATCTACACATTTCAAAAGTATGCAATCCAAATTCTTTCTATACAATTTACATTTCACAATTACATACTTGATGGCCTGTAATTTCAATGTCCTCTTTTGATTATCATTCATACTATCTAGACATTTCATGTTTCTGAAGTAATAGATGATATCATGATACCAAATACAATCATCCATGTCACATGTATAATCAACTTCATAATGATTTACCTGATTTGCATCAAGGTTGGATTGAGCCATCAATTTTTCCAATCCTTGTCCTCTAACCAACTTAGTAATCTAGACATCAACATTGAATTCTTGGATCCTATTGATCCATCTACATCTTCTTCCAGACACCTCCTGCTATGAGAAAATATCCTTCACAACTACACTTGGCACAAAAGCAATCACAACTGCCCCCATCAAGTAACACCTAAAAGCCTTGATTGCCTTCACAAGTGCATATGCTTGTTTTTCACTTATGTCATACTTCAATTCAACAGCCTGCAAAGATTTACTGAAAAATGCAATAGGCTACTCAAAACCATCCTTATTCTTTTGTAACAAAACTACAGCAGTAGTGTGAAAAGATGCAAAGGAAAAGATATGCATTGGAACATTATAATCAGGTTCCTTAAGCACTGGTGCATCTTTTATAACCTGCTTGATATTTTTGAAAGCCTCATCAGGCTCACCCTCCCAATTGATTGCAGATCCCTTCTTCAACATCTTAGAAATAGATCTAGTAACCTTTGCAAAATTTGTCACAAACCTCCTTAAGAAATTGACCTGACCAAAGAAGGACCGAATCCCTTTAACATTCTTTGGCCTCTGAATTTTTTTAATAGCTACTACCCTTTTAGGGTCAATTCTTACTCCTTTCTTGCCAACCAAATGGCCAAGCAACTTACCTTCCATGACACCAAAAGAACATTTCCTTGGGTTTAATGAAATGCCAAATTCCAAGGCCCTCACAAACATTTTTTCTAAATGAATACAGTGGTCTTCTTCCTTCTTGGAGTAGGCAGTTAAACCATCTTGATATACAACAAGGAAATCATTTATGAAATCTGAAAAGGCAACATCCATTGCCCTCTAAAAATTAGCACCAACATTTGTGAGGCCAAAAGGCATTCTCACATAAACATATGTCCCCCAAGGTGTTGTGAAAGCTATCTTGAATTGCTCTGATTCCTTGACAATTCCCTGATTGTAACTAGAGAAACCATCCATCATAGACATCAATTCTGATCCAGTTACTCTCTGCAACATAGCTTCCATATTAGGCAGACAATAATTATCCTTTAACGAGCTAATGTTCAAATTCCTAAAGTCTACACAAAGCCTGATGTCACCATTTTTCTTTCTCATAGGAACAAGGTTTGACACCCAAGAAGAGTGCCTTATAGGCTTGATAATTCCAGCATTTCTTAGCTTCATTAACTCTTCTTGCATCTTGGGTGACAAAGTTGGATTAATAGGCCTTTGCTTTTGTCAGAAAGGTTTAGCATCTTCTTTCAATGGAATAATATGCTGAAACAAATATTCTCTATAAACCTTAAGGTCATCATATGACCATGCAAAAACATCCCTAAATTTTCTCAATAATTCAATCAAAGATTTCTTTACCTTTTGAGACATATCTCTACCAATGTGTACCCTCTTGGGTGCCTCATGTGTTCCAAGGTTTATCTCCTCTAGATCAACATGATCTTCTACTTTGATATTCTTTTGAACTCTATCTTGGTTATCAAAGATAGTCTCCAAAACAACAAGTCCCTTAGGCACCTTGTTAGTTCTAAGCTGAATGACCTCATTGCCAAAGACAACTTCTTTTCCTTCTACTAACTCAACCAAGGTTGAATAATCAAATTCCTGACCATGATATTGATCTTCACAACTCATAAACTTCAAGATATCATTATCATCATCAAAAACTTGCCAATTTTCAATATTGTCTGGTATGCTAGGCATAGCCTAAATTTCAACTTTAGAAATACCAGAAAATGTAATATCATTAGGATTGATTGCAATATTGGCTAACAAGTCAGCCATCTTATTATTACTCCTATTCTTCAACTCAATATTGAAGGCATCAAAATGTTCAATCAAATCCCAAACAACATTCCTATATTGTTTCAACCTCCTATTCGTGGAAGCATATATTGACCTGACTTGGGACACTACCAACTCAGAATCACCAACAACACTTAAGCTCTTAATACCATCTTTTTGTGCCAACCTCAATCCTAACAACAAAGCCTCATATTCTTCTATATTGTTGGTACAAAATAAATTCAATGTGGAAGAAAATTTGTAGGTGTTTTCATTAGGAGAAATAAGTAAGATACTTGCTCCTGCTCCATCTTTGTAATTTGCACCATCAAAGTACATTACCCACAAATCACCCTTCATAGAATTAGCACTTACCTCAACAAAGATAGGTGACAAAGTAGGTTCATTTTCAAATACAGGGATCTCTACCCTAAAAGCATTAATATCAGTATCTACAAAACATGTAGTTTCATTATCAATATTTCTCTCAATCATGTGGCATACCCTTGGCTCTCATTCAATCTTGACAAACTGATCATCAATCTTGAAAGTGGCATAGGACAGATCACACTGTAAACTTCCACCCATGGCAACACTCCATCTTCTAGATAGCAACATCCCATAATGAGGAGGGATGTCCACTACCAAAACACTCATTTTCAACTCTTTCTCTGGATATGTTGCCAACCTATATGGCATTGCATTGATAGTCCCAATAACTGGTACCTCCCTCTGATCCATTGCACAACATCTACCTTAAACTATATCAACTTTAAGGCCCAACTTCTCCATGATTTTAAAAGGCATAATAGTATTAGAGGCACCACTATCAATCATACAATTCGTCAACTTCATTCCATTCACAAGAACACTTAAAAAGAATGGATCAATATTTTCAAGGCTGGCATTGACAGAATTGTCTAAGTATATTGGAGGAATTTGAGACACAATTCCCTGAGCATGAACACCTTTCAAATCTTTATCCTAAGATCCATTGCATGCAACACCATGGTTATGAACATTATCTACCCATGCAATAGCTTTGTCTTTGTGTTCAGGGATCCTCAACAATTCTGACAATGGAACCTTAACTGTAATTTGGGACAATACACATAACATATCAACAGGAGTAGAAGAAGGAATCTCAATCTGCACTGCCTTAATATCCTTTTGATTATATGATATATTAGGTGTATTGGCCACCCTCATTTTTTCAATCTTAGCCATTGTGTTAACTAGCCTCTCAATCCTTCTAGAAATCTTTTGAATTCCAACTCCCTTAGGCTCACAATTCTTACCTTTTACATTCCTAAATTTTACCATGTGATCACCTTTTGATTTGTTCTCATTAGTCTCTCTAGAGTTGGTACTCTTTATGAACATTCTTGCAGCTTTCTCATTTGTATTCCTTGCCACCATGCCTCTAGTTTTCACTTGTGCAATCATTTCTACAGTAATCCTATCCATCTCTTCTCTAGAAGGTCTTCTTAAATTTACTGCCTCAGAAGAGGAGTTCATGTTACATGTCTTCTTGTCAATGTCTTCACTATCAGAAAAAACTTCTTGATGAAAAAGGGTCTGATTGTGTCTCTTCACATTTACATCTACCTCTTCATCAAAATCAGAATCTTCTTCATATCCTAGATATGAAGAAGCCATGTTGCATCCAACATCATCTTGATCTTCTTCTTGATCTATCTCCTCATTGCCACAATCCTGATTTGCAGCCATAGATTGTGCAACTACACAATGCTCTGCAGAATGAGGGGACCGACATGAAACACACCAAGGTATGTCCTCCATGAAATTTATTGAAGCCTTTTGTAGAGGGTCAGGGACACCTCTATCATTATTTCCTCTCACAACAGGGACAATAGGCTTGCCATCCTTCCATTGGTTTTTGTAGGGGTAGTTCTGCAATCTATTCTGTTTGTTGAAATTGTTGTTGAACTGAAGCCTTTCATTGGTAGGAGCACTAATGTTCCTATTTTCAGGTGCCTTCAAATCCTTCAATACATTGATCACCTTATCCAATTTATCTTCTCCTTGACTCCTAGCTCCAACATTCTTATCATTTTCCTTTTTGTATTTCTTATCCCCAAACAACTTAGGGTCATCTCTCTTTCCAC